>NW_010583752.1:221105-233919 GCF_000705375.1 Tinamus guttatus | reverse complement strand
ATCAGGTTTGAACCCTGAGACTGCAGTTGCTTTAAATGTCCCCTTTAAAGTGCTGGGCCTCCTGGTAACAGTGCAAGGATAAGGCCGATAAGCAGGTTCAAGAGAAATACTGGGGAAAATGGTTTGCTCCTGCTGCTAAAGCTTGCAAAGAGGGACAGGAGGCAGCGTTTGGAGCCATAAAGTAGTGTGTAACCGCTGAGGAGGTCTGGGGGGACATAGTCACACTACTGCAGGCAAACGTCACTGCCTGGACTCTCCTGCAACGTCTTGCAGGCTGGGGGAGATCTCATAGGGAAACAGTTTGGAGATGCTGTATGGTATATATATATTATATATATATACTATTATATATAAAGCTGTGCTACTTCTGAGTGCATTGAGAGCACATCTTTTTAAAAGTAATTGGGTGAAACTATCAGTGTCTCTTGGCACTGGGAGAAAAACTTTGTCAGGAGAGGTCACAGCTTTTATTAGACTGTCAGAGACAGATGGGATAAAAAAGCTGGCAGGTTTGGGGGCACATGGGCTTCTCTGCTTTTTTCCAAGTGCATCATTGGGTCTAATAAAAGATATGACCTTGCCTCTTCTCTGCCCTTAGACTGTGGCTGTGCTGGTAATATAGGCCATTTCTACACTTATTTGCAGAATGGTAAACAAATAAAGTGGGCAAACACCCCCAATCCGTGCTCCAGAGAGAGGACCAGGCAGAGAGAGGGAGGAAACACCATTTCAAGGAAATAAAACTGAATAAAGTCCCATTTGTGCCTGCTGTCCTGTGAATGTCAGTGTTTGGCCCAGATGGAGAGGCATTTCCCCACACACATAATTTAGGATTGGGACTACATTTACCAGAGAACTATCTCCCAGTACCCGCTGAAACTGAAATTGAGTCAGATCTTGTCTCCTAAAGCAGAATATTTGTTACTCTAAGGTATTTTCCTCACGGGACACTCCTCTTGCTCATTGTTCAAAAGGGGACTGTTAAATAAATGGCTGTTAATTAAAATAATTTTCTAGACAAAGAGGTTTGTTTCTCTTGCTCGAGTGAGGTTCAGAAAGAACCTTTCAAAAGAAAAGGAATCTGAACGGGCAGAGGAAGGGGGAGAGATGTGTGGGGAGAAGTCGGCCAGAGGGAGACGCAGAAGGGCTGAATCTGCAGAACCCTGGAACGCCAAGGGCAGCTTTGTGAGTCCCTGCAGAGCTGTGCGGAAAAGAAAACCTCGCTGTCACCTGAACCCAGAGCTTTGAGTGTCCCAGGCTTTGTGACTGGCGTTTGATCATCTTTTGAAGGGACTATTGTGGGTTTTTTGTTTGTTTGGTTGGTTAGTTTGGTTTGCGTGTATTTTGCGTAGCTTGACAAAAACACTCATCTTAAATTCAAATAATTGAATTATTTTTAGGATCAATGATTAACTAAATTCCGATGTTCATTCACAAATATTCAGCCTTTTCGTGCCTGGAAAGGACTTTGTGTCTGCTAGCTGGTGAAAGTCCTAACAGAGCTTGCTAGTGTGTCTGAGCACTTGTGTTTGCTTTCCGGCAAGGATTTACATGCAAAAATTAAAATCAAAATGGAAGCTTTTGCTGCATCTTCATGCACTCACTGGAAAACTACTGCTCTGAGGCAAAACAGGTTGAACACTGGCATTTTTCCAGCAGCACTTTCAGCACTTTCCTGACATGAAAGGGATGCAAGAAAGTATTTTTCAAGGACGCTTGAATGAAGTGCACCAGCCTGTGTCATTTCTCTGAAGAAACACTCAAAACAGAATAATTTAAGTTTTTCTTTGCCTAGCTAGATGCCTGCCAGAACTGTCTTTGCAGGATCCTTGCAGAAGACTGCGGATGGTCTTCAAACATACATACACAAAACAAGCTAGGTTGTGCATGGATCATGGGAACCTCAAGAAGAAATAAATGCCAATTTTGCAATGTGTTTTTCATGAAAGAGCAAGCAACCCCTGACCAGAAATCTTCTATGGAGGATCAGCAACCTGACACAAAAGCAGAACCGACAGCTTCTGTGACATTTGGGTAAAGATTAGGTAGCACCTGTTGCAGCGGTCTGTGTCTCAATAGCACAAATTAAGAGAGAAACATGGAGCAATCACCTGCCCTCAGCCACCACGCTGGGAAAGCAAACTATGGGAAAACATGATGAGGGGCAAATCGCTGACAGCATCGCCTCATCTCATCACTGTTGTCTCTGACCATCATGAATCAATGTGATGACTGCCTGCATAAAAGCATTTTTATTATTAGTAGCATATTGGTATACCTGCTGGCCCATCTGTTTTAATCCCCTGCAGTGCCTGTTTGGTAGGCATGGATTGGACCCCATGGGGACATTTTAGGCAGCCTCTTCCCTGCACCAAGCCCAGGAGGTGTGAGTTAGTCATGTGCTCAGGAACCACATGCAAACTCTTCCAGAGCAGCAGCTCTTGGCCCAGAGTGATGAGCCAACCCAAGGAGACCAGCCAGGCAAATCCTTAGAGACAGCAAAGTATGCTTTTATTTTCTTTCTTTTTTTTTTTTCCTCTTTTTTTTTAGGTTGTTTTCATTTCTGTTCCATCCTTGCTTTGCTTTGCCATGCAGTGTGCGAGGGCTCAGCTCTGCCCCAGAGCACATGGTCCCCCACAATTGCTGCCAGTCCCCTGACCCTAACCTGGCTCCGCATGCGGCATCCCCACAGGTGAGCTCAGGGGGAACCTCTAGGAGCAGGAGAAATGCAGGTCGATGTGGGAAGACAGTGTTTTCCGCAACCGTGGGATCCTGTTTCTGGAAGAGACTTGATGAGGCGTTTGCTTTTGCCCTGTTGCCCACCAGGGATGAGGTAGCTCCTTGGCCTCTGTTTTTGGTAACGTGATCACCGCTTTGTCAGCGCTGTCCCCGCAGTCTGTCCTGTGAGATGGAAACCCCTCATGCCCAGAGGTGTCTTTACTTGCTTAGCTCTTACATATGCACAAGCAGAGTCCAGAGACCACATCCATTGAAGTTCTGTAGCTGCTTCTCCACCAGCCTTTCCAGGGCTGGCTGAGCCCAGCCATCCTATGAGGCCTGTGTTGGCCCTGCAGGATGGTGCTTCTCCCAGGGGGAGATCCCCTGTGATCTCCAGGGAACTTTGCTTTGCTGGATTTGAGGGCATTTGACCTTTGCCAACAGGCTTTATGGGATGCCTGAGTGTAAGCAGGCTTTTTGTAGTAAACAGCACCCAAAAAGAAAAAAGAAAAAAAAAAGCTATTTTACCTCAGGCTGTTGCAAACTGCCTGCAGTTTTGCAATAGGCAAAATTATTGTAGCATACTATGGTTTTTCCTCTCCATCCTAATAGCAATTTGCCATTGGGAGGCTTGAGCAAGCGCTTTCCGTGTGCCTCTCGGAAAGAAGCTGCTCACCCAGCTGCCATGCAGAGCACAGTGCTGGGCAAAGTGAGGGAAACGACACCAGCGCATGCAGAAAAGCCTCTTTGTAAGGCACTTATATTTTTAAAAGCTCATCCTGTTTCCTTCAATGAGCACTGAGAGCCTCTACATGCGATAGCTGCATCCAGTGCTGCCTAAAAGGTGTGGGAGATGGCAGCAGCCTGTCAGTCTAATCTGGTTAAAAACAAAAGGGCTAAAAACGACATTTTGGAGGCAACTTATATTCAAATATTCAGCTTTCCAATAGTGCTGTCCATGCCTGTAACATGCTTAATGTGCTTCTGCTGGTGTGCAGCAAGCAACATGTCCGTGTTGACTATCATCTCCTTCTTGGAGGCAATGTATCTTCAGTGCTATCAGAGGCATGTCTAAAATTGGTTCGGTTTATTAAAGAAAGGGAGAAACCAGAGAGAGGAAAGCAGAAGTGACAAGTCAATGACATGTTCATTCAGCTCCTCTTCCTCTATGAATGAAAAAGCACATAAATGAATTTAAAAGGGACTGATGAAAAAAAATAGTGTAAAGGTCATGAATCTCCCAGGGTGATGAGAACCCAGCAATTAATTTTCAGTATAATGAATATTTCCCTTTGTTGCTAACTGAAACAGGGGTCATGTTCAAGTGGTAACACCTACAGGGTTGCAATTTCAGCAAGAAATTTAGGCACACGGCGAGATTTCCACACTGTCTTTGGCTTGCTCTGCCATGTTCCTTGGGTTTTCTTTTGCGTGGGGATGGTAGAATTAGTGCTGTGTCGGAGGGGTCCAGTGAGGCTCTGCCACCCTTTCATTGCTGTGCATGTGGTAAAAAAAGGCAGCACTTGGCAACTGGCTAAACATGATGTGCCACGATTAAGCACTGCCAAGAAAGAGTGCTAATAAATGATCTCAAAGGTGGGTCAGTCTGTGCAATGTGTTTTGGTGAAGGAGAGGAAAGTGGGAGCAAGGACTGAGAGGATCTTACATGAGTGTAAACTAAGAAAGGGGAGGAAACGGAAGGCTTCAAGGATGCGGCAAGGGAAAGCTCTGCTGCGTGTTCGAGCGGCCTGTGTGAGTGTGAGGAAGGCAGGGAGGCTGCTGCTTACTTGTGCCCGGTCTTTTTGTCACATCATTTATTCATTACAAAGTGCTCTTGAGAGCCCATGTTTTAGGTTTAGGGGAATTGTTTTATGGCACCTTCAAAATGCTTAAGTAATGCTCATTCCCATTTGAAAGACGTTGAGGAATTGGAGGTGGATGCAGAGCCACGTGCACTTAGACAAAACTCAGTGACCCGCTGTGGGGAGGACGTGCCCGGGGAGGACCCGCTGTGCCCCACCATCCCGCCGTGCTGGGATGATACCTGCTCCTGGCACCTTGCTCTGCAGATCTTCACATCTCCCTCAGACACACGTGAGGAGGGATTTCAAGCAACGTGGAGCCTCCTCCCGCTTGGGCTTGACTTGCAGAGTCCCAACTGCGCTGGGAACAGGCAGCTCCTTCAGCCTGGCCAGGTGCCACTCGCTCCTCTCGGAGCAGCAGGGACCACAGGCCCTTTTTCCTCCCTGGATTCATCCCTCCTTGCCCAGTGATGCTGTTCTCTGCAGGAGCACCTCCTTCTCCTGGTCCCTCCATCACTTCTCTTCCCCATCGCATCTCTCTTGCTGGCCTCAGATGTCCTATCCAGCCTTGAAGGGTCGCCAAGGAGCTACCACCTTGCCCCTTCCCCAGGCAAGTCCTGCACTTACTGATGCTCATGGCAAAACTGCCATGGAAGAGCCCGTGCCTCACCCATTAATTTTCCCCTCATTTTCCCCATTTTTAAGATCTCATCAGACTTGGTCACTGTTAGCCAAAACCCCAGCTTGTCGATGTTTACATTAGCCCAGAGAAGTAGCTCATTTGAGCAAATTTAGTCCAGTTAAAAAAAAATAGGATATTATTCTAATAAGACATTTACGCCTCATTTTTCATTTTTGTCTATGCAAAAAAAAATGAAAACATCAGCAAAATTATCCTCTTCAGCAAAATGCATCAGATTTGGGAACAAGGACCAAGACCTCATTGCCTCAGAGGCCAGGCTTTCCCCCTTCCCTACCCTCCCCAAGCACATTGGATCTCCAAATCATGGAGGAATGCATGAACTAGAATATCACGATTTGCCAATGGTCTCATATTTCTTCATCAGGGGCCTATATCTGTAGCTACAAAAGACAGAAGAAAACCCAGGCAGTGTAATGCACTCAGGGCAGCGGTGCATTTCTGTGCATCATAAAGAGAGATTTCTTCCTGGTCCCAGCTGGCGATCAGATTATGGAGATAAAAATGCATCAGGCTTTTACAATTATAAGACAATGAAGGAACTCAGGAAAATGTTGCTGATACTTTATAGACTTAGAAAATGCATTCCTGGGTTGAAATCCTCATTAATAAAACTTATAGGTTGGTATTAATCACAGGAAATTGGCTAATCTCTGTGCGAGTCCTTATTTAATTACTAGGCATTATGCTGGGGAATGTAAGTACTTAGGTGGCTTTTCTGCCCTCAGTGGATCTGAATCACTTTCATTAGCAGGGAAGGAAAGCCAGAAGATGGAAGTGCATCTGTGACAGAGGTGTCCTTGTCCAGAATACCAAGTGATGTAAAACATATTGTAAAACTTTGCAAAATCACTCTCACAGTTGGAAGCAAAATCCATCCAGGAAAAAGTAAGGTTTCAAGACTCTCAAGTTAATGGAGTTGAATGGACCTCAAGTGCGATTAAAAGCCATCCAATTCAGCGAGAAAATGAAGGTTTTATGTTCCTTCTCAAGTGCCATAAGCATCACCATGAACTTGCACACAGGTCCTCATAGCATAGATGCTGAACCCTGAGATGTGAGATGTGGTGGGGCTGTCGGAGTGGATGGATCGATGTCCCTCTCCCGCTTGCTCTGGAGAAGCCAGTTGTGGGTTTGGGCTCCGGATTTCTGCCATAAGCAAATTCAGCTTCTTCTCTCCCTGGGGCCACCTTCAGACACTGGTCCACTGGAGATGTCCCCCTCCTCGTGCTTGCACCTGCCGGCTCTGCTTGCCTGCAGAGTCAGAAGACAAATTGAAAAATCAGCGGCAGCAGATGATGTCTGCAAACCACAGAGCTGGCAGATATGTCAGAAGCACTTCAGTATTGAACTCCCACTTGAAATCAATGATCCAAATGAGACTTAACTGGTTCTTTATTAAGGGCAAAGGCAAGCTCAATGTTTATATCTTCACCTACACGTGAGCTAGACAGCCTTTCCGAGCAGTAGCCGTATGCAGCCCTTTCCTGACTCCTGCTTTAATCCCCCCCACCAATGGAGGACCAGAGCTTCACGATGCCTCTGCTCCAGCTCCAGGGGCAGGAGCACCAAAGTGCCCAACATGCGTTGAAGCGCTCGATGTGCAGTGAAGCCCCCAGCGTGCACCGAAGAGCCCAACATTAACCAAAGTGCCCAACATGCACCGAAGCGCTCGTGCCCAGCGGCAACAGCCCAAGTTGCTCAAGTCAAGCCCGTGCACTGTGACCAAGCCAGATCTGTCAGTGTCCGTGAGCTTCCCACTGCCTTACCTGCAAAACGGAGGGGAACGATGCGGCGAGACCCACTCAGCTCATGCATCTCCCCTTGGTGGGCAGTGAAGCTACTCCCAGCAAGGCTGTGCCTGTGCTTTCTCCTCCACCTCCTAGCCCTTTTTGCTGCAGGGGTCTAAGGAGCAAGGTGATCCTTTCCCTCCCCGGATCTCATTTCTGGCTGATAGGAGGCCCCAAGGAAGCCGGGAGCACCAGAGCCACAGGTGGTGTTTTTCTAGCCTTGCACAAGTCCTGCAAAACGCAAGACAACCGCGCAGAGCCGCTGGCCGAAGCGGGTGACGTGTGTTCCCTGCCAGGACGTGTTGCTCGCTGCAGCTGATGCTTGGTCCAAGGCTGGAAAAATCAGTGACTGCTGGTCTCCCATTACCCATCCATGGAATTGCAGCCCCGGAGAGCAGCGTTGCTGCCCCGCTGCGGAGCCGCTCACTGGCAGGGGAGCGCGTGCTGGGGACGCAGCATCTCTGATGCCGAGTTGTCCTTTAACAGGGCTGTCGCGGTGGCACTCAACTGACGCTAAAGATCCCGTTAAGTATGCAAGATAATTACGGGAGTTGTCAGGAAATGCCTTGAGGTCTGCCACACGCACACAACCGTGTATGAAATAAATGTCCAGCCATCGACCAGCAGCGCCCACCAGACGTAGGTGATCCTCAAGCAGATCTTGCAGGAGCCTCTCACCGCTCCCTGCCTTTCCCCAGCCACACGCAGCAATGTCAGCATTGACCGTGGACGTGCACCTACTAAAGAACTCTAAATGCACCAACACGCTGCCTCCTTGCACCAGGGACCCGTCTCCAGGACACGGGTGCCCTGCTGGCACCCACCCCTTCCTTCTGGTTTGCCCCCTGTGCCCCTCACGCCCTTGCTGCCTCCTGCAGCCCCTCGCAGCAGCGGTGCCTGGTCAGTTGGCCATGTTGGGAGTAGTAACAGCACGAAAATAAAAAATGTCGCTTGTGCACTGCTCAGATGGGCCCGCTCTACCCTGCTGGGCTCTTGTGAAAAGCCTGTATTTTTGCCATATGCAGTAAGCCTCAGCAATCTATCAGCAATATCATTTATCTCAGACCGCTATAAAACATATCTGCTTCTCCTTCTAGACTTTTCAATTCCTTAAGGAAATTGAAGGCCTTTTAATTAAATTGAAAGGTCCTGATTCAGCCTTTGCAACACATTTTTTTCTGTGTAGCTCCTTTGAATCGGCATCCAGATGCCTTTGGTAAAAAGTTTCAATTTAGCATTAAGAATGTTCCCATATATTCACAATAAGAGCTGGGAATATGCCAGTTTGGCTGCTCAGTGCCAGCCCTTACGATATTTTTCTGCAGGCCTGGGTCCCTTCAAAGAGAATCTCATTCCTCGCATGAGTGTAGCCCACCAGATCTGTCCCTGTCTGCAGGCAGTCTCTCATGGCGCTCTCCTCTCCAAAATGTTGCCTGTGCTGCCATTGCTGCCCTCTGCTGCCCCGTAAAAAATATAAAAATTAAAGTACAGGTTTCTTGGAGGAGGCCTTAGCTACTGAAGACAACGCAAAAGTCAGTGTGTAGGAACATGGTCTGCTGTCCAAATCTCGCTGTCCATGTGCAGATGTCTGTGGTGCTCTCCCAGACACATCCAGGAGCTCGTGGGTGCAAACAGCCCCACAGAAATGTTGGTGCCAGGTGTGAGACATCCCTCAAAGACTCCTATTCTTATGCAACTGGGAAGCTACTTGCAACAAGATACTTTTTCTGTGTGTATCTTATCTTGGCCAGCTGAGCCACCCTGGTGGCTCTCCCCCATGTCCCCAGGGTGAGACATCCTTGCAACCTCTGAGGTGCAGAGCCCAGGGGGCTCCTTCAAGGGTGACGCACTCTGAAACTCTCTCCATTGCTTTCAGTCTCTTGGCCTTTCCAGTGCATGCTCCTCTGGCAAGGATAAGGACCGAGCTAGTCACCCAAGACTCCCCTTCTTCATCTTTGGAAAGTGGCACTTTCAAGTCACAGCTCCTCTGACTAAACCTTGACATTTCCTTTGGGGTGGGATGAATCATGCCCTAGAAACATCTGCCACACATCACATGATTTCCACCCCTTACTCCTACACTCACCTGTGTAGTCAGTGTAATGCAAAATGAGTTTTAGCCGCTTACCTGCTATTGCTTCTGGCTTTTCTTTCTGTGCCAATACCACTACTGGCACTTGACATGGCTGAATGTGACTTCAAATGATTTTTCTTTCGGGTCGTGCCTCCTTTTTTGGACATCTCTGTGGCTTGTGCTCGTGCATTTGCAGCTTTTGTGTTTTTCTGAGGTCTTTGCCCTTGAAATCAATGTGTCCTTTTGGGTTGCTATTTAGTTTTGCAGTTTCTGTACTCTATCTGCAGTGCCCAAGTGCAAGTTTCTGCTTCAGCTTGGACCATGAGGCTTTTTTATCGGTTTGCCAAATACTATTTGCAGAGCCAAGAGTTTATTCTGACTGCTCCCTGCATCTCTCCAGATATCTCACCACAACCTCCAGCCATGGTCCGGGGCCTTGCTGGGCTCTCAAGAAACAGCTACAGCTCTAGGGTTGGCCCTCAGGCCGCTTCTTGTTTTCACCTTCTTTGTGTTTGTGAAACGGCGTTTTTGGCTGCTTCTCTGCACCCACAGGAGTGAGGAATCTGGTGTGCCACAACCTGCTGGAAGAGTTTTTGCCCCTTCAAGGTGGTCTCTACAGGGAGGTGCCTGTAAGAGAGGGGCGAGAGCCCATGTGTTGTGCCTCACGTGGCAGGTCAAGGGCTATTTTCCACCATTTTGTTAAAAAGACAAAAATATAAGCAATAATATTTGGAAGGGCACTGGAAGAAGGAGTTGTTCCTGTTGGCTAGGGGAGGTTGTTATGCCATGAGCCAGGTTCTCCTCCATTAAGGAGATGCAGAGCTAAAAATAAACACATGGCCCATTAACCTTGAAGTGCCTCACAGCAATTGCCCGGGGAAAAGGCAGCAGAAATGAGTGGAGCTGGAAACGATAATTAACAGTGAATAGATGCCGAAAGAAAACGTGGATGACATGGGAATTACAGCAAGAGCGTTTTCCCAGGGGAGCTCTGCTCCGTGCACTCTGCCGCTCACTTGCACCTCCTGGTCAGGGACTTGCAGCAAGGCTGGTTTATCCAGAGCACCTTTCCAATGGAAAGACCCCTTCTTTGCCATTTGGATTCGAGAGCGGACAAGTGCCTGCATTTTCACTGGCAGTCCAGGTTTCTGTTCCCGTACAGCCGGCCAGCGCACCTGGGACCTACGGGAACATGTTACAGGGCAGGAGCAGCAGGAGAGGCGGACTTGGAGCGTTGCTCAAGCACTCAGAGACCAGCGAGCATATGGGGACCTGAACCACCAGGCTGTTCTGAGCTCATGGACAAAACCTGGAGAAGCAGAGCCTATTTTGAAAAACAGCCTTTTTCTTGCCATGCAATGTGTGAGTGGAAATTTTTTGGACCAGTTGCACTGCTTATGAAGCTAGAGGACGGCAAGTCACCCGCCTGCCGTGATTCATCGCAGCCCAGGCTCTGACACAGCTTTTGGGCAGCTGCTCATGTGCCAGGTTTGGTCTCACCGTGATGCTCATCAGCCCGGCGAGGAGCTGAGGGTCCCTCCACCCGTGTCCCCGCTTCCCCACCTCCCTCTGTGGTGCTCGGCAGGAGGGAAGGACGCGGCTCTGCCTCCTCTCCCGCTGCACAGGGCAATGCCCAGGCTGGAGCAGGAGCAGGAGCGGGCACGGCAGCTGGGGCCGGGTGCCATGCAAAGCCATGAAGATGCATTGCTCGTACCCTGCCTCAACACAGAGGAGGGCTGAGCCGTGCTCCATAGCTCCCCAGTGTCTCTATGCCACCTACAAACCAACAGCGCTAATAATACTTAATGATCTCACCTGCAAATATTGACTCATGTTTGCAAAAGGCTCAGAAATTCCTGCCTGGAAGAGGCGATGCAGCTGTACTGTTCACTTTTGCACAGTGTGTCTGCACAGTGCCAAAATACTGAGGACAGAGAGACCTTGTATTTGGAATCTGCAATACTTCATCCAACACGGCTGAAATCTTAAATGCGCTAAGCCAAAACTGGAGTCTCTAATTAAAAGATCACTCTTTGTAAATGAATAATGATTTACTTTTCTTTTAAACTAAAATGAAATTTTAATTACATCCATGTAACCTGAGGCAATTCTCAAGTAACTGGGGAGTTTTCTGTTCACCTTTTCTTGGAGTGTTCAGCATTCACCACCTCCCTCTTTTTTAAATATATCTGGCTTCTAGTAAAATATAATTAATGGCTACATTTGCTTGATTAGATGGTGCTCCAAAGGATTTACCTGCAGCCCTAACTAAAAGAGGTGCCTTGTAAGATCAAATTTCCTACAGATCCCACAGTGATTTTCACACTCTCCCAGCAGCCAGAGCGCCTGCCGTACACTAGAGCAAACAAAAAGCCCTGCGCTCATCTCAGCCTGGATGCAGAAGTGCAGCTCATGTTTTAGCTTGGCTTTCCCTCCAGGGAGCCAGGAGAGAAGAACCACAGGGACCCCAAGAGCTTTTGCAGAATGACAGGAGCTCTGCATTGCCCTGGACGTGTCACCCGGGGACGTTCTTAAACCCTGTCAAAAAGACAGTGACCTTTTGTATATTGTAGTCTGATGGGAACTCACAGGAAAATACCGTGCATTTGATCTCTTGGCATTTCTTCTGCTGTATGCCCAGGTTTCTCAAAGGCCATAGCTATCGGGTAGAGAGATGGCCAATGAAGCAAGCAGCCTTACCTGGGCTTCCCAGCTCTGTGTGGATGCAGTCTGGAAGAATTTCCTCTTCCCTGCCTTCTGCGGCCTTCCCTCTTCTGTCTCTGTGGTGAAGTGTGGGAAGGTGACTTTTGGCTTTGTTTTGCTGCTTCTCTTTGCATTTTTTTCATTATGATGTGAGTCTAAGAGCACCAAAGGAATTGTGTTCTAGGACGGGAATCCAGGAATCTTTTCCTTGGAGAAACTGAAGCAGTTGAAAGAGATTATTCCCTAGCAATTAAAAGACATGAATTTTGAGGCGAGTGCGAAAACTCTATTTTCAGGGCATGATATTCCCTTCATTTAACGTAAGTACAGAAGAAATTTTACCTGGAGGAAACTACCCAGTAAAAACTCTTTCCAGGTTTCTTGTGCTTTCCTTGAAGCTACTGGCCTGGCCTGTTCTTACCCGGGGGGTACTAATCCTACGAAAAGACTTGTATCAACCAGGCTTGCATATGCTCTGTGCCTGGCTAGTGTCAGGTGTTCTGCCCTCTGTACGCGCTGCCTGCGTTTTGCCTTCTCCTTTTGAAGCAGGCGCCTTGGGTAGACATGGTGGCCCGACTTGGACTCCTCTCTCCCACCCATCATCTTCTCCCAGATCAGGCCACCTCAGACCTGGCTGACAGTGCCCAGGGTGCAGAGGAGCCTTGCTGTGGCATTCGCACCGAGAACACTTGGAGAATGAATCTGTGGGAATGAATCCGCTGCCCGTGGGCGGCGCGGGCGCATCCAAGCAGCACCGCCGGGCGCGCAGCGTGCGGAGCAGCAGGAGGCCTCCGTTGTTTTCCACACCACACGACGTTAATTATTTACATTTTTTCTGGGACTTCTGCAGGTAATCTTAAAAATACTTCTGCAGCGAGTGTTTGCTAAATTATGCATGGTGTTTACTTCCCATCCTCTGCAGCTCTGCATTTCATCTTTCATGAATATGAAAACAGAAATCCAGATAGCTGTCTTTATTCTGATGGTAAAAAATTTCCAGCAGGATTGGCCTGATTATACAAATCTG
>NW_010583752.1:193788-211622 GCF_000705375.1 Tinamus guttatus | reverse complement strand
TTCAGTGGTGGCCACTGACAGAACTAGAGGAAATGGCTGGAAACTGAAGCACCAAAAGTTCCACAGGAACTTAAGGAAAAATTTCTTGACAGTGAGGGTGACAGAACCCTGGAACAGGCTGCCCAGAGAGGTTGTGGAGTCTCCTTCTCTGGGGATCTTCAAAATCCGCTTGGATGCAGTCCTGTGCCACGTGCTCTGAGTGACCCTGTGTGTGCAGGGGGGTTGGACTCGATGACCTCTAGAGGTCCCTTCCAACCCTAAGGATTCTGTGATTCTATGATTCTATGATTATGCCAGTTTGAATGTGGATACATAGAGTACTGTTCAGCACTGGGTTTCCTACAGACTCGCTGTAACAGTGAGATCGCTCTCACTGAAAACTGCGTCAAAACTGGGTCATCGCTAAGCT
Source organism: Tinamus guttatus (assembly GCF_000705375.1). The sequence continues at coordinate 211,213 of NW_010583752.1, read as the reverse complement.
CTTCTACCTGGAGAGTTTTGCTAGGCTGTGTGAGGGACATGGAGCCTTGCAGTTGCTCCGAGCGTATGTGTGGGGCAATTCCTGTGGTTTTGCTCCAATTTGTAAAGCTGTTAGTAACTGTGTTACTTGTAAGCTCTCTACTTTTCTCTCAGCTTCAGCTGCAATCCACCCCTGGCTTATGAAGTGCAGAGTGGGAGGAATGGCACACGCAGGAGACAGACGGGTAGGCAGACAGACAAAGAGCTCGTAATTCCGATTTTCTTTAAAAAGCTAGCTAATTTAAGCTGGACTATTTCCTTAATAGTTTGGGATCCTGCAAAAGAAGATTTAAAATAACTCACATGAATATTGTATCTAACCCATGACATAGCATATTTTCACATAGCTCAATTTTTTTCTCTCATCTGTGTCTCTCACCCGAAAATATTGGTACTAAGTGATGATAAGCTGGAAAAACCATAACCCAACAAGTTGCTTGACTGGTACAATTGCATTCTGCCTGTTATCCCTCTGCAAAATTCAGCATGGTTGAAACTCAAATGACTCTGGGAAAACACACTTTTCCATTATGAAAAAAAAAAAAAACACAGAAAATGGTTACACATATTTTGCCAAAAGAACAGATAGTGGTGCATTTTTTTTCCCATTCAAATAAATGTTGTTCTGTACATTACACAGCTTTAAAGACTAATACAGCTTTAGAACCTCTGAAGTTGAGTAGAATGAAAAGCAAAAAACTTTACTGTTTAGGGCTACTTGTAACTTCCGTAGGGAATGATTATTAATCCAGCTCACCTTGCTAAAACTCCCTCTTACAAGAAAAGACCCCTTGTGCAAGGCACTTTATGTGTGGATCCCAGCAGTGGAAGGGATTTCCCGTGGGCATATGCAGCTGTAAAGAAAGGAACCCAAACAAACCCTGGAAGCTGAGGAAATTTCCCAGAACTCAAAGATCAGAAAACATACGGCTGTGGCCAATCGCACAGCAGAGCTTTATTCAGCTCCATTTTCAAGGCATAAAAGGGAATTGAGACAGCGCAGGTGCATATTAATGATCTTCACATTCTATTGACTTTAGAGAATAAGCAGCCATTTTATTTCAGTTGTTCCATTTTTTTTCTTATCTAACACTATTGCAAATCCTTATTCTTACTTTTTTTTTTAGCTTTCCTATGCTGCATAAGTTTAATAATATCCTTAGAGAGATTCTGACCCCCTTGCCCTTTGCCTGAGATGATGTTAATCTGAGCAAAAGTAGGCATTGAGTGAAGGTACCACCCCTCTTCCTATCAAAATCTACAGAGTTCAAATTGGAATTACTTAGGAGATTTAGGAGCTTGGCTTTCTGAACTCTGCTTAAATCAAACCAAATTAAGAGTACATTCTGAATAGTAACTAAATTCAAAAAGAGAGTAACTCATCTTCTCCTGCTCCAAAAAAACCATGTTTTTGCCTTGAGCTCAGTCCTTTGACTGTCTCCCTTAAATGCCTTGGAGAAGATTCGCTCCAGACTGACCTTCAGATTTCTCTGTGGCATTGGAGAGAAAGGTTTTCAGGGCATTGACACCCTCTCCCAAGGGGCCATGTTGCTCTGCCATCCCACTCATCTCTATTTCCTAGCATTTTCGTAACTCACAGGGGCCATGTTGCTCTGCCATCCCACTATTTCCCAGCATTTTCGTAACTCATTACATTCTTGTTGTTACTCACATGCTGGACATTTCCTTGCTGTTCTTTGTCTTTATTTCTTCTCACAGAGGAAACAGAAAGAACAACTACTTTTTGTTCCTCTGGGCCTTGCCAAACACCAATGTTCATCTAAAATGCAAAGAAGATGAGCAATCTGCATGGTAGCAAAGCCTGAGTCAGTAACATCTTGTATCTCAAGGCTTAGCGGGTACGTTACCTTCCAGAAGACTTTCCCAGCATATGTACATTTAAATACAACCATTCACTACACGGTCATAACTCTTTGTTGCAGAGAATCACTAACTGTTCTGGTATGCAGAAAGAACATTGACGTAGACGGGAGCACAGAAGAAAAAAAAGAAAGAAAATTCTTTAAAATGTCTTCAATGAGAAAGCATCTTAGTGGGACCCAGGAGATCTATATATTATTGCTATATTTACTACAACTCTGTGGGATTTTAGGAAGAAGATGGCATAGCTGTATTTTTAAGTATTTTGAAAAGAAGAATCTTTTGCATTCTGAATAAAATAGACAACGCAATATTTGATTGTAATGATAATGTCTTAAGGCTGATCACTTTTTCTCCTGTGTGCATCTTCTCCTCCAGCTGTGACTCTTACAAAATGTTTGAAACATTAATGAGTCATACATAACAAAAGCAGGTATTATTTCTCTATTGTTTTGTAAGGATTTGAGCTTGCTGTCTTAAGCTGTTATTAATTGCAGAAGAAATGAAGATGAGATCTTACTATTTTCATCATGTGAAGTCAGAGTAGGCAAAATTGGTCTTATATCTTATATCTCAGGTGCCTATTGCAGCCCATCACATTAGAAAGTGCCCTGTGCTATGTGTTCCTTAGGCTCCTCTCTTTCACTTCTTAAGAATTACCAGGAAGAAAAAAAGACATGTTTAACTCATGTTCTCAGGGACAATCCTCCTCATGGAGGAAAGCTATAGAAAGACCAGGAACGATGTGAAAAGACTTTCTCAATAGAAATTAATGAAATGTGTAGATTTCCACCAAAAGCAGAGGTTTTGGAGAATGTACATATTCCAATGAGCAGCTATTTCATTGGAAAATTCCTGACCAGCTGTAGGGTATGAAAGACAAGTCATGCAGCCTGGTGTCGTCATCTCTTGCTCTTCAGGAGGATTAATATGGATCAGTAATAACTGCAGCAGCCAGAACAATTAATAATTGAAAAGGTGCTAATGAGCGTCGATGAAGTCAGCAGTCAGAAATTTCTTAGCCATAATACTTTTTCTGGTTTTGCTCCTTTTTACAACATACGTGCTACAATAATGTAATAAAGCTTGACCATCCCTTAATCCCCAGAATTATGTTTTGCGATACTGTGACTGTAAATAGGAACATAGGACAGTAGTCATTAAAATTTGCCGGAGTTTCCTGAGTCTTCCTGAAACCTGTGCTGCTCCTTCGAATTCCCATGAGATTAATTATCCTTAGGGACCTAAGACCATCTCTGTCCCGAACATCACTTTGTCCATGAACTATGCGAATCATCAAAGAGGAGTGACTACACTTTCCCTGCACTGTGTCACCTTCTTTCAGACCAAACAAGACCACCTGTTTGGCCTCTTTATAGTCCTTGTGTGGCCTCCAGTAAGATCCCCCATGAGCAGACAAAAATCTCACTCTCTAGGTTCATGTACTAGCTTTATCTCTGATGTAAAGTCAACTTGAGCTGTAATCCAGAAAATCCTTGTGAGAGGCTCAGTCTGATGATCCTTGTGGTCTTTCCTTGCTGAGGGCTCTGGGCCAGATGCCTTCCTTATGAAATGACTAGGAGGACTCATACTTCTGGAATATGCTCTGCAATGGTATAGGAAAATCTGCTTCAAAAGTGTCTGCTGTTGACTAAATGCGGACATAAGGAATGATAGAGCAAAGGAAAACCAAGACCAAGTAGGTAATCTCATTTTCCCCGGCTGCCTGTACCTTTCCCTTTGGAGAACCTTGCCAGCATTGCATTCTCCCTACCCAAAATGTTCTTGGGACTTTACTGGAGAGACCATAAATTAGTGTTTGCCTTGATGTGTATTTTTTACTATGTCACATGTCATTCATGGCACCCAAAATGTCACCTGCACTTGACAGGGATTATTCTGAATGCAAAGTACTGATGCAATGCAAGGTCTGGAGCCCTGAAGAGTGCTCTAAAAGCATGTCATAATCATGACATTAAGAAAGGGATATGTTCTTTGCGAACCTAAATTCCCCACACACACACACTGCAGCCCCCGGATGACTCAGTGGTTATTGGTAGACTACCTGAGTCCTGTCTATCTGAGGCACTTCTGAAGCACAGTCAGCTCCCACAGAAAGGAGAAGGAAACTGCAGTTTCAGAAACAGTGTAAAGCTGCAGTTCACAAGGCTGCAAGCAGAAATTTCTACTTCCATCAGGAAGGAGCCCGTTTGTCAAGGCAGACCGTACTGCAGAGTAATACTCTTCTCGGGAGCACAGTAACCCTTGCCACCTCCCACCAGTGGAGGCAGGGACGGGCATTCAGATGAGGATGGAAGGAAGGAACTGAAAGGGCCATTAAGCACGTGGTGGGTGGGATGACTTTACCTACTTAAGCGCAGTGCACTTCTGCTCCAAGTGTCCCACTTAATGGTAGCACATAGTAGTTACAGGATGAAAAATCAAAGCAGGGAGCAATTCTAGGTATTGCTGAGAGGTGACAAGCTGTTCAGATCAGGATCTGTGTAGAAGTGCTTCTAAGGAACAAAGATCCGCAACTCCTTCCTTTGCTCTTGCATGCTCTGCATCCTGCTTATCTCAGATAAACGAAAGGTAAAGCTCCCTTTTTAAATTATTGGTCTCTGCCACCTGTGCCAAGGTGTATGTACCTGAGTCTGTGAGTGTCCACTGCTTAAGTGGGAGTGTGCTATCCTGAGTTCCCCAAACCCTGGAAAAGCTTTAACCATGGAGAATTTTTAATCCTCTCCTAATGGCTATGACGGGCTTTCAGTACATACTTTCATTTTCTTCACAGATTCACTGAAGTGTGCAGACCCCTATCCCAGTACTTCAATGGGTCTTGACAATATCCCGCCAAGCCCAAAGTAACAAATTAGCAGCATTTTACAGTCTGGGAGGTAGCTTCATTGTTTCCTTTGCTGAATAATATATGAAGAACAACACAGGCCCACACTCAGCTATCACTACCTTTGCTTTGGAAAAAAAAATTCCAGACCATGTCCCACACAGCTGGGGTGTTTTCTCTGCTGAATGGATACAAAAACTCTTGAGAGACTCTCACTGATGTCCTGTGAAGGAGTAACCACTTCTTTGAGAAGCTCCCTTGAGAAGCCTTTCCTAAAAATATGACACAGTTAACCAGTAGCACCAAAAAACATACTCAAACAGAAAGCAGCTATTTTTTTCAATAATCTGCAAAACATTCAGTCTTTACCCATAGAACCATGAAGTCCTTCCCCAGCCTTAATCTAGCAGATGTTTTCAGTTCATCGGTGAGAATATAAACTCAAATGCAGGTAACAAGGATGAGATAGTCTGACTTTAACAGTGATTGATTAGATATTGATTAACTGAAGGTTAAGCTGTGTTTAGAGCCAAGTCTCAATGCTGAAAAGAGCTGCAAAATAGAATCAAGGCAAAGCATGTGGGAGAGAGACTCGATGGGCCTTTAGGCCAAGAGCATCCCACGGTCAGGGACGCCGGCGCGGAGGAGCGCGGCAGCCACACAGTGCCCGAGGTCTGGGGGGACAACCAGGCAACGCGGCGCAGCCCAGAGGGGACCCGCGCAGGGGACCGGAGGGCAAAGTCAGAGCAGGTCCTTAGGACTCGGGCAGCAGCAGCAGCAACGTGGTCCCAGCCAACCTGCAGCCAGCCCGTGCGCTGAGCAGCTAATAAGATCCTAAGAGACTGCAAACGGATCGGGAGGCTCCCTGCCTGCTGGGGCTCCGGAGGAGGAGCTGTACACTGAGATATTTTTGGAGGATGCAATAGCAGGCTCAGTTTAATGGAGCAGAGCTTCTCCAGTTCATTGAACGTCAAGAATATACATTTGCAAAGCAATGCTTCTTCAACTATGGTTGAATATTTTATGGTTTAGAATGAACTAGAGCTTTGAGCAGCCTGGATAAACAGACGATAATCATAAACATTTGGAACAATACTCACCTGTGAATTTATATCCCATTTACAAAAAGACTTAATTATATCACTAATTGTATCACTGTCGCACTAATGTGTATAATGCCACTTTAATGTTATAAGCTACTCTTTAATGCATAAGGTCTTTAAAATACCACAATATTCTAATACAAACATTAATGGCTAAAAATCTAATAATGAGCAAAGTAGAAAAGTTATATTGTTAAATGTAGCATTTTATAATAGTAGATATTTATATTAGTATTACATAATATCTAATATGTTGATATATGAGATGCCACTACTTGGACTTGAAGTTAACAAAACTTCTCTAAAACTTAATGAATTCTGGAACTTCCTGAAGACTTCTTATACAATTTGTTTATATAAGTTGGAATTTACAGCAGAAATTTGGTGGAAATTAGACTGTTTCATTTTCTGCAGGACTAATTTCAAAATGCCTGTCCCTTCCTGAACTGAAGGTAGGAATCATTTTTAACTGCATGTGTCTTGCCAATGATTGCTAGTGCTTATAAATTATTTATGTTGAAATCAGATTATTTTTCATTGTGCATTAGCACTGAATTCATGACTGGATGATCAGCTATTAGGAAGTAATCAGAGAATTGGTAGTTTGGCCTTTGACACAAGGAAGGATGGTTCTTTCAGAATTTCTTTAGGGATTTGTGGAAAGAGGCTTTTCACTTCTTCTGAGTCCCTTTCTATTTTATCCATTATTAATTATTCCTCTGTAGTTGCAAAAAAACTATTCCAAAATGATTTTCTCAGAAAGACATCTATGTAACACACACACATGTGGATTAACAAGTCTCCTTTCTGTTCTTCCTCTCTGCATAGCACCACTGCTGCACCAGACCACCCGCTCACCTTCCTGATATCTTGTTTTGATGACTCCTCCATGCTTAAATATTGCCACAAATTGCTGAAATATCTACTGTGTAACCAGGTATCTCCAACTCTTTGCAGATTTGCTCACTCAAGACATACATACCCACTATAGGGGCTCTGTGGTATCATCTAGACCTCTCAGGAATGTTGACCATCCTCCTTGTCCTTCAGGCATGTGCCATAACATTATGGTTTTTTTCTGACACAACAAATTCAGGAGAAAAAGTATGGGACAAGAAGGACAAGAACGCCATCTGCCCCAAAACGGCAATGCTGACACAGCTGCCATAGCCCAAGGGGAAGGACCAGCCCCTCTAAGGAGGACTGCACTCTGTCCATGCCTGGAGTTTTGCAGCCATCACTCCTGCGGAGGAGGGACCCAGCAGCCACAGAGGGCAGTAAATATCATGCAACTGAAGCTGAGCACATCTGCAGTTAAGCAGAATCAATCCCACACACCTTATTTTCACAGGGTTTAGTTCAGTTAGTAAATCCTGACTCTTATCAAACTTACTTTCCTCTGCTCCCTTCCTGTGTGATTCTGGCCGGTTTCTGCCTTTCGTCCTCTCTCAGCTAATGCAGTGAAACCACAGGGATCTTAAGAGTGGCAGGTCTCGTGGAAGACTGGAAGATGAAGAGTAAAAGGAGCAACAAAAATCTTGTCAGACAAAAAAAATGTTGAAGTAGTTTTATCCTCACTTTTAGATAGTTCTATTTCACAAGAAAACAGCCTAAATTAGGCTACAAATTTGATAAAAAATCATAGAGAATACAAGACCAAGTGATGCAGAAGCAATCTGCTCTTCTGCAGAACATAGGAATGCTATATTTATCGCCAGCAGCCAGTATGGCTTTATAGACAAAAACTAGTAAACAGGAGGGAACAGAGCCAGCTTTCAGTTCCCCAGGTGTCAAGGTTTTTCTTTCATTTTTTTCCCCATGCAAATCATGGACCACAATTTCGATCTGCATGAATATTTCCGAATTAATCAACCAGACATGTGAGCACTGTGTATGTTAGACATGCTGTGTTACTGCTTCAGCAGTTTTAAATTAATACTATTACATTGCATTTTTCATTATGAAAAATTTGGCTGAGTTTTTTTTTTTTTTCATAACATTTCATGCTTCAAACATCCATTTGCTTCCATGCAAATATCAGAGTCAGAGCCTGGCTGAGGTTGGCAGGCTCCTCTGGTGACTGTCTAGCCCAGCTCGCTGCCCAAGCAGGCTCAGCTACTGCAGGTCACTGAGGGCTGTGTCCACCAAGGGTTTGATTGTCTCCAGGGCTGGGGACTCCACAATGTCTCTGGGCAAACTGTTCCAGCACTTGACAATCCTCACTCCAGTGGTGGCCTCACCAGGCCTGAGCAGAGGGGAAGGATCCCTTCCCTCCACCTGATGGCAACACTCTACCCAGTGCAGCTCAGGGCACCATTGCCCTTCTTGACCACAAAAGTGCACTGCTGCCTCACTGTCCCCTTGTTGTCCACCAAGGCCCCCAGGACCTTCTCTGCAAAGCTGTTTTCCAGCTGGTCGGACCCCAACTTCTTATACAGAATCACAGAGTCACAGACTCACAGAATGGTTGAGGTTGGAAGGGGCCTCTAGAGATCATCTAGTCCAACCCCCCTGCTCCAGCAGGGACACCCAGAGCATGTGGCACAGGGTGGCCTCCAGGTGAATTTGGAAGATCTCCAGAGAAGGAGACTCCACAGCCTCTCTGGGCAGCCTGTTCCAGGGCTCTGTCACCCTCACAGGAAAGAAGCTCTTCCTCATATGGAAATAGAACTTCCTGTGTTTCAACTTGTACCCATTACCCCTTGTTCTCTCACTGGCTACCACCAAGAAGTGTTTCACCCCATTCGTATTTGTACATATTGATCAAATCCCCTCTCACTCTTCTCTTCTTGCAGGACCCTGCACTTGTCCTTGTTGAACCTAATGAAATTCCTCTCTGCCCAACTCTCCAACCTGCCTAGGTCCCTCTGAAGTGTCTGCCATTCCACTCAGCTTGGTATCATCTGCAATGGGTTTAATGCAAGCGGTTATTCCTCTTCAGGTGCAGGATTTGGCACTTCCCTTTCTTGAACTACATGAGCTTCCTATGGACCCATCTGCCCATCCTGTTCAGGTCCCTCAAATGGCAGCACAACCACCTGGTACATCAAACACTCCTCCCAGATTGTATCATCTGCAGACTTGCTGCGAGTGCACTCAATGACAACTGTCCAGGTCATTAGTGAACATGTTAAATGATATCGACCCCACTATTGTCCACTGGGGGACACCACTAGTGATGGGGCTCTAGTTGGACTTCGTGCTGCTGATCACAATTTTCTGAGCTCTGTAATTCACCCACCTTTCAGTCCATCTCACTATCCACTTACATAGTTCATACTTCATCAATTTGTCTATGAGGAAGTTATGGGGGCCAGTGCCAAAAGCCTCCCTAAAGTCAAGGTAAACAACATCCACTGCTCTCCCATCATCTACCAAGCCAGCATTTCCTCATCGAGGGCTATCAGGTTAGTTGGGAATGATCTCCCCTTTATAAATCCATGCAAACAACTCACAGTCCTTTCTTGTCCTTCATAGGTTGGGAAATGACCTCCAGGAAGATTTGCTCCATCACCTTTCCCAGGGCTGAGGTGAGACTGACCTGCCTGCAGTTCCTCAGGGATTCCTTCTTGCCCTTCTTGAAGATAGCAGTGACATTTCCTCACTTTCAGTCTTCAGGAACCTCTTCTGATTGCTATAATCTTTTTAAAGATGATCAAGAGTGGCCTCAAAGTGACATCCTCAGTGACAGCACTCACGGCTACATCCTATCAAGTCCCATGAACTTGAGTGTGTTCAGTTTTTTTTAAGGGTTCACTAATCTGATTCTGCTCCCGTAAGGGTAAGTCCTCCTTGCTCCAGACTTTCCCTCTGGTCTCAGGGCCCTGAGGTTCCTACAGCCAAACCTTACCAGTGGATACTAGGTTGAAGAACTATCAACTGCTTCAGCCTTCTGCATGTGCTTTGTCAGCAATGTCCCTTATTTCTTTAAGGAGTGGGATGACATATTTCCTCTTCTTCCTTTTGCTGCAGTTAGTCCCATAGAGGCCCTTCTCATGTTCCTTCATGTTCCTTGCTAGATGCAGCTCCAGGTGGGCTTTGGATCTCCAAATCCCCTCCCTGCAGGCTCAAACAGTGTCTCTATACGCCTTCCTCTCGCTCCTTGCTCCCACCTCTTGTACACTTCCTTCTTATGTTTGAGTTTTGCCAACTCCTTGGAGCTCCTTGCCCATCCATTCAGTCCTCCTTCCACTTTTGCTTGACTTTCTGCACATTGGGATGGACTACTCCTGAGGTCTGAGGAAGTGGTCAAGTGAGGTAAGTTTTGAAAACGTACCAGCTGTCTTGTACCTTGTTCTCTCTAGGGTGCACATGGAATTCTTCCAAGCAGGTTCCTAAAAAAGCTGAAACCTGCTCTTCCAATGCTTAGACTCATCTGGTTCAGATGTTTTCCTGGACACATTTCCCTGCTCATCATCTGCAACCAGGGTGTTCCGTAGCTGCAGATCTGCAGGTGGGCAGGAGCCATCCTCCTCTTACCGGAAGTCATCACTTCCTGTCTGCACCATCACGTTACTCTCCCTTTCCCAGCCTCATAAGAACAGACTCTGGTGGTACCGTTGGGAGCTGGGACTCTGGTCTCTTCATGGGCTCAGAGATGATCTGCTCAGTCTCGTTTTGATCATCTCTGATGCTGTGCAGCCTGCTGACCTCCTCCCGCAGCACTTTTGTGGTGACATGGTCCCTCCAACACTGTGCAGCTCCTGCAGGGGATGAGTCCCTCTCATCTTCATCAAGAGGACCCAGGAACTCCCTGCCTCTCCAGACCTGGAGATCTGCAGCCTCTCTCTGGAACTCAGTCTGGGTCAACTCCCTTGAGGGGAAAGGGGAAAATGCTCCAGTGGCTGCTGGGCAGAGCACCCTGTGGTGTTCCCCTGCTGCTGCTCAGGACACTGTCCTCAGCTGCCCCCTTCTCTGTGCCCTTCCACACGAACTGCTGTGTCTGTTAGCTGTTCATATTTGTTGGTATCTCTCACCTTTGGACCTCAGAGATAATTCACCTTTTACCACTTTCTTGAACTCATGAAGCATCTTGCAGACAACACCTTATTTGCAATTTGTAATTTTCAGTAAGTTTATTCCCCTCCCCTTCCAGGAATATAATTGTCCTGGTCTCACAAATGTATTTACAACACAGTGGATATATTCCACCCAAGGCAAACATCCTCCATAATCCACAAAAACACCTAGCGCTCCGCTTCACAAACACACACTCCCCTGGCCTTGTGCAGCTCCTCAGGATAGAGTTAAAGATGTTATCATGGAACAGTTTCATAAGTAGAGTAGCAGGCTTTCCTCTCAGATTGACAGGAAGGACTGCAGCAACATTAATAACCAGCACGGTCTTACGATCAAAATGTCATTTTCCCTACTGCAATAAACAGAATTTGAGCTTATGATTATCCTAGCAATACAAGCTCTTCTAGAGCCCCTTCATGGCGGAAAAGATGTCAGTGCCTGATAGATCGTCCTGCAAAACTATAAATGTGAACTATTGGGAAAAGCCAGGATAATGTAAGACACTGCAATCATTTACTTAAACTGGGAGATCTTTAGCTGCAAACGCTTTCCTTTCTTCTTTTTGTCTCCCAGCTCTCTCCCCAAGTAAAAGTAGAGAAGTGAGGAGTAGGGAGTAAATGAGAGAAGATGACTGCTTGTTACAGGGAAAAAAAAAGGAAAAAAAAAAGAAAAAAAAAAGAAAGATTTAAATTTGGTTCTTCTCTTACAAATTTATTTAAACATAATAGAGCTTGTTCATATCCCTATTTTGACATCTCTGAGTCACCTTCAAGCATGCAACTGATCAGTCTTTGAATGCCAACCCCCTAAGGTGCTATTTTTCAAGCTGTAATTTTGAGACACTAAGTTATATAAAGCCTTAAGTTCTTCAGCGACTGAAGTTGGGTGACTTAAATTTGTTCCACCTGCATCCTGCAATGCTTTGTGATGTCAAGATGCCTGTCTTCAGGCTAGTGCTGTCCATGTTGCTGGAAAAACAAAAAACTAAAACTAAAGCTTTAGAAAAATGTATTGAGAAAAGCAAACAGTCTGTATTCATCTCTGTACTTACTTAAGATTCACCATCTTCTGAGAAATCAGGTTGCAAGGGAGTGCAGAGGAGCAGAAGGAACTAGCTCACCCAGGCCAGGTCATAACTGACTAAAGCTACATCTTTTTAAAGGGCAAGACAAGAGACTAATTTGGTAATTGTCAGTTCATTGCAAACAGAATTGCTCATCCGAAAGGGTTAGCCTTAGCAAATGCTTCAACTCAAAAAGGGTGGGTGACAAAAAAGTTCTAAAATTGTCAGTGTTTCATTTTGATATTTTTATTAACAAAAGATTTGAGATTTATCATGATTTTCATTTCATTCAAAATTAGAATTAATGCAAGTAAAGACATAGTGAAATGGTAAAAAAAAAATCGATTGAAAATGATCTAAACGGAGTGCTTATTTACTTAGTCTATGATTCTCTTTTGGGAAAAGGGAAGGGAGAGTTTCCAGTTCATAAGAAATCGGATATTGACTTCTCTTTGTTATTTGGAATGTGATTCTTTTCTTGTCTCACAACTGCTTGTGGCACAGGAAAATCAGGTCCTGCTCCGTTCTGGAGCCGAATATGTATCTTGTCCCTGGTGGAACCATTTTTAATGGTGACAGAGAGCTCTGTCAGTGACGAGCACGCTCTGATCCAGACCCAAAATCAAACCAAACTGAACCTAGCTCCAAAGCACACATTCTATGAAAGCCAAAGAACCACAGCAGGATGGGGAAGGAACACAAGGGAACATATAAGGGAACACATGTTCCTCACATATAAGGGAACAAAGTGATCACTGGGTATTTTTCACTCCTTCCAGCAATAGATTGCCCACATCTTTATGAGACCACAGACATACCGTTAACTATCAGATTTCAAGGCATTTTATTGTATAATGTGAAGGAACTGATGACACCAGAAAAAAACGACTCCTCAGTATATACTTTTGCTGTCACTGTTAAATGGGATACATTAAGGATAAGTGCTACAAGACATACAACTATTTCTTCTTAATGTCTTTTTTCCTTATGACTTAACCATTTCAGATACATTATTAAAAGATTTCTTCCAATCTAATAATTTAATAATTTATCAAATGCAACGTACATCTTAAAAAGCTCATTCTAAAGTGATATTTAAATCAGCATGCTTAGTTTTTTCTGGTAGAATTATTTCACAGGAGACGCAATACTTTATAAAAGAAATTGCAGTAAGCACCAGCCCCTGGCAATGACCCTAAAAACACCAAGTGCATTGTACATGACATTTTAACTCTTATACTGCCTCTCTAGTAACTGTACTTTCCATTTCTTACTCATCTCAATATATCTGTAGTTTACTTTTTTTCTGAGTTCACCATTCACATTGTTTCCCTATTTTTTCAAAGTATCCCCTAAGATTTTCTTTTTCCTGTTACTTTCGCTTTATATCTTCAACATCTATGAGCAATCACTATAATGTAAGACAAGAGTCACGATTTATCCCCGGAGAGTTAAAAATATCTAGAAATGAAGGATGTTGAAAGTTTATTATGTCAAAAAGAGTGTATAATCACTTCTCATCATTTCATTTTTTCCGAATCATGTTATTTGTCTTTGTCTTTTATTACAGCATTTCAAAGGTTATATACAGCGTATTTCTTATTTTGCTGTTACCACGGTCTGAAAACATGTTCCCTGAGGGAAAATTTGCTCTCTTTTCACGAAGGCAGAAACAAGTGCAAAACAGGAACCGGTGAGAGCCGTTCATTCAGTTCTACACGGGGATTTGCATGATTCGCCACGTGACAGTTCAGCAGAACTTTCTGTGCTGTCTGGGGGACTGTGTATAAACTATGACTTGCTTTCTGGGATGATGTACTTCAAAACAAAACAAAATGAAAAAACCCAGCTTAAACCCCCTCAAAATCCCCTCAAAAAGTAAGTGGAAGAAATAGCAGCTGCTTTGTATGGTATCGTTCGTTGGCTGGCTGTGTAACTTAGAATAGCAATTCTGTAAAAGTAGAAATGATTGCTTTTGCCACAAGAAAACAACGCAGTCTTTAGAAGGGAATATTCTGGATTCATTGTTTGCGCTGTGTGCAGGTTAACCTGGTACTTCCGTGCAGCATTTCTTCATGGTCTGAAACTGAGCCGAGGAGAAAGTATCTCTTTGTGGCACTTGGAGAACCTTGGGCTATTTATTTTGCAAATAGTTCAGCGAGGGTGTTCTCATTTTCAGTGACTGATGATAACTTCCATGGTGACTGTAACCAGGCCAGCTACAGACAGAAGCAGAAAGGGAGCACTCGGATCGGCCCTGGCCGTGACACAGCGCTCGCATGGGGAGCACGGCCAACAGATTTCGGGGGGGGGTAACCGTGGGCAGCTGGGGCTGTGGCAGACTGCTGGGGATGAGCTGACTGAAGTCAGCTATGGTGAGAGGGGAGTGTGTGATCACGGCCTTGCGTACCTCACAGCTTTGCAGTGCCCACCAGGAGCGAGCCCTGAGAAACCTTCAACAGGTGCTAAGTGCTGCTTTGCAAGGGGGCACTTGGGTTTTCATGTAATCAAATCCATGGTAAGGACCTTTTGCATCTTTCCGTTGATATAAAAGGGAATGAAAATAGCTTAACCCTGCAAAGAATCCCCCACCGCAACGCATAGTGAGCTCTGTGACTTACACTTTAGCTCCTAAGCTAAGGCACCGCAGTTTTACCTTGTAGTCTGAATACAACCCAAGTACACAGCATATATGCTACGCTCTGGGAGACTGGGTTTTGCTGTAGGTACCGTCCCAAACCTGTCTTTTGCAACAGGCTTTTAGAGCCTTCTGTAATAGCATCAGAGCTTGGCTTCCTTCAGCGCCCCTCCGTGTACAAGCTTAGGCCTGTGCTCTGTCCCCGAGTGTCCTCACAGTCTCTGGCTGGCGCTAACTACTCTTGGAGGCTTAGCACATTTGCGAGGTGGTGATGCAAGAGGAAGACTTAGCTGGAAAGTGCACAAAACTGATAATGTGTTCAAGGAAGAGAAAGAGAGGTTTGGACTCCTTGCTGTTTACTAGCTCCACGGGAAGAATAAACAAGTCCCATGGGGGGATCAGTCCAAATTCTTCTTCCTCTGTCTGATTTGGAGAAGTGATTTGACCTGGACTCTCTATCCAACAGAGCTGCCCTATCTACTACACCACAGGGAGGTTTTCCTGGTGGCTCTTGCTAAAGTGCTTCAAATCTTTAGAAAATACTGTATTGCTGTGCATAAAATAGCCACACCTGAACATTTTTACATGTTTTAAAGTTTGCAAAAGTTTCCTTTCAAGACATAATATTTCAAAAAGCAATGCATGCTCACAAGGAAAACCTGTGATCATACCAAATGTATTCTCAGGGGATTTGATTCCTTTCATTTAGAAAACGAAGTTAGTTTGACTTTGAGTGCAATATCAAGTCAATACTCCAACTATGCAGACAGATTAAAAAAATGAGTCACAGTGTAAGTGTATGCTCCAAACCATGGGCAACCTGCTGCAGGCAGATAAAAAGGTCAAAGTAAAAAAGACTATATGGGTCACTAAAGTTCAAGCACAGGATTAATTTCAACACAGGTCTAACTTCGAACTTCCTTTAGCGGACTGCATAACCGACAGGGTGAGTTGAACTGTTGGTTTTGACAGCTAAACAACCCACACTAGAAATCTTGCAAGTGCACATAGGTCAGGCATTATAAGAAATATTCTTATCTTTTCCTTCTTCCACTCCTGTGTGAAGGCAGGGACCACATGGAAGGAGGAGTGGTGTGCATATCCTCCTCCTTGTCCCTTCGTGCTTAGGTGCTCACACAAGCTGTTTCTCCTTAGAAAATGCTTCCATACCTGGCGTTCTTCAAAAATTCATGAAGGGGACCTCTCTCCAATGTGGGGACCCCGCTTTTATTTTGTCCCCTGGGGGGGCCTGATATAGTTTGGGATCCTGGCCTGCATCAGGAGGAGCGTTGCCAGCAGGTGGAGGGAGGGGATCCTGCTGAGGCTGCACCTGGAGTATCGGGTGCAGTTCTGGGCTCCCCAATACGAGAGGGATGTGGAGCTTCTAGAGAGGGTCCAGCAGAGAGCCACGGAGATGATTAAGGGATAGGAGCATCCATCTGATGAGGAAAGACTAAGCGAGCTGGGCCTGGTTAGCCTGGAGAGGAGAAGATTGAGAGGAGATGTGATCACTATGCACAAACACAGATGGGGGGTAACTCTTCTTGGTGGTGGCCAGTGACAGAACAAGGGGCAACGGATATAAATTAAAACACAGGAATAGGTGTGGGAAAGACGGCTGTGAATTTGGGGTGAAAAGGCATTTATTTCCAACTTAGAGACAGACGGCCAGCTCTTTGGTGGGCTTAGACCTCTCCCCTCCTCCTCGGCCTTCGCTGCTGTCTAGCTTAACTCCCCACACTCTATCCGCCTCATTTCCTACATGCGCCGCTTGTGTATACTGCACTTGTGTACCACTTGTGTAATGCCACCTACACTCGTGTGAGTCTAACCTTTGCTGTGTCACTCACTCCTGATTGAATAAAGTGAATGTCTGCAATGAAACATAATTGACGTTGCAATAAATACCAATCGGCTGCTCTTATTTCTTTATTAAATGTCTTCTGTGCATGTCTGGTCTCTTCATATTCCCAAGCACCAGACACTTCAGCTAAATAATAGTAGCAACTAGTACAATTTTAAAATCTGATAGTTTAAGGGGATGAAGGGAGGCTACAAGTACTTTTATTTTAGAATCATATAAGATTTCCATCCCTCATTCTCCCAAATTCTTATCACTTGGACAACGCTTAGCAAATTTTTGCCTGGATTCTTCTTTGGTCTCCTTTTACATTTGCTGATCCGAGTTATTTAAAATTCCATGTTACAATCCACTCTCCCTCCTCCCACAGACACATCTCTGTCCAACTTCCATGTTTTGGGGAACTGGACACCCCCAATTTCTGAGCTTAAACATGTGTTTTGTAGGTTGTATTTATTTACCGCACTGACATTTGCATCGAGGGCCTAAGATTTTACTAGAATATCCCAAAATAAAGCCGGTGTGGTGCAGTACAGTAAGGAAAATGACCCTTTATCCACTGCTTGCTTTTAACATGGTTTGCATCACAGA
Source organism: Tinamus guttatus (assembly GCF_000705375.1). The sequence goes on along the minus strand of NW_010583752.1, from coordinate 194,174 downwards.
TATTAGGCAGAGCCATCACTTTTTTCTTCTACTTTCCCTGTCATTTCCATTATTAAATAACTAAACTTAGATTGCAAACCGCCTTGGACAAACAAAAATAAGAAACACGCAGGACAGCAAAGACAACGCATTAAATTGCTCATGAGTGATACAAATCCTGAGGCTGTGTCCTTGGCAAACAACTCCCATGCCACCGTGCCATGTGCTGTCCATCCCAGCGCTCCAACGGGGCTGGATGCCGTTGGCTCCAGTCCAAACGAGAGGAGCTCAAATCTCCAAGGCAATTAAGTTTCTCTGAGTCCAGCGCGGATTATAAACGTCTCTTGGGAGCGCGCTGGGAGATACTACTGCTCGGGAGCTTCCGAGCGCTGCCGCCAGGCTTCCTT
>NW_010583752.1:162058-192332 GCF_000705375.1 Tinamus guttatus | reverse complement strand
AGAGCGGAACTGAAAGCAAGGCATTGCACATGTGTGTGATATAAAGGGTTTTCTATGGGATCCTCTCAACACAGAGCAAGACTGGGCTCTTCCGGACTGGCACCGTATTCTGGAATACAGCCACAGAGCTTTGTTTCTTCTTCAGCAAACTTTGGTTTGCTGTAGTGCCAGTCACAGTGACATAAGGCTGTTGCTTAACTTAGCTCTGAGAAAGTTGAAGTAATTATAACTTCATTATGACAGAGATCACATCCTACAAGAGCGATAAAATACCTTGGGATTTGAGTTCAGTAGTGAAAAATCTCAAGGGGAGTAGGGAAGAAAAACATCTTCCGTGCTGAATTCTTGACTGAATCCGTTGGTGGAAATCAGTTTGCACCAATGCACAAGTGGGTGTGATGGATGTGTCTACAGCAGCTGTGTGTTTGTGCTGCTGTGGTTATAGACCAATTCACTTCAATGTGCCTATGTCAGAGCTGCAAATGTCTGTACCTCCAACTGTCAGAGGGCCTATTTCCTTGAGAAGCTTCAAGAATTGGAAAGACTGCAGAAAACAAAACCATACAGGTGTTGCTTAAATGGCTGTTGAGACTTTTCTGCTTTTGCATATATACAGTGTTTCTAATATATCTTTTTTTGTGTTGTGTGTGAATTGACGCGGCATTGGCATCTGGTGCTTTAGGCACCTGTACGAAGAAGATCCTTTGCAGACAGTGTGACAGCTTCATGCTGGGTGTAGATCCCAGAGCTGGGGGGTGCTCAGCGTTAGCTTCTGATTTGGGTGACTGAGGCCTTCAACCCTTTTAGGGAGCGGGTTAGTGAATAACGGAGCAGGGCTGTGTCACACAAGCAGCGCTTCCTCTGAGAAGCGGTTGCAATGGTGGGTTTAACATTTATAGGTCAGTTTTCACTTGTAAATTACTTTGGGATCAAAAGTAGTTACAATTAAAGCTAATTGAATTTACCAGATCCTCACTGTGCTCAAGCACAAGGTTAGTGCAGTTCCTCATCGCTTCTCTTTGTTAATCCGGAGAGGAGGCCTGGTGTCTTGCTATATTTGTCTAGAAAACCAGACATGCCTGAAAGGTGTCACAGACTTTGCTTAGGGGTGCATTTGATGACCTTCTGAAAAAATAAGCTGTTTAAAAGCAGTGCATGAGGCTTTTAAGTTTCTTGCACACAATAAAATAATACAAAGGGGAAAATCTTAATTACAAATATGGCCCATACATTTTGGAATGTCTTTGAGCTGAAGTTTTCAGTAACTGCAAATGCTGCAGATAAAACTTCAGTTGCATACAACTGAAAAAGTTGAGTCTATTTACTTTTGTTACTTTATAGTTGCTTTAAAATTCAGAGGATTTTATAGTATCTCAAGCGTAAGCTTTTTAATGCATTTACATATTCTCAACGCAGCATCTGCATCTTAATTGCTGTCAAAGGTTAGGCTGGAGATCTCGTGTAGAGGGAAAGATGGAAGCAGCTTGGGTTTTAGTAGCAGGAAATACAGGGTACATTGTGGGCCTTGATGTGTGCAGAGACTGTGTGACCTTGAGCAAAATAATTTACAATGTTGGTATCTTAGTTTAAAGCTTAACTTGTGGCAATGAGGAGACACATCAGCTGTTTCCCATGCTCTTCATACAGAGTAGAGCAAAATATTACCAGTTTACCTGATTCCTTTTTATAATCAAAATATGAAAGTGATATTTTTAAATACAAAAATACAAATTGCTAAATGTTGCTGTAGTTGTGAGGTGTTCAAAACTTTGTTTATCTCTTGAAAGAAAAAAAAATCCTCACGTACCTGAGGTGTTGTACCTGATCAGAAATTCTTGTTAAGTGGCTTTGACTAAAGAGATGCAGGAGACTTGGATTTGGAAAAAAAAAAAATAAAAAAAAACCTCAGGATTCCAAGACCTGAGCAGGACTTATAAGTGGTTATTGGCTTTTTCTGACAATCTGCAGTGAGATTGGTTCTGTCCAATACTTTGCCTAGATGTTGGTTAATGGCATTTGAGACGTGAATAATAAAAACAACAACAAAAAATACACTTAGTGAATGTAGTATTTTAAGGATATGTCACTGAAATGTATAGTGAATGTGTCTTTTGTTGTTTCTGTCATTATGCACCTATTTCAGGTCTGCTTGACTACTTAGGTATGTTGAAGAGGTTTTCAGTGCGTTGCAATTACACCTGTGTCTTTGTACAGCAACTTTTAAACCTTTTGAACTCTAAAATTGACTGAGCAGCTTCTTCTCGTGTTACTTCAGGTTTCAGGGCTATTTTTTCACTGAGCTTGAATTGTCTTACTAAGCAGTTCTCAATTCTGTGATGCTCCAGTTTGAGAAGCAATGGATCTGGATTTTGGATGGTTAATTATGACTTAATTGGTCAGAGCACCTTGCTGTGGGTGCTGTGTGTATGAGGTTGTGCCACTAGAAACACATTCACCACTGTTGACCTGGTGGCATCCTCTTGACGTGGCCTCTAGATTCTTCTATCAGCTTCTTCAGTATTGTGGCCTTAACTACTTCACTACTACTTAACTACTTCAGTATTGTGGCCTGTTTAACTACTAGTTAAACAGAATTTACCAAAAAAAGAAAAAAAATGCTTGCAAGGGTTATTTTGTGCCTAATGTTGTCAGCTTTCCATGGGTGGATTATAAGCCTGCAAAAACTTCTTAAATGCTGCACCTGCATTGGTTTGAAGGGGACTTACTGGCAACACAACATGTTTAGAAACATCTTCTGGGCTTTTCTCACCCACTGTAACATCTCACATAGCAGCCACGCAGTGTATATGCTGGCTTCTTTCTTGAGTACTGCCTTGTTATTTGAAAATTGGAGACCTTAAAATAAGGTGTGCAGTTCAGTAATGGCTTTGTTTTCATGGAAATGATACTGAACTGAAGCTAGTAGAAAAGGTTGTTAAGTATTTTCTACAAATTTCAGGAGTTTCTGAGGAAGTGAATGAATTTACTAGTCTGTTTTAATCAGATATTTCAGCAAAAACAGCCTTTTGAACATTTGCAATATTTTTTGGTGTTTTTTTTAAGTAAGGTTGCTAAAATGATTTCCAAATTAAACTAGTTAAAAGCATTAATGCTGCAGTGTCATCCTTGCAGGTAGCAGCAAGCAACTACCACCACTGTCATATTTGATGGATTATAACTGGCAATCTCAAGCGCCTGGTGCTTGCCTCTCCTGTACCTGGTGGTGTAACATGCACAAGTTCATCTTACTGAACTACTAAAGGACAATTTACTACCTCATATTATTTTGTTAAAACACTATGTATTACTACTTTGAGACTTGTCAGCAAAATGAATACTTCTACCACAAGGAACTGCTCAGAAAAGTAGTCTGGAAGTTTGTAGGATTTCTTCATATATGAAAACTCTAATTTCAGTTATTAATGTTGATCAAGTTTTCATGTTCTAAGTGATGGAAAGGAGCAGCTATGATGTTTAGTTTATTTAAAAAAATCTCTAATATCTTTCATTTGCATTTAAACTTCTGGATTAGTTTTCTAATAATTAAAGATTGGCCTAAATAGAAATTGGTAGGTTTTCTGCAAGTGCGAGTTGGCAGCCAAACAAAGGCTGCATTGTGTGTTAATTACTCTATTTTTAGAACATGATCAGGGAGCCCAGATCGGTAGCAGAGAAAAACATGCAGAAATAATTCAGCTCTGATTTTAAATTGTAATTTTGTAGTCAGTTTCCTTCTTGTGGAGACTCTTTTCCCCCAGCCCTTTCTTGCCCCTTCAAAAATAAACAGGCACTGCCTAAAATAAATACAAAATGCTACAATAATAGAGTTGAGCATTTAACAGAGTCTTCATTTCCTGATGCAAAAATTAGGTAAGGAGAAAGCTCTAAAAAGTGGTTTCCATGTGAATGAAAGCAAGCCCTGTAGTTTGTAGGAACTAATTAAATTAGCTGTGTGTGAGTAGTCTGCTTTATTTTGGAGAATTTGAGTTTTCCCATCACATAATTGGAGACTTCATGCAACTTGCAGAGAGCCTTGGAGATGGAGTGAGCTGCTGTGCTCCTGCCACAGAGTTTCCGCTGTACTTGGAGGCCTCGCTGATGTAGATGCATAGACAAGTGGCTGCAGTTGGTTCCTTTTCCCCAGGAATTGATAGGAACAAGCGAAAATGGCAACCTAGAGGGGAGAGAGAGAGAGAAGAAGGTTTCAGTTAATTATATTGTTTGGTTTAGCATCATCTGATTTAGTGTTTTGTCTCTTACATTAGCTAATGCTGTAGTATCAAGGGGGAAATGTACCAAATCCCAGATTTTGCTGTTATCACATGGCAATCTTGGATGTTGTGGCACACATTTTCCCAGTAGCTTCAAACACATTTAACCCTATCTGTTTCTGGAAGGTACTTGTCTAAAAGAAGCTTTTTCAACCTTGCAGACATTCAGGCACTTGGCTGATGCAAAGAAGGCTTTACACAGAGCCAAGGAAGAGCCAGGATCAGCTTTTCCAGCAGCACCTGCCAATTGCATTGGTTTTAGTTCACTGGAAAACTGTAAGGTGAACACGGAAACTTCCTTTCCCCCTGACCAAGAGGGCTTCTCTGCATCTTTCCCTCCTGGGGAAGAGGCCTGGGCAGCCACATGCAGCTGTGGTTACAGGTTGAGCTGTCGGGCAGCTGCTTGGCCTGTGGCCCTTGGCACAGAGGTGGCAGCTGCCATGGTCACTCCTGCCAGGAGCCCTTCACCAGCCACTGAGCTTTAACGGGCTGTGACACTCACAGAAACTCTGCCTGCTTTCAAGCGAAAACTGCTTTCAATGTTCTGAGTCTGTTTTATGAAACACAGCTACTCATTTATGCTCGCTGCCTAATTCAGAAAAATCGTGCTCGGGTTTCTTCTGAGAATTCCCACCTATTGAGTGCCAGTTAGTATTTCTGCTCCATGGTGATCTGTGACTGTCTTTTGGACAGAGTGATCAGCTAGTGCTTATACAATAAACTAAAAACAATAGTTTTGTTTGAGCATCCTATAAGGGTTCAGTGGTACCTTTCCTGGTTTCTGTGTTGGGAGAGCTGGATACCTTCCTTGCATTGCTAGCTCCTTAGGTTATTTTAGGTTATTTGTCCTTAGGCCTGGGTAATGTGAGTCAGGCCTTTGTTAGACCAGTGCTTGTGCATTTATCTTCTGCTCTTGTATTGCTCTTGTGTTTGGGTCATCTTAATTATACACCCTAGGTTTGAGAGCTTAACTATGTTAATTTGTGCCTGTCCTGCTTTACCTGCAGGAAATCTTTCATATAATTTTTCTGTTGCACTAATAAAAGGAAGTTCCCTGGAAAACCTGAATAGCTGATAATATCATTCACCAAGCAGTTGATGCAGTGGTGTTGTAGTAGCTTAGTCAAATATCTAAAATTAAATTTTCACCTTTGTCTTTCCTAAAAATACTTATTTTTTTTATAATATGAATGGTTTAATCTGTGATTGTTATATGTTGTTTGAATTTCATGTTACTCATGACCAGTAACTCTCTTGAATCTGTGTCCCACTTCACATGCTGCTGATACCTTTGCATACAAATTTACATAACAGAAGTTAAAAGGCAGTTCTCTTGCTTGATTCCCTTTGGAAATAGCCTTTTTTTGTCCCATGCATTACAGAACTGGTTCTGTTTCAAGAGTGACTAAAGTGCTTCCTTCCCCCCATTACTGAATTATGGGGCCTTTTCTGTGCAACAGCTTTCCTATCCGGCATTTGATACTACAACTGTTGTCCCCAAAGCCCATTTGTGTCTCATGAGCTTCTTGGGAGGCTGCTTCTGCGTGCTGCTGTGAACTGACTGAGTGAGCAGGTCCTCTGGAGAGGGGGAATGGTCCTTCCTGAAAGAGTCAGAACAGGCACTCTGTGTGGTGCAGAGTCCACAGAGATGCTCAACAGCTGAGCACAGTTGGCCAGCTGCCAGAGTTAGGGCTTGTCTCTGTGTTTGTGTAAAAAGCCGCTGTTTTGCTGGAGAAACAGCGTCTCACGAATGTCTCATGCCATCAGCTGACTCCAAATTCACCTCGCTGTGACCTGTCCTCCCAGGCCTGACGGATGTCAGGGCAACCCAACAGTGTTGCGCTCGCCGAGGATGGTGAAAGCCCACGTTCCAGGGGGAAAAAGGCTCCTCACCTTCACCGTAGCTCTTGGGTGAGCTCAGGCAGGTTTGGCATGGATAAAGGCAGGCTGCGGAAGAGGAAAGTCCAAATCATTTGACTGTGAGAGGGACTAAATCTTTAAAGACTTATGTGAAATCAGCTAGTAAAGAAGTAGCAACTCAGTAGTATTTCTTGAAAATGAAAAATTTGCTCCTGGATATTTTGAGGATAAACATGTTCTGATGCCCTTTTCTGTGTGTAAGGGACAAAACTTAGGAAAAGTTAAAGCAGAGATTAAAGAAGTGAAGTACCGTTGAAACAGCATGGTAAATAACAAAGTTTGCTCTTGGTTTAGTGAGATCTAGGTTTTCAAAATGGTTCTGTAAACTGTTGTGCTTCCGCAGGCTACACTCAATCGGCCAAGCTTGTGATCGGCAGGTGCTCTCACGTTTCTGTTTTGGAAGAACATATGCACTGCCTTGGGATGGTGGGCAGGCCTCTGATCAAGCTGAAGCTCCCTCTGGAAGAAGGCACAAATGTTAGCTTTGAGAAGGCCTCACTGTAGTTTTCTTTGGTGCTCTTTTGCTTCCTTTTTGTAGCATGAACGAACTTCTGATGTGCTGTCTTTAAAGCCCTGCAAAGATAAGATGTGCTTTTCTTTTCCTCTGTGTATTTCAAAAATAAGTAGCAAATTATCTTTCACTGTAATTGAAGTCTCTGAACAGTGCTGCATGCCCATAACTCAGTGTTCAGGGGTACTAGCTATTCAAATATCAGGGCAATAACTTAACATTCTTAAAGTATTAATTTACCTCCTGGCTTTTGAGTAGTGGAGGGATGCCCCTTATTGGCACCTCTGTGCCTCGTGCTCTAGACATGAGGCTAGGCTACTTAGAATTTAGGAGTAAAAGGTTTCCTTTAATCCTGCACTGGCCACTGATGGACTGAAGTCTCCCAGGAGCTGCTTCAAGCAGAGATAAGAGCAGGTGTCACTCACAATCCTAGAGGCTCCTGTGAAATGAGGAGGGAAGGAGGGCTGAGTCGTTCTGCTTTGCAGGGAGCAAAGCGATGGTAGCTGGGAGGAGCACTGTACCCCAAGGCTTGGGGAGATCATTGCAATATTTATTTAAAGTGTGTATTTTAATTTTACTGATTGTGATATGTGTTGTATGTAAAGCTCATGCGCAGGACCAGGGCCTTGTCTTAGGCATCGTGTAAAGGCAGCAAGGGTCCCTGCCTCTCAAGGAAGCTATTTTCTCAGTACCTATCTCCCTGTACATTTTTTTTTTAAACCAGAGGAACCACATTTGTATCTTCTTGTCATCAAGTTAAAGTATCTCAAGCTTTGCTACATGTGGTGCAGCTATATATCTGTGTTGGCAGGCTGTGTCTGCCAGTTCGTAGTCCTGTTGGCATAAGGCTTCGTAGCCTTACCACACAAGAACTGCTGTCTGGAGCTGTTATATGGCAGAGAGCAATATCCTCTGAGCCTGGGAAGAAGCTCTTCCAACTGAGAGTTGTGTGAAGTTGGAGAGAATTAGAGGGTGATGCATGAAGAAGATTAATGCAAAGAGACTAGAGGGGAAAAATTAGGATGAGGACCATGTGAACACATTGAAGAGAGGGGATCTGAAGTTGACAGTTGTTTGTTATAATCTGTTTTAATTTTGTAAAACCTCTGAGGAGCCTTATCCAAAGGCTTGCAGTGAACTAGGCAGCTAAGAAATAAGATACAGGTCTTGCCTAGATGATACAATAATGTGTAAGTAGCCCTCCTGGTGTGGGGAGCTAGTGAGTGGGCTTCCACAGATTGCAGTACTTGTGTGCATGCCTTTAACATGGTCAGAAATGATCTTGGAAACGGGGATGAACAGTGAGGGGCTAAAAGTTGATGATAATACTTCTTTATTCCAGATGATAAAGTAGACTTAAACAGACTGCTAGTTAATTTTTTTTTTCTCTCCCTCCCCAGGGTAGAAAATACTAACTTAGCTATGGCCTCTGAGCTAAATGCCACAACTCGCACAGGATCTCAGTGGTTTGATGCCTGAGTGATAACATCAGCTTGCTATTGAGTAGTCGTCATTAAACAAAATATTAGAATTACTTGGAAAGGAAGCAGAGCAATGTCCTTATTGCATGCACTTAAACTATTGCATAAATTCATGACTTGCCTGAGTTTTTGTGTTGTCCTGATATCACCCGTCTCTATCGTGTCAAAGAATAAGTAAAATGGTAAAAAAATAAGTATAGAGAACATCAGCAGGGATGATTGAAGGGGTTGTGTGGATCTCATGTAGAGAGGCTGAGAAAGCTGAGACCCTTTCACCTGGAGAGGAAGATTATCCTCTGAGGAGGGGCATCTTCGCTCCCCCTCAGTGTAGTGGATGAAGAAGGAATCAAACAAAATTCCCGCATAGTGGATTCAAAGCAAGCTTTTACTTAAAAGGGGTGGTTATGCTTTGAAGCTCTGCATATGTTCTGCATGGTGTCGAGGAAAGATGGGACTAGCTCATGAAATTTATTGGGGTGGAGGGGCATTAGATACCTACGTTTCTTGAGCCAGCATACATTTTGTGAGAGTTGTTGAAAGCCAGGAGTTCTTGGGGGGAATCCTCAGCAATGTTCTTTCTTTTCCATAAGCATCTACTGAAGGTCTTTATGTGGGATCATTATTGGTGCTGTTAACCTGCAGCCTGACTTGGTTACAGCAAGCCTCATGCCCTTAAATAAGGAAAATGTTTCCTTGAACTGTAAGTCAGTTTGTTTTGGGAAACTTGTATCTTAAGAGGTGTCAGCTGCTGTTTTGTTGAGCCCATTGGCTCCATGAGACCACTTGGGTCACATTGTCACAGGTCACACTGTTGCTCAACAAGCTGCCTCCTGTTTTGTGGGCTAGGGGAAAGCTGTATTTGGGAAGGGAGAAGCAAAAGAGAAAACAGTGCTCTCTGCTAGGAAAAAAAATACTTAGATGATACTTAAGATTACCTGGCATATTTGCACAGAAATGCATGAAAGGTGCGTGAGCGATGCTTCTCGTGTGCCTTTTAAGCTGTGAAATGGTGGATATTCTAGAAAAGTCTTCCCTGGAGTGCACAGATAAGATTCTCTTGCAGATGAAAAATGATGTCGGTTGTGACGTGGCCGTAGAAGTGTGGGGGCATCAATGTGAATGTGCAATCAAAGTGTCTTCTCGGTTTCTGTAGGTGTTTGGTCCATGTTATCAGCCTAATGTGAACGGACTGTGAAGGAAACTCTTCGAAATGGTTTTATGTACAGCTCGCCTCCTTACAACATAGGCAAGCATCTGAAATGCAAGAAACCTGAATCCTGAAGCAGTGCTGCAACTTCGTCATTTCTTGCTGAATTTTTAGATAACCTTTGGTTTAAGTTAGTGCTGTTATTTTGTCAGATAATTAGCACTGTATTTGCTATCTGAAACAGATTGACAAATAGGCATTTCTTTAGCTTTTCTAGATGCCAGCAAGTTGAATATTTTTGGCCATACATTAATTTCATGAGCATTTGAAAGCTGTTGCCTTAAGTGAAGAGAGGGAATACTTCCTTCCCATGTAATTATTGGGAAGTGTTTATGACCCTAGGCAAATATATTTTGAATGTATCTACCTGAAGAGCTTAGAATCTAACATATCTCTGTAGCCATGGGTAGTATCCTGATCTTACTGGGTTTAGGTTCTCGTGCTAACACATGTTTAACAAATTAAGTACTTTTTTTTTCACTTTTTTGAGTGTCGGGGGAAACTTTTTAGCAGCTAGAATTCTCATTAGCTCAGGCCCAGTGGTTCAGGAGAAAGTACTGTGGTAGCAGTGATAGCATTACTCACGAGGCATTACTCGCTCTGTCTGCGAGTTCGAGTTACCAAAAGCATCTCTTGCTCTGGAGACTGAAGTCCTCTAGCTATAACTTTGCTCATTGAAAATGTTGTTATGCATCGTAGATGCCTCATGGTAGGTGAGATTTAAAGTAGTCTCGACACTTAAATTTTATACTTACGGTATCTCGAATGCCTGTGGGATGATACTTCCAGGGACATTTAAATGCTGATCACCGGGGACATGGAAATTAGCAGTGTTAAATAGCTTGGCACAGTGGTATCAAATCTGTTGTGAAATGGAGTAATTCTCTGTATTTAAAGCAACTACTTTTGTTTTTTATTGGGCTAGAGCATTCATGCATCCACAGAAAAGTTAAGTTGCGTTTAGTATTAAAAGGAACCCAGTTAGCTGCAAGTATTCTATAGTTGCTGTTTCCTACAGAAGTGAGTAACAGTTACCAAAAGGGTTGTAGGACTCTTCTTACTGCATTTTTTTTGTTTTATACATTATTTTTAATTAGAAACTACTGTTTTTTATTCTGTATTTTTACTATAGTCCTGTGCTATAAAATGCAGCCCACTATTTTGCTGGTATTTCAGATTGCTTAAGTTGATCTGTTTTAAGCCAGGATCAAATTCTTCTGTATTTCTATGTGCTTTTTTTAGTGTGAGGATTTCAGAATACCATATGGAAATCTGCTCTTTGTATTACAGTGTATATTCTATCATATTTCTCCAGGGTTATGTAGTTTACTTCTGTTTTGCCATTGATGGCAGCTGGCTGTAGATGTTGGAAATCTAATGCTGCTGTTCTTAGTCTTTTTCTTTTTTTTTTTCTTTCTAGGGTTTGAAATCTAAGAGAATGGCAGATATTGACAAGTAAGTAAAATCTCTTGGTAAGAGAGGCTCAAACTATCATGCTATGTCCTGTTTCTTACTTTAAATGACTGTTCTCTGGATGCTTGAGAGAGGATCTGCTACAAAGCAGTAGTCTTGGCACTGTGGCACATATCACTTGCACGTGGGAGAAGAGCTTGAATTGCTCATGCCAGATGGGTTTGAGATCATCAGTGTAAATCAGTCTGAAAGTGGGACAAGGACTATTTAATTGGCTCTATGTTGGTTGGAATTTGTGTGGGAGAGGGAGAAGGAAGTCATACCTGTTACTACAGTTTTACTATATGTAGTAAAACTACATATAGTTTTTCCCTGCTTGGAATGCTCACGCTGCATAACATTGAAAGCATTGCTTAGGTAAACCTGTCTGTTGTTTAAGCCTGCCCATTTTATCAGGAGCATTCGTAAGAGGCCAAAAGCCTTTTGTAAAAAATGGAGTTTTGATAATTCCAGAAAGTTATTAGCTCTTCAGACTGTTCCGAGCCTGTTGAAACAACTCGTAGAGAGAGACATTTTGCTTTGACTGTTAAGGCTTCTAGTTTGTCTTAGAACTGCTGCATCAGTTTGCTAGATCTCTAGCATGAGCTGTTGCACCTATTTTAAGAAGCTTCTTTATAACATTAACTTCTCAATCCTGTTACTGAATATTCCTAATAGCAAAGAACAGGCTGAACTTGATCAACAGGATATGGAAGATGTTGAAGAAGTAGAAGAAGAAGCTGGTGAAGATGCCAACAGCAAAGGTAACCATGAAAATAAGGCTTTTTTAAGCTGCTGCATGTTTGCCTTGAAAGTAATGTTAAATGAATTTTACTGCTTAAGCTACATGAAAGTGATAAAGCATAAATACTGACGTGCTGCTAAGCACAGCTGAGGCCCATACTGTTACGTTTACATTCTGAAACAAGGAAGGTTTTTCTAATCAATCAGGTGACTCTTAAAAATTATTCGCAGCCATTCATTTTAATCAAGGTCATTAATTTATTCAGGCGGTGCTGGCTGCCTGGAAGGATATACGGTTGAAAAGAAATCTTTCTTATGAGTAGATTCTTTCAAAAAATACAGCAGCCAAAAGGTTTTAAAATGTAATATCTTGAATAGGAAAATATTCTGTATGTGATACAGGTATGTGTAATATTAGTCTGTGCATATGCACTCAAAGTAAAGCACTCATTAAATCTAGGTCTGAAACAGTTTTGCTTCTTTGCATTTTTTGTAAAATGAAAGGAAAATCACAGCTTTATTCCAGAGTCCTTCCAAAGAAGTTCCGCTACCTTGAATTTCTTTGGTGAGTTCAAATTTAAAGAACTCGATGCAAAAGTGATGCTTTTGGGGGCATCATAGTAATCCTTTCTTTTTTTAACAAAAAAAGATAGTTTTCTGAATGCTTATTATTTAATTCAGACACTGCCTCTTTCCCCTGGATCATCAGGATAGAGTAGACTTGATCCATGCTTACAAAATAGAGAGAGATTTTGATATGCTTCTATCTGCCCTGCGTTTCTCCTTACATATGTATAGTATACCAGCGACCTTTTCCTATTACTAAAATAACTTTCCTTGGGTAGTCTATTTTGCATTTGCAGATTTTTTTCATTTTTTTTTTTTAAGCTCGACAGTTGACTGTGCAGATGATGCAAAATCCTCAGATTCTTGCAGCCCTTCAGGAAAGACTTGATGGCCTGGTAGGAACATCTACAGGATATATAGAAAGGTACAGTGTGCTCTAATTTGGTATGGCTGAAGTGGTGTAAATGGTGCTTTTGCTTTCCAAACAAATATTGTCTCCAGTACTAATAAAGATGAGCTACTTGTGCTTCCAAGATGACAGAAAAACTTATGTAGTCACTCTGTAGTGAATTTTGGAATTGAAGAGGCCAAACTTCCTCCCTGCCCCCCTGCCTAATATTACAAGTGTCTTTTATAGCTTTGCTTTAATTGTAGAGTCGTAAAATGTCAGTTTAGGTATGGGCAAATTCTTAAGAGACCTAATGTTTCTAATACCATCATCCTGTAGTTATGGTGTAAGTAGAAAAGTTAATAACATAAGGATTGCCTTACTGGTGTTTCACGTGGACTCCTTTTGTATCAAGATTTGAAACAATCTGTCATTTGCTATTTTACTCAGTCTGCACTAATAATGGCAATTTTGATGCTTATGTAATTTGTTGCCCGTAAGTTTTCCATCAAAACCACAAGAGTTATGGAGCACGTGACTATCTTTCTGAAATATTATTATGCTGTAATATTAGTATGTTGACTTGATCTGGGGCTGCTACTGAGTAATGGGCTTATCTATTACTGCTCCTATTACTGCTGCTACAACTTTTCCCTGTTTCTATAGGTAGAAGTATGGAAAGGTGGAAGTATGCAAGAAGGCTGGTTTAGCTAGTAGCTTTCCTAGTACATATTGTTACAAGAAAGGGCATGGAGTCAAAGGGATTCCTTGTTTCCCCTTTCTCTGTCATATAGGTACACATCTGTATCAATTACAGTTACCTTCTTTGAGGTGAAGGAGGAATGTCTTGAATTTGTCTGAGATGAAATAACTTCAAAGTTATTTCATATTTTTCTAATCTTTACTGATCTTTCTGGTCCTTGATCTAAAAAGTGAATAAAACACGTTATTGATTTACATGCCATTCTTCTCTTCAGCTGTTCCCTCTAAGATGATATACTATTTTTATCTTTTGAAGTACGGTAGCACACCCTCTATTATAAAAACATAGCAACTTTGTCACTGTATCAAACAGTTACTGAACTTACAGTGGAAAAAGCTGGAAAAATGTGTGCAGCTTGCTGAGCCTGTTCTTTGTCAACATGTACATGCTGGTTTAACCATGCTTTATAGGTCTCTTCAGTGTCTTCCCAAGTGTCGTTTTAAGCTTATTTATCTAGAGCCTAGACACAGAGATGGCAAAGAAGCCAGCAGGAGTGTGAAATGTTAAGACTGTTGTTTGGATTATTAAGGAACTGGATGCTTGGAAGCTAAACGGGTTCTAGGAAAACAGCTGCACGTGCTTAAAATCTGCTGGTTCGGCAGCTACCTCATAACTTAGTTCTCCAGCAGCAGTTGAAATTCCCTTGACTGCTTGGTAGAGGTTGTGTTCTTGTGTGATCCTACCAGTCGTTATTGGCTTGTGCTCAGAGCACCAAGCTATACGTGCCATTTGCTCTTGTGTGTTCCTGTTCAGGCTTCTAGGTCTATCTTCCCTTTCCCATGCGCTTATTACTGGTTCTCTTTCATGAAGCTGTTCTTTCTTTTAAAGTACAGAGCTTCTAAAAGTAGTGGATGTACAAATCCTGAAATGTGAACTTGTTGGTGTAGTAGACTCTTAGGAAATGTAGCTGTGTCTAGTGTGTGTTATGTCATGTTCTGTAACAAAGGGATTGACCTGCTGCTCTGGCAAACTAGAACTGGACATAGGGCATGTATGGCACTGCCATCTTAATTTCATGATTGCTTTTGAATACAATTGCTAGAACTAGTATTCTTAGTCTAAATATATCCATGTGGCATCAGTTGAGTGATAACTGTATTATTTAGTTGTCTTTTATTATTATTATTTTTTTTCTCTCCCTGCAACACTTTCCTGACCTGACTGAACATGATACTCAAGTTGCTGTTTGTTCTGGACTTGTTCTTGAAGCTAGAATTGCCACGAAGGGACATTGTGGCTAGGTGCTGGGAGCATGTGAGAGCGATGAGAATGTTATAAACCTTTTTGAACACTCATGACTAGACTTGAGCTTTTTTGGAAGTACCTGCAGCCCATACCTTTCTGATTCTGTGAAATGTCTTGGTAGCCAGAGACAGGATATTCCTGTGGAGCATAAGCCTGCCAGGGAGAATAATTCTACATTTTAAAGTAAACAAAGATGCTGGAAAATGTGCATATCCTACTTAATACAGATAAATTAGTATTAGCAATTAATAAAGTGCCGAGGACTGTACACATTCTTGTTGGTTACTTCCACTAACCTGAAGTTATCTCTAACAATAAAAAGTAATCATTTAGTACTGTGTTCAATTATATAGCCCAGCTGCTTAAGTGAAGCAAATATGGGACATTGACAGAAAATCTTCTGCAGCCAAGTGCCAAGGACTGTCTCAGCTCTTGGGAAGTGGAGACTGTCTACAGTCTACCCCATAAAGCTCACTGAATGCTTTCATGTAGGTGTCTTTGTCCTGACACTAAGTTTATATTAATGAAGTTTGCTGCAAGTGAAGCTTAGTTACAGCTGACCAGTATTTCTAATGGAAATTGCTTTAATAATTTCGTGGTATGTATATAATGTACCATATAATACAGTGATTCATTTAGCAAAGCAGTTCTTCCTCACTTTGGGAATGATAAATAATATGTTTAAAAAGTGGTCGTACTAGCTTCTTTCATGACTTTTTTTTTTTTTTTTAAAGATTGACTGATTTCCTTAATGAAATTTCCTTAATTTCCTTGATTGTCTTGAACTTTTTTTCTGCAAAGCCAAGCCAACTAATAAGTAATTCTTTCTTATTTATGCTCACCCATATGAATTTACTATACTGTTCAGTGATAATGTATAAGTTATTTTTAATGTGAAGCTTTGTTGCATAATTCTGTCCAAAGCTTGGTCCAGGTATATGAAAAGCTATGTGTCTAACTATCTAAAACATCAGCTTAAAAGCCCATGCTAGCAGTTTGAATTAGTGTGGTTTAGTGGATGGTTCAAGTTGTGCAGCTTTCTAAAGCTTAAAATAGAGCGTAAAATCTGTTTTGAGGCAAGTTGATTGGGAGTGACGGTTAAGGAAGGAAGGGACAGCATGGATTCAAGTACAGTGTTTGTAACAGTTTTCTCCCTGAATTTTTCAGCTTGCCTAAAGTTGTTAAAAGACGTGTGAATGCTCTCAAGAATCTTCAGGTTCAGTGTGCACAGATAGAAGCTAAGTTCTATGAGGAAGTCCATGAGCTGGAAAGAAAGTATGCTGCCCTCTATCAGCCCTTATTTGACAAGGTATTTTAATGCTAATCTGATTTGTGCTTAAAAGCTCTAGCTTAGAAGTAATTCTAAAACACAAGGGAATATGAATTGAAAGCTTATGCATGTTCTCAGTTACTTTGATTTCATACATGCCCATTCAGCTGAACTGACATCAATTCACCATCTGTGTAAATATCAAGACTAAGGAGGAGTGTTGGTCAGCCTGTTCCATGGTTACAATAATCAGTTCAATATGCTAGGCTTCATCCTGTCAATTAAACATATCTGAAGAGGTAGTAAACTTTGGGGAATTTTGGTGCTTATTTTGGACTGTTGGAAAAAAATTGTAACTGCTGAGTCTTCAAGCTTGTAGTAAAAATTTTTAGTAAGGGCTTAATGCAATAATTGTTCGAATATAGGATTAGGAATTATTGGGTAAGGCACTGGTGATGGCAATGACTAGCAAATGTGGAAAAAAAAAATCTGATTTAATCTTCCAGCGAAGTGAAATCATCAATGCAATTTATGAACCTACAGAGGAAGAATGTGAATGGAAAGCAGATGCTGAAGAAGAGATTTCAGTGAGTATCATAATTAGGTCACAGCATTTCAATCCTTAAAATGCATGAAGTAAAGTTAAATATTTAAGTCTCCATGATTTTTCATGGATACCTTAAAGCATGCACATGAAACTTAGTTTTGTTGATACTAGTATAGACTATGTTGGGCATAAACCTTGTGGGCACTTTCTTGAAATCTAGGAAAAACTAACATTTTTATTCTATCAAGGAGGAAATGAAAGAGAAGGCCAAGCTTGAAGAAGAAAAAAAAGATGAAGAAAAAGAAGACCCTAAAGGAATTCCTGAATTCTGGCTGACAGTGTTCAAGAATGTTGACTTGCTCAGTGATATGGTTCAGGTAGGTGGTGACCTGGGCTTGTGAAAGGTTGTTTTAGTGCTTAATCCAAGCGTGTTTTCCAAGAAAAGAGTAGAAACAGTGCATTGCTTGACATCTCTGCTAGAGTGAAAGTGAAATGAGTACTGGGATGTCATCTCTGATAACTGTGTTCGGCTGAGAGCACACTGGAATTCTTACTGTGAAATTTGTTGGGCTTGTCATTTTATCTCTTATTTATATTCCCTCTGTGTATGTAAGCCTCTATGTGTATAGTACAACAGATATATCTAAAAATTATTTCATGCTTGCATAAGGTATTACTATAATGAAAATTCTGTACTGTTCCTATTATTGCCATCTGCTGGTCATATTCATGAAAGTGTTTTAGCACCGTACCATGCTCTTCTTAAATGTAAAGTATATATGGCTTTTATATTTGCAAGAACATAGTTTGGTGTACTTTTTTTTTTAATGAAAATTGGATTTACTTTATTTACAGGAACATGATGAACCTATCCTGAAACACTTGAAAGATATAAAAGTCAAGTTTTCAGAAGCTGGACAGCCTATGGTTAGTTTAACCTATTGAACAAGCTTGATACTACATGCTTTTATTTTATTTGGGTATGTTTAGTGGGTGGGATAAGCAGGTGTGTCATGGCAGACTTCAGAAATACATGGTTTCTTGTCTTCCAAAAAATACGAGACCTAGTATGTGTCTTGCAGTCCTCCATGAATGGGTTTGTTAAATTAACCTTCAAATTCTGAGTAAGGAATTTGGCATTAATGTCTGCTGGCTACATTTCACCTTTGAATTTTGAGACACTTTTCAACTTTTAGGCACTTTGGTAAAATTAATGCAATTGGGATGCGTTCCTTGCCAGAAACTTAATAGCTTGCTAAATTCTAGTATTTTAGGTATAGAAGTTATGTCTGTACTGTAGCACCAAGAAAGCTGTACATCCAGACATCTTATGTCATTACTGCAGGCAGTGTTTGGAAGTGATGAACTTGTCAATGTAGTAAACAAAAGCATTTTAAGATTTCTTGTGCACATCTGGTCTAAAATTTCTAGAATAAATTGCGTATGTGTACCTTTTTGGTATTAATGGAGATTAATGTGTTCTGTTGCATCTGTTTTTTGGATTTGGGTCTTTTAAGTACTTGAGTTTTTTTTTTAAGTGTGTGTTGCTAAATTGCTGAAGATTCTCTTTGCAATTGTCTTTAAGAGTTTCACATTAGAATTTCACTTTGAAACAAATGATTACTTCACAAATGAAGTATTGATAAAGACATATAGAATGAGGTCAGAGCCAGATGATTCTGATCCCTTCTCCTTCGATGGACCAGAAATCATGAGTTGTACAGGGTAAGTATTAGTTAAAAACAAAACAAAAAAAACCTAACTTAATAGTAATACAATGTGTTCTTTCAGTACTTTCTGGGCATTGGCGTTATCAAAGTACAGGCCATCTGTACAGGCCATTTTTCTATCTGCTTGTGAAAGTGCTGAAAGATACTGTTATCTAATAACTTGTAAGTAGCTTGGCTAGGTTGACATTTTCAGTAGCATAATTTCTTTAAAAGCTTCAATTCGTATTGTTTTGAAACATTAAGGACTTTTTTTTTTTTCCTCTCCTTTCTGTGTTATGTGCAGAATCACTTTTAGATTGGGTGAGAAACACCTCTGCAATTGCTTGGAAGCTGAAGTAGAAGCTAGATAGAGTATCTTTCTCTAGTCTTTGGCTTTTTTCTGAAGTTTTGATCATTCTCTTGAGTATTTTTTTATTTCTGACTGACATAGGCAACACCTTGGGCATTCAGTTCCAGTTTTACTTCTGTATCACAGTTGTCTAGTGTTTTTCATAACAGTTAAATGTTAACTCATTGCCTTTCAGTTAATCTGAAAAATAGTGAGCAGTTGTCTCCCATCTACCGTAGCTTTCTCATGATTTTAAAGGTTCTGTCACATTCCCTTTTCCATAATGTTTTCTGTTCTGAACTAGCTGATGTCCACAGATTATATAACTGTTTTCTATGCATTTCCTTCCCCCTGTGAGGAGAAATAGGGGAGAAAACAGCTCCACATAACCAGCATGAGGGTACACCAGGGCTTTGCATGTCCTGATCAGTTATGTTCCTTTTTTATTAATGTGTTTTTTAACTTCCCTGGCTGCTGCACAGTAGATATCTGTGAAACCAACAAGAATGATGCCAATATCTACTTTGAGTGGCAATAACTAATTTGGAGCTTATCACTACATTAATCAAGGCTGTTTTTTCTCATCTATTACTATGCACTTGCTGACTTTTCTTCTGTATTTTTAACAACGTATCTAGCTTATTTGAGTGTTTAGGAGCACGACTGAGAGATTTGTGCAAATACAGGCAGTCTTACTGATGTAACTTTTTAATTTGCCCCTGGAGTTCTTTAAATGTCAGGCAAGTCTGGGGCATGATTTTCTACCCCCAACCCTCTGTGGTATAGGGACAAAAATTACCCATTTGTTTGACTCATTACTTGAAATGGCTATTGCTCTGCAGTGATGGTGGTATCAAGTGTTGCATATTATTAGCATGACTAAATATAACAATATTTTATAAAGCAAAACCAAAGAAATGAGTCTGTCATTATCTTTTGAGCTTACTACAGTTTTAAAATGAAATCTTATGTGTAGGTTGCACTAAAAAGGGTGTGACACCTTCTTGGATATGATACTAAATAGAACCTGATAGCAGATGAAGACTGGTATTTTGGAGGGAGAGTGGAAAAGAGAAAACTTCATGGAAAAACTTCATTCCCAAAATTAGCTAGCTACTTTCATTGGTGAAGTACAAACTAATGACAACATGTTAGCAGTGATTAGAGTGTATTGTAGTATTTTCTGCTCACTGTATCCCTTAGAGGTGATAGTCTCAGTAAGTTGAAGTAGATGGAATTACATAAACCCACAGCTCTCTGCCTCTTTTTCCTCCTTCTCTAGTTGCCAAATAGACTGGAAAAAAGGAAAGAATGTTACTTTAAAAACAATTAAGAAGAAGCAGAAACACAAGGGTCGTGGCACAGTTAGAACAGTGACAAAAACTGTTTCTAATGACTCTTTCTTCAACTTCTTTAGTCCTCCTGAAGGTAAACAGAATATACATCAGTTTATATAAATGGACTTTGTGTGGTATATATTTTACTGACTTATTTTTTTCTTTGTTTTACAGTTCCTGAAAGTGGAGATTTGGTAAGTTGACCTAAAGCAATATGTTTCCATATTTAACTGGTAATATTTATGTGGCAAATGATACGAATCTGCTCCCTTTTTCCTTATTAGAAGGAATACTTGTTGAGTTGGACAGTGGATTTGAGTCTAGTAAGCTTCACAGCTTCTTTTTTGAAAGATAGCTTGTGAACGGTTAACTTTTAAATAAATTAAGTGATCTTTATTATTAGGCTTTACTTTATTTGGTGTTCTTAGAGTCCTTCCCTTTGGTTAAATGGTCTTTAATTGCTACCTGCACATGAGTAGCTTGTGCTGTTAATTATTTTTAAGCTATTAAAGCTCTTGGAGACAGTGGTAGAACAGTCATAGAAGTCTCCAAGAGCCCACTGTTTTCAGTGTGCTCAGTCTCACTGAGAGAAAAACCTGTGGCAATAAGCTGCAACTGTATTTTTTAATTTTTAAATTCCTTTTTGTAAGGAGGAAAAACTACAGAAAACATTTAACAGTGCCAAATAATAAGCTATTCCTCTTGTGTGAGGAGGCTGACTAGAGCCTCCAGAATCGTGCTGTTGAAACTCCAGTTGTCATGAACTCTGATAGTCAAGAAAGACACCAAAAGTTGTATGTTCATAATATTTAAAATTTGTAAGCCTTTTGACCTGAAAATCACGTCTCAGGCATGAGCCAGCATAACATTTGTGTGTTCTTAACACTTGTGTTTGGTTCTTAACAATATAATAAATGAGCTGAAGATCCATGGGAGGTAGGGAAGGTGTTTGTATTGAACTACTTCTGTGCTTAAAAGCTGGGGAGCAGTGGAAGAGTACAAGTTAAACTCCAAAACTCTGTATAATTAGGCTTACCAGAGAAATGAATCTTGGACATTGTACCATGAGTAAACTGCAGGTGCAAAATTTGATCCGACAGCTTTAATTCTATAGAGCAAGCCCGGAATAAAAAAAAAGTCAGGGCACTGGATTTGTGTGCATCCAACGATGTCAAAAGTTTGTTTGTGTCAAAAATAGTTACTGGCTTATTGTTTAGGAAGTAATGTCGCTTTATGCAGGACGATGATTCCGAGGCAATCCTTGCTGCGGACTTTGAAATAGGTCACTTCTTACGTGAGCGTATAGTCCCCCGATCAGTGTTGTACTTCACAGGAGAAGCTATTGAAGATGATGACGATGATGTAAGTAATGCTGTTCCACAGTGCAAAATGCTTTTAAGTAATGCTGCTTAAATTTTGTGTAACTTCTGATTCCTGTAATGTTAGTGTCCTTAGAAGGGAACATTAGTAGTCAACATTAGTAGTTTCATCTGAGCTTCCCAGAAGGTTAAGTAAGAAGCAGTTCACAGTTAATGCCTGTTGGAAGTAGCACCTTGAGAGTTTTGTAGCAGATGTTGTGCTAAAAGATGAACACTTAGCTAAATGTTGTAGAGTATGTCTGAGTAAAAGCTTCTGTGCAAGATATGAACAAGAATAGGTAACAGCTGCATTGATTTGGCTAAATTAAATCCTACCTTGAGCTGAATTTGTGCAATGTAGAATGGTAAAGTTCAGTCCCCAACTTTGAGAGGGGAAAGAACAGCAAGCAACTCAGAGCACCTTACACGTTGAGATGTCCTACTGGACAGAATGTCGTCACCACCTAATAAGCTCTTCCTGTGTTAGGCATGAGGAATCGTAGGATAGATTTGCTCTGCTGAAGAGATCCATGTAAAGGATTGAATGTTTTTTTGCTAATACACAAAACACTTCTAAATCTCTCAGGTTTATTTACTTTTAAAGCACAATACAGTGTAGGTGGTCCCTGGTCAACTTCAGTCATCTAAAATAGATTGATGTCTAAACTTCATGCATTTGTAACACTATCAAAACCTCTTTTTTTCTTTCCTAGTATGATGAAGAAGGAGAGGAGGCAGATGATGAGGTGAGCTGAATAATGGGCTTAAATAATTTCCCTTGTGATCCAAACCAAGAATTCCTTCTATTTTTTTATCCTCTGGGCACTTTAACCTAACTTGTACTTGCTAATGAGTAAGACCAGCAAATATGGGAGGGAGGGAGAGCCTGGGGGAAGACCTCTTAAGTTATCTTGAAGTTCTAAGTTTTGTAGGGGGAAAACTAATACAATATGCATAGCCTAAAGTGAGCATTAATATATTTAGATAGAATTTAACAATAAAAATGTGTCTGTAAGCAGAATGTGCATGAACTGAAGTGTTCTCTTTCAGGAGGGGGAAGAAGAAGCAGATGAAGAAAATGATCCAGATTATGACCCAAAAGTAAGCAATTACAAAGAATTTAAGTGTGTGTTTATATATACTCTTAAAATGTTCATATATCATCTTAAAATCTTCATATATCACAAAATAATGATTTTAGTTTAGATACTTAAAACATAGTGTCTGGGGGATGATAGTTTCAGCCAAAGTTGTTTCAGTCCTGTTTCTGACAGTCGAAGACTAGCAAGGCAACTTTGAAGCTCTTATAGTAAAACATTTATAGAAGTAACTTGTGGCATTAAACACTGGTCAACCTTGGTATTCTATAAGTTTCTATAAGTCTTGCTGTAAGCTGTTTCTTTTTAGCTCAATATGAATGTTCTGAAATACTTGAACGAGAGAACTGTTTGAGTAATCCATATTCAGCTTGGCAGCTTCTCACCAACTGTTCTACTGCACTGGGGAAATCAGGGCTGAATTGATGCCTTTTTTTAAGGGGAGATAATGGCAAGCCTGTTTCTTCAGGTAGTGGAAGTCTTGAGTTCAGGTGTGTGGCTATAATCAACTAATTCATGAGCAGCCAAGAGCAACTGTCAATCCATCTATATATTTAATGGACTTGGCAAATAGCTAATTGGGATCAGTGTGGAAAAGTGATTGAGTCACTAAATTAATAGCTTTTTCCTCAGGGAAGGAAAATCTCCTGCCTGTCCAGTTGGAAGCATCTGAGTGAAGGTTGTAGTCATGAAGATGAAGACAGGATATCTTAGCAAGAATTTTTAGTTCACCCTTGGGCTAGGAGAAGTGCTTGTTCAAATAAGGATATTCAGACTAACACGGATGTTTAACAATTGTATTTGGTCAGTTTGTCAGAGAAATTATATGAGCTATAATCAAAGTACTACTGAAAGTTATAGTCCTAGGAAAGATGTAGGATGTAGAAATGTTAATGTTAAAATGTACAACCTATTGGTGTCATTTCATCTGGTATAGTGCCCAAATTGGTTCCTGTTCAAGAAAGTCTTTTAGAATCAAATTGAAGTGGCTGCTAGTTGGGCTGCTTATTTCTGTCACTTCAGCAGTTCTGCTTACAAAAGCTGATAAGTCCTTTCCCATCAGGCTTAACTGAGCTATAGGACAGCAGCGTAGTGCTCCTGGAACCAGAAGTGCCAGAGAACTAGGAAGAGACATTAATGGTCCTGCACGGTGCTGTTGACACAATAAAAGTTTGTAAGGTGATCACAGGCTGAAATCCAGGAGTAAGTTTATTAAAGCACTGAAGTCCTAAAATAGCTATCCAGACAAGATAGGGAAGTAAAACAAGATGGAGATCAATTTTGGAAATAAAAGATTGAGACTGAACTTTAGCCCTGGAAAGCTTTTTCCTTAAATCTCCACACTGCTGTGAAATATTGCTGCTTATCTGCCTCAACATAGCAGAGGAGAGGACTTCCCCTTGGGAATTTCCTCACAGCTGGAATTTCTCAAAGATGTGTCCAGAGGGATAACCAAGTACTGGGATTTGGTGCTATACAGTGGGTTCTGGAGTAAGGCAGTGTCCAGGTAAGACATTGTTATGAACCCAGAGATGTTTCTTCTGGTTCAAATTGTGCAGAAGGCCTGGATGTTCTTCAGAGGCAGCTTAAGGGAGGATATTTAAATGATTTAAAAAAAAAATGTGTACTGGAACTTGGAAGTATGTTTATCAATTTTAATAGTTGTTTTAAAACACTGGTACCTGCACACTGATGTTTCTTTTTTTTCTTAACAGAAGGATCAAAACCCAGCAGAATGCAAGCAGCAGTGAAGCAGTGTGTATGTGGCCTTGAGGATTACCTGCACTGTAATAGCCTAAACACAACTATTAGTTACTTACAGCCTTATGTTTTGTATCTTGGTAGAATTAAGTAACCAATTTGTTAAATACGAAATCAAACACATAAGAACCAGTTTAAAATGTAGGTTCAATCTACCTAGCATTTTAACAGTATAATTTTCAGCCAATATGTAGAATGCAGCAAATCCCCAAAAGCATGAATGTTAATTCATTGCTACATAGTTTGGTTCTTGTGAAGTCCTTGTCATGTAGCTATTAGACTGCAGCTGTGAAGATTATCAGAACTGTTAACTGAGACCAATATTTGTTTAGAGAAAATCCTCTCCTGAAGAACCAACCAAAGTATTTTCAGCCCAGTAGTCTGAACGGGTGTAAGTCTGCTTGCACTAGCTGTGCCTTCATTACTTTGTTATAGAAAATGGCAGTGACTTGTACTAACTAGGAGATGATGATGCATTTTGAATTTGACTACTTGAGAAGACTAGTATAACTTGTTTAATTTCCAACGAGACCACATTAAACATTCATAACTGTCAGCTTGTTTATGCTATGGGTTTTGTATTTTATGTGACATAGTGATCTACAAAGGAAACCTAGTCATCATATTAAGGTTTATTGTTTACCACTGGGGTGTGAATAAAACCTAGTATTTTCAGAAGCTAGTCTTGTTTTATTATGATGTGTGTATCTGCATGTGTAAAATATTAAGGCGTCTCTTTCATGCTGCAGTTCACTTTCATCAAGAGTTGCTGAAAAGTAAATTATTTAGCATTTGAAAAACAAACACAATGTAATTGTCTGGGAAGTGTGATCTGTGCTTTCCTTTTTGCAGTGTGATAGTTGTGAGCCTAAGCTACGTGTTTCAGTGATTAGTCAACACTGCCATTTTGAGAAGACGAATTTTCATGAGTGGGTCTAGATCTGATAAAGGACTTTGGTGTTGCCATGCCTTACTCAAAGACATGTGGTCATTTGCATGGAATCTGGAGCCAAGGGAGGTGCCTGGGGTTTCCAGTCTGTGGTCTCTGCTGGGATGCCCAAAACCAGACCTGTTCCCCAGCCCAGGGGAGGACTAGGCCACTTAGCTGCTTTCTAGCTTGTTTGCTTCCTGTGTCAAGTATCTAAAGAAGAACCAAAAAGCAAGGAATTTCTTCATTCTCCCAAAGAAGTTGTTTGCTAAACTATTTTTGCATAGTGTGGTTCATGTCCTTGATTCTGGATATTCATTGGCAGCTTAATATGGGATTGATCTCCCACCCCTGTGTTTGTCCTTGCCTCTAGTCCGGTAGCGAAGGCCCTCTTCTGTGAGGAATGCACTCAGCTCGAAGGCACTGACGTCCTCTGCTCAAGTCTTCCACAGTCAATCAGATACTGCAGTCTTGTCCTTGGCGTACCTGGAGAAGTGCAGATTTTAATCAGTAACAAGTTGAATTTTTCAGGGATGGAAACAGGGATGGAGACATCTTCTCCTTGCACCTGATGTACTACCAAGTGTAGCCAGAAGGGGTTGCAGTGTTAAACAGAGCAGGGCGAGAGGGAGGCAGGGGCTCCCTCTGGTGTGAGGAGGAGTCTGGGGGAAGCTTCTCTTGAATATGCCTCTTGCTCGGAGGGCAGATAAAGCAGCATGAAGCTCATCCTAAAGCCCCTTCGTGAATCCTCAGTCCCTCTCAAAGGACAGAAGGAGGCATCTCCTAAACTGCTGTCCCAAATCATCAGTCCTTCTGAGAGGAAGGTCTGCTGTGCTCTGACTGAACTGACTCTTCCTTTGTGTTCCTCAGGCTTGAATGCCACACTGCTCAATTTCAGAATCCTTGTCAGACTTCATGTTTCCTCTCCAGGTAGCCATGAATTTGCGAGAAACAGCTCTTGTTCATAGCTGTACATAAAGCAATGCTGTTGGAGCTGCACCTTTTTTAAGGAAGCCTGTAGCTCCCAGCATAGAAAAATATGCCCCCAAAAAACAGCACACATGACTGTCACTTCATAGCTGTGTGTTAAAGTGAATGTGTCTTTGTTCCTGTGATGACATTAATCATGACAGAATATGCTTAGCCTTGGAGATGCCGTCCTGTCAAGTATTTGTGTATCTCTTGGTCTTTTCTCTCAATATTTCCCAGGATTAGGTTTGAACCGAGCACTGATCGTTTAAATTTGAACTTCAGAACATGCAGAGACCAAGGGCCCAATATGTTATGGGGCTGAGTATTTACTAATGTGGGGCGTGGGATGAGGGGTGGGTCGCACCTTTGAACATGAGAAGCATCCAAAGTCCTTACTTAGATCTAGCCTGTGCTTAGTACCACAAGAGAAAGCACTGCCCAAAGCTGTGCAAGGAATCTCACGAATCATTGTTCTTGTCATGTGAAATCTGGCTTGTGCTTAAATTGCTTTCTCATCTGATAACTTCCTACCGTTCAATGTAATGCAATATTTGAAGATGGGAGTTTGTAGATCTCAAAGCTTACCTGCAGCCTGCAAGATGCAGAGCCACGAACCCATGTCTGCCTACAGACTCTGGTGTACATCTGTCTAGATCAAACTGCCAGTACTAAATCAGCTGTTCTTGTGCCTTCCAGACTGCAGCAAAAGGAAGGGTATAATCATACGAATTGAGATGCCAATTCTTACGGCATGGTTAAATAAAACCTGTTTTGGTGCTCAGCATAGTTCTGTGATATCTCAAACACTCTTGTTTAGCAATTCTGGAAGGCAGTATGTAGCAGGAACATTAAACTTTCAACACTGATTGGAGTTTTGTGACTCATTCTTTTTACTTTTCTTGAATTTATACCAACCATAGGTAAACTCTTCATTTACTATTTAAGGGCAAGTCAGACTAGGAGAATGTCACCGAAAAGAAAACAGACCTTGTTGTCAGTTATTGCAGTACTGCATTGAAATTAAAGAATTGAGCAGATGTGTTTCTCTGTCCGGTTTTGGTTGTTGAACTGAAGGGAATTTCCTTAAGAAGAAAAAAAGGGTGGTTGCTGATGGAGGAGCTAACAGCTACCTGAGAGTTGGGACGAGTGGGAAGGGCAGATGTTTGTGCTTGGTAGAGGGATGCTGCTTGGTACTCCAAAACCCTTCAACAAATGTAGGTAGATTACATTAGCACTAAGTGTTTTCCTTGTCTCCTATAGCTTTAGAAGTGTAAAACAGCTGTTTTAAAACAATATCCTGAAGACTAGATTTAAGTTTAGCATACTTAAGACTTGATTTCTGGAGAAGGGGGATGTCATGTGCAATTAGAAATGCTGTCTTAGGTTAGTTACTTACCAAGTGTTGATATGTGAGGTGTTTAATCATGTCTTCCATAACTAATAGGCTTTGTAAGTATATATTCTCAGCTGGCCTTTCCAAAGCTAGATAGCAGTTACAACTTGGACAGGTTTGTTTGCCAAATGAGAAACCACAGCAGAATGTAGAAACTGTTCAGGAATTGAATGTGCTCATCTTTGCCTTCCAGCTGCTATTTGCACTTCCACCCGTTTTAAGGCTTGCTGCTGTAGATCAAGTTCAAAAAATGATATAAAATTTCAGGTAATCAGTTTGTTTGTGTCCATCAGAGACCTCCAGTCCCCACAGGTGCCTGTGCAGCTGAGTTCCCTGCCTGGTGATGCCCTGTGGCCTTCTCACTGGCTTAGGGAACCAAAGTGTTGAAGCCCTGAGGAAAAGGGACAATGATAGGAGGGCATTGCTGTAGGTACGGCTCTGGTTGGTCGGCAGCGCTGGAGCTTGCAGGAACTTTGTGTGGATGTACTAAGCTCTGTTGATCCAGCCTTTCCTAACCCCAGAGCAGTCGTGCCCAAGATGTCTTGTGTGGGGTGGAGAAGTCCTGGCTTACCCACCCACTGTGGGTAAGCAATGGAGATGTGTTGGTTCCCCACAAGTTTCCAAGCAGATACCAAGGTAATAAATTCATAATCGTAGCGCTACATAAAGTGAAGGTAAATTAATCTACGGGAAATGGTAAGTCTTACTTTTGCATGCATTGCCAAATAAAGAGGAGTTGTCCACATGGCAGGTCAAATCCAAGAAACTTCTGATCCTTCAGGCCCTTCTGCAGGCTGTCTTTGCTGTGCAGTGGGCTTCCACATACTCTCCTCTTTCCTGAAAGCAAATGATCTCCAAAGTGTGATGGGCTCCTTCGCGGCGGGAGGAGGAAGGCTGGGGCCACCTCGGTGCCGACACTGTGTGTGTGGCACGCAGGTGCCCTTGGTGCCCGTGTGAGTCACAGGGAATGCTAGGGCTTGGGGAAGTGCGGCTGATGGTTATGGGAAGTCTTTTTGCTCTTCACGAGTGATTTAGTGTGGGGTGTGTACAGGTATTGGTGAGAAAAGATTTCATTAGAGGAAGAGTCTCTTCCCCCAAATTATATGTTTAGTGCTTCGGTCTTTGATCAGCAGCAGGTTCCAGTGAAATTACTGGGAAGTGGTGAAGGTCAAGCAAACACTTTCTTAAGACATAACTAGTTGTTTAATTGCTTTAATTACATATGCAGCACACTCTCGTCATGTATTTCTCAACCCTTGACTGTTTGTCTCGTCCTTCTCGGCATGGCTCGCCTTCTCTCAAGCAGTTACCAGCTCAAGCCTCTTGTAGATCTCCATCTTAACCCTTTTCTGGCTTAGCCACTTATTTCTCAGTGCCGGAAAAGATCCTATGGATAATTGAGGGTTATCCCTCAGTAGAACTAGCATCCTGTCAGCACTGGTTGCTGATGGTTTGGCTCCAGCTGTGTGCAAGATTATTACCAAAAGCAACAAGAGGACATGAGTTAAACTATGTCTTTTTTGTTGTCTCTCATGGTGGCTTCTCAAAAATGCCTGAGAATATTTATCAATATTTAACAACTACACGTTAATTACTCTCATGTCAATTACTATTTAATGAAGGTTACACATACAAAATTTCAATGACTGGCCTTTAAGTTAGGAGCTTAAGACACAGCAAACAATGTCTCCAGCCACCAAACATTCCTGTTACTTGTATAATGCAAGAGAAAGGAAAAATCCAGTAAGGAGCAAATGTGTCTTGGATGTGTCGCGAGGATCAGAGCTGCTGTTCCTTGAAATTGTAGCGTCCGTGCTTGACAGTAGGTGGCATCTGCTCCTTGGCTATTGCAAAGATCACAAGCAAGGCCTGCGTGGTGGCGGGAAACCCTACATGGAGCGCATGGGGAACTTGTAAAATAATTCCAGTAGTTTAAAACTTGTGGAGGGAAACAAACAAACAAACAAACAAAAAACCCCAAAAATGGACTAAAATCCCACTGGGACATACAGCATGCTTGTTGTGTTAAATGTGTGGCTTTTTAATACAAATTTGAGGAAGAATAACACTTTTAAGAAGTCTATTTCTAACTTCTGTCAAGGAAGATGAAGTTTGTCACCCACTGGAAGTAAGTTCATCATGATAGAAGTGGGGTGGGGGTATCTTGTTCTGCTGCCATGTGCATCTCCCGGTGTCTCGTGTTACCTTGGTGTGTCGCAGGTTTTGGCTGATGTGTTTCTGTTCAAATGTAGCGACTCCAAGTGGTTGTTAATGCCTGCCTAACAGACACAAATTTACATGGATGTTTTGTGTGTGTAACTCTGGGCATGTGTGTGGGTGAATTTCACGGGGAATTAACAGCTGAATCTGCATTAGCGGAGTATCTGCCTTGGTGTCCAGACTTGGGCTAAAAAGCTGGTGCTCAACACTTACTGTAAGCCTCTCAAGGCCTAAGCAGAACGAACATACTCAAATTCCTCTATGTATTTCAAAGTCTTTGGCCTTCTGCACTTAGAAATTACAACCAGCGCTGAGAATAAGCAAAAAAGCACCCGTTAAAATACTGGATTATGTGTTAGTATCCCTAAATGTTAGTGCAGTGTTGTGCAAAGCAGTCTTTGAGTGGGTAGGACTGCCCTTAAGTCTAGCACCAGCTTATGTCGTGTATTTAGTTGGTGTATTTATTTTGAAGGAAATAGCTACTTACAGGGTGGGCACAACAACTGAAATTGATCTGTGGGTTTAGTTCAGTGGTCTGCACCTTATGTAAGCTTGGTATTTCAAATAAATTATAACAGTATGGATTAATATATAAATATATATACATATAAAAGGTATTCTAGCTAGTTGTGGTTGTTGTGGTTTGACAATTCCAGAGTTGAGTCTGGGTCCCTGTGGCACCCTCTGCATAATCAGGAGTCCTGAAATACCTTCAGAAAGCATCACCTAAGAGGCCTGGGGATGCTGTTACGCACTCAAGCCGCGGGAGAGGCTGCTTGGATCT
>NW_010583752.1:140068-160035 GCF_000705375.1 Tinamus guttatus | reverse complement strand
GCTGCGGCTCCGCCACCCTCTGCGTGCTTGCAAGCATTTCAGCCCGTGTTATTTATGAGCGCCGTGAGAAGCCTCGTCGTCCTTCGGCGCGCTGGGACTCCTCCTTGGGAGACGCGATGTGCTGTAACTTGATTTTAACGTGTTTTATTTATTAGCTGTCGTGGGTTGTTTTGTTTTTTTTCTTGTTTGTTTGTTTTCTAAAAAAAAAAAGAAAAATAAGGCTCGTTTGCAAGACATTTCTGAATGTAGACCGTATCTGAAAAGGAAAGGGTCAAAAAAAAAAAAAAAAAGACAAATACATTACATATTCTCTCTAAAGAAACTAGGAAGTTCTGGGTAATTTGACCATGTGCAATTTGACAAGAGTTTGTCCTTTTTTTTTTTTTTTTCCTCTACTTTTACCCCTACTCATTGAATTGCATGGGAAAAGGCGGGGTTTCGGATGCTGGCTGAAGCCCTCCCTGTGAACGGAAACGCTTCTCTCTAATGAAAATAACAGTAAGAATCTGGGTGTAAAGTGGCTTTCTTATAAAATATATGTGTGGTGGAAGATGACTACAACTTTACACACATCTGGGTACTCAAAAATAATGATCGTTGCTCCAGGGTTAAAAGTAAGTCAGTCTGATGTGTGAGTTGAGGGGAATCTGACCAATTTCTCTTGCGGTATGTGACTTGCACTTGGATCCAAACCGTCTGTGTTGTGTTTACTCATTCTAGGCAAGAAGACAGGAGCTGAGACGTGTTTACAGACACCCCTAGGCATCCGAGCCCAGGGCTTCATCTGCATGGTCAGTCTGTGAAGGGTCTGGCTTCTTGACCTCGGCTAAATTTTCATGCAAGTTTTCAGATGTCTTGCATTGAACTAGCCCCTAGCTTAGTTATCTACATCTTAGTGTGCAAACGGATTGTGTTGATCACAGCTTTCATAAGCTCCAAGTGGCTCTGTAGCCGAGATAATGATCATCAGCTGGTGTTGCGCGCTGTCAGAAGTTGAGATGTGTGCGATGTTGCCTCTAAAAATGCCGAGGAAGCTACGAAGCTGGAAAGCCAAGGGCTAGTGGCACCGCCGGCATCTCCTCCTGCGCCTCTCCGAAGCCAGCGGGGCTCTCGCTGTGGCTACAGTGGGAGTCCCGGGGAGCTTGCAGGAGCGCACGAGGCCAAGGGGAGCCCTGGGGAGCTTGGAGGAGCGCACGAGGCCAAGGGGAGCCCCGGGAGCTCGCAGGAGCGCGCGAGGCCGGCGGCCCTTGCTAGGACGGGGCCCTCCGTGACGGGCTCACGCAGCAGTAGCTCACTGTCTCCGTTGCATGTTAGATGCAGAACAGCGCGGCCTGTTATCGCTGGTTCAAGGTAAAAAGTTCCAGCTGGTGGGGGCTATTTATTTTAACTGATGTGGTGAAGGAAAACTGCCTTTGGGCCCTTTACAAGTTGTGTGAATGTAAACAAGGTCTTTGAAAGCTCTGCGTCCAGGCCTTTTTTCAGTTTGGGTAACCAAGGTGTAATTTGACTGTAAAATCCTGTGCTTGGTTCCAACCCTCTAAGTGCTTAAAAGTGACACTTGAAGGAAGATCTTCAAATCAGTTACTGCTCTTCACTGTGCTGTTCTGATTTCCTCTGTACCCTGAAGCGAAGCTTGGTTTTGCAGGAGCTAAATGGAGGTCTCTGACTCTGCAGTCCTCTTGGTCCCCTGCCATCCCTCTGCAGTCCATGCGGAGATGACCCTGGAGAAGGTTGTGTGAGGAGCTCGGGGTGGGAGCCTGGCTGTTACCTGGAGGCTGATGGAAGTAGAAGGTGCCCGGCATCTTCTAGGATTAAGATTCACTATCTTGGCAATCGTAGTAGCTGATTTCCCTGAGTCTGTGCATCTGCTGGTGTCGTTCTGCTAATGCCTGGGTATTAGAGCTGCAAGGGGATTCCCTAATGAGCTAGGTAAAGACTCGCAAAATAGACTGTGATTTGTCTCCTCTCTTTAGAGTTGTTAATTACAGTTTACTGAGCAACTAATCCACCTTTTCAGATACACAGACTGATAACTCACCTACTAAAATGCGTTTTAGCCTACTGAAGAATAAATGTAACTGTTAAGAAATAATTTCTATGCGATTGGAGACACGCATATGCCTCAAGAAGAGGTAGTTATTCCTGTCCTGTGCGGACTAAATCCCAAACCTACTGAATGCCACCAAAGTGTATGGATCTGGTCTAAAGCTGAAATGTTAGTATTTTTTTTTTTCTGAAAGTTTGTACTTTGAAAACAAAAGATGACTGTTTTAGGGTGATGTCGCTGACATTAAGGTTTGTAAAGAAATTTTGGAATGAATGTTGTTGTATTTTCTCGTTCACCAGGTCAAGGTCAGTGTCCACTTTCATGTTACGTTTCTTATTTCAAGATGGTGTTCAGGATGTGCTCCAAAACCTCTCGGAGTGGACTCGTTCCCAAACTTCTGCCTGTCAACGTTGCCCGCTGTGTTGTTTTTCTGAAGCACTGGCTTTGGTCAGCCAGTTAGGCCCAATCTCCCTCTTGCCCCTTGGGACTCTCTTGTGAGCTGCACGGGAGCAATCAGGCCACGGCTGCGGCCTTGCGCTGTGTCAGTGTAAATCAGGCTGAACCACCCCAGATGGTCAATCCATAACTTTATTGTGCTCTAAATTCACTGTTTTCCCCTACTGGTAGCAACTCTAGACCAAGAAATTGCTGGGTTATGTCACATGCTGTTATTCCTGTTTTCTTCATCTCGTCCCTCTCTTACTGTGTAGCCGTCGTTGGAGCTCCTCGGTTAAGCACCGTCACTGCCAGGCAAGCAGCAGCTGTGGAAGCAGGTCCTGCAGGTCTTCCTCCATCCTAGTGGAGCTCCGTGAGAAAAGGAAACACGTTGCCCTCCACCTTACGGAGACGGGGCAAAAGAGGTTTATGGCTTTAATGTAACGGAGTAAAAGCGCCGGTAAAGCAAACACAGGTATAGTTAGCAAAAGTATGAACGGTCACTTAATATAGAGGTCAGAATCACACGTCTTAAAGTGAAAAAGTGATTGAGGGGCAGAATTCAGAAAGAAAGTTCAAGCTGTGGCATCCATTTTGTACCATGATAATTTTGATTTGGGGGGCAAAGGTGGGGAGATCAAGTGGATGTTATCTTTGTGACATCCTGGAGTATTTCCTCTTTTTTAAGCTTCATGATATGCAAATGCCAGCTTCTGAAATATAGCTGCGGTGATGTACCAAATGTTTTCTAGCATACCCTATTGTGAGCAGGAATATCGGTGTCGTCAAAAAAAAAAAGTGTGTAAATATGACTCATAAATAATTTGAGAGATGTGATTTATTTTTCATATTTTTCAAAATGCATTCCATTTCAAATAAAGAGGTATCTATTGAAAGAAATCTCAGTTATGCTGAAAAATGGTTCATTTGGGCTTTTTTCCTAGCTTAAAAATGGTTACGGCTCAAATTAAGTTTTTCCAAGGACTTAATTTTTTTTTAACCCATGCAGATCTCTTCCAAAGGAAAGACCCATTTCATTGACCATTTAATCTTTATACACAATCTAGTTACGATGCTCAGCGTCCTCCTCCTTGCCCCGTGTGCTGTGAGACATGTGGGACGCACAGAGGGTCCTGGGAACCCGGCGATGCTTGGCTGGGAATCCAACCCAACCCACGCAGAGCAGATCTTCAGCACGGAGACCTCAGGCTGGTAATCCGGACCAACAAGTGCCTGGCTCTGTCTGACGTGAGGAGTGTAAAGTGCAGAATTAAATGAGGCTTCTTGCTATTCTATAGGCACCTGGAGTGCAGTGATGGAATTTCAAGTAACCTGTAAGTAGCCAGAAAGGACACTTCTAACACAAGGCATAGCCTTCTTCTAGAAACATGTTTTTATTACTACCTCATGTGAAATGAGGTGTAGAAGAAAAATGCGTGATGATGACTGTTACTTTGCCACCTCTGCAGAAGTAGAGTTGTTTTTGTACCTCGACCTCCTGGAAAGTCAATCGGTATTGTAGTAGGGACTGTTTTTAAGCACCTTCTAGGAGTATATTAACTAATTGTATAATCTAATCCTTAGCTCCATACATATATATGTGTGTATAGCCACTAATGCTGTTGTCCTTCACTGGAAGGATATCAATAACCTCTTCTGTAAGAGGGTTATTTTAGTAACAGAAGTATAAGACACTGTTTTAAATAGTAAGTGTTCAACAAATAGGCATTTGAACTTCCTACTTGATCCATAATCAATGGATTAGATTGCCTACCTCTCACATACCCAGCAGTTTTGAAGAGTTAGGCACTTTTGATTAAGCATCTGTGGATTTGTTGTCTGTGTTAAGTTCCCACCATTGCTTACAGCTTTTTGAGAATGTTCCTTGTGAGCTCTTAATGGCAGTGATAAGTCGGCATCTCTGAGCACATACACAGAAAAGGGGCATAAATATACATAGAGCAAGAACTTTATCTGTCACTTTCTGTCCCTGCATCAGTGGTAATAACTGTAAAGGTGTGTAGATAACATGCTTCTCTGCTTGGTTTTGATTAAGTGCATGTAAAATAAGGATGCTCACATGTTCGTTGTACCTATGAAATGTCCCTAGAAAATGACCTCTATTTTCCTAGTGGGGAATTTTGCATTAATATGGTTTTCTCAAAGAGTTTGCTGTCATCTGAAATAGAAATGGGAGCAATTTCACTCTCTCTGTGAAACTCAGGAAGTTACAAAGTTTACAAAGATAATATCTGTGGGCCTGAACCAAAATCCATTGAAATTAACAGGAATATTACAGCAGTGTTCTTGGCCTTTCATAAAAATGGTTGCTGCTTCTCTTTTTTTGTCTGATTTTTAAATCTACCGAAGCAAGACCTCTGCCCATAATTTGTGCCAATAAATGTAGTGATTAGTATACTAATATTCTGGTTTTGGCTTTCCTTTTTTTTCCCTAAAGAAGCAAGGCGGGGGAGTAATACATTTTCTGTTCATATTTGGTTTCCATCAAAAATACATGCATCTTCCAGTCTGAACTGTTCTTTGCCCATTAAGCTAGAACCAGACCAGAACTATTCGTAGCACTTTTGTTGAATTCAAACTGGAGTTGAACAACTTCCTCTGTAGGCAAACCCAAATTAGAAATAAACCAAAGCATCTGCTCTGATTGCCTATTTCCAAGCAGGAATATCTCAGCCCTTTTGAAAATGTACCTAAATGTCTTTCTTCAACTACCTCTTTTGAAGTCAGCTGAGAGCTTAAGAGTTTTATATATACGCATATATATATATATATATATATATACATACATAAAGAAACAGAAGCATTTATCCCAATATAGACTAATCACAGACACTTTAAACAACTTTTTGGTCCTTCCACATGGCTCTGGTATTCTCGTATTCATGGCCTGTCAATGACAAAGCTGTCCCAGAAATGGTGGTTTGGATGATACTTTGATTTACCTTTTCTGTAAAATGATGTTATGACAACACTGGATTTTGCATAAACACCACTTTTATTCACCGTATTTCATAATCTTTATTTTGCAATAGTTAGTTTAATCTACGACTGCTGATTACATACCAATAAATACGTATAGAATGACTAAGCATTACAATGAAACCTACAGTGCTCTGGGGTGAGGAGAATATTTCAAAGGAAACAATTTACCACACGTTTTGTAAGGTTTCCAGTGAGATGAGGAAATAGCTGCTTTTGTTTTTAAGATCTTGTCAGTGTTTTGTAAATATTTTCGACGTTTATGGCTCTACATATGGTTTTGATTATAACACATAGGCAACTCGAGTATTGGGTCATGTGCTGTTTAGGAGGAGATTATTTCATTGATGTTCTTTCTCAACATTCCTGCTTTTTTTGCACCTACTGCAATTTTTTAAGCAAAAAATATATACAGTATGCAATAGCAGCAAAGCTAGAGCTCTGCCAGAGGACTAACGCAGCTTGAGCCCTGCTCTCCAAGGCTCTCCGTTTGCTGGTGCAGCGTTTCCACCGCAGAGGTGAGCAAACACAGCAGCAGAAAGCTTGTGTCACCTGCTGAAGGTTATGCGGGCTATGTATGTGGTGCGTAGGTAGGTGTATATGTTAAATACTCCTGTATTCTTAGGGCTTCTTTTGAAGGTGGTTTCAAAGATGCCTACCATGATCCCAGGTCGCTGGATGGAGACCCAGCTTCATGCCTCCCCTGCCTGGCTGGTCCTAGTGTTTAAAAGCTCCCGTGGGGCAGTTACTCACCTGCTAGAAATGAGAGCAAGATGAAACACAGCTACGTTTCACAAAGGATTTAGTACAGCCTTCAGATGACTTTAGGTTATTAAATGAGCTTCTGGTTATTACCAGCACTAGTCACTGTGCAAACAGTGTGCTAAAAGTGAAGGGAGTTGTGGGTTATTGCCAATTTCCTGAGCTATTAAGTTCCTCTATTTACCTCAAAATACAAGGACAGGGAGAGGTTATCGGCCCCATAATAATTTCAAAGGACTGTATAGATATGAATCCAGTGTTAATTTTAGCTTTTCCAGATGTGGAAAACTGAAATGAGAGAGGGGAATGACTTTCTTCTAATTTATTCTTTTATCCTTTGACCCTTTTATTCAGCTAAATAAATATTTTGAAACAGCCTTTTTTTTTTTTTTTTTTTTTTTTCCGCCCCTGCCATTTTTCCAAATCATTTTTTTTTCTCCACCAGGAAAAAATATCACCGTGCAAGGTTGCAGTAGCTCACAGGCACTGGGCTTATCTCCTGCTGAGGAGCTCTGCAAGGCTATCTTTGTGCGCCTTTTGCAAACAGCCCCTTAAACTGCTAGCGGAGGTGAAAAATCTTCCATGATCCCTTCTGTGCCAGCAGTTCCTGCACTATGCAGATGACCTCGCGAGGAACTCTCTCTTGTATTGCAAAGAACGATGAGCTCACGAAGAATTACTGTGCTCCTCTAAAAGTCAGCTTTTAAGTGGAAAAGTTATTTCTTTGTTTGCTTTTTTTAGGGCTGTTATTACTCTTAACCGGTCATGGACTGATGCCTGAAGCTGAATTACAGGCATGTGTACTGGCTTCTATTTTTTTTCCCTTTTATCACGGGTCGTTGCTGTTTCCTGTTCCACTCGGGCGCGTTTCCCCGCTCCCGGCCGCTGCGCCGTCGCGGCTCCATCGCCCGGAGCGGGCTGCGTGCCTGTGCTCCGCCGGGTGCCGAGTGCCGCATCAGTGGGAGGGAAGTAACGCTGACAGCTCCGCTCTCCGGCAGCGCATTGCCTTTTTTTTTTTCCTGCCCGGGGCACCCCGAGAGCCTGGGAAAAGCCTGGCATTTCTATGGGCCCTCTCCAGAAACTGTCGGCTGGGTTTTGGAGGTGGCAGGAATACGGAGCATCTCTTTTTGGTGCCGCAAAATGAGCATTGCAGGCACAAGGGGAAGGGTTGGCCGGGAAGATAGGGCTACCTCATGCCCAAGAGTGTCATAAGGTGTTACAAAGTGATGGTAGCCAAACACCACTTATTTTGGATTCTTAGAACAGAGAGTGACTTGTACAAAGTGGAGAAGATGGGGTTGGGGATGGGTGCACCTGTGATGCCACTGGGATCCTCCAGGCCAGTCAGGAGAGGCACTATGGCACCCAGTGCTTGGGCTGGCTCCTGTTTTAGCTTGGGCTGGACACGGTGGAGAGCAGCAGCTGCTGGGGACCATTTGACTGCTGCCCCGGGGAACTGCCAGGCTCACTCCCAGGCTCTTTGGAAATCACTCCTCTGCGTTTTCCCGAGGGCTTGGAGAGTCATGAGTCACAGCTGCCTCCAGTTGTGAAACTGCAGCAGCGTGGTGATCCAGTCCGAGCCCTGCCACCCATCCCCTTTGCTCTCTGTCACGGGGACCACCAGCAGAAGACTGGGAGCAGAGGACTCAGGGAGGCAGCAGGGAGCTATGCAGGGTTTGCTCTGGTTTTGTTGGTGCTTTAAATACATCTGGAGAAACCTTCCCAGGTGGCTTTAGCTCTGAAGGTGCCTGAGCATGTGGAAAAGGAACTGTCTTTGCCTTAGACCATCTTCAAGGAGCTCACCGGTCTCTTGGGGATGTGCCGAGATGCTGCTTTGGCAGCGGATCTGCTAGTGGCAATTTCCTCATTGCAAAATTGTACAAGTGCTAATCCAGCTCAACAAGAGCTTCTCCATAAAGCTCAGTAGAGTTCTCCAAAAGATCTTCAACCCTGCTCTGTAGCTGAATTCATAATCTCAGGACCTCTTAGCAGACCTGTCCTAGAGTGGGGTTGCAGGGGAAGGCTCTCTAAGGTGGTAATGTAGAGAAATGTTTAGGTCCTATCTCAGGAAGAGAGAGACCCTTTTTTAATGAACAGAGTCTTAGCTGGTTTGGGAAGGTGTAGTATCCATGCTTGCCACCTTTATTCCCAGGGCTTGGGAAATCTGAGCAAAGGCAGTGTTTTATGGCAACCTTTGCCTGGGCATGTGGACCAGCCACAAATAATAGGGAAAGGTTTTGACTGGTAAGTAAAACCACGTTAAAGCTGAACTATCATTTCCAGAAAATACTTTTTTTCCAAGTGTTGTCTTTAGTTCTGTTTCAACCACAGAGCTACCTTTTGGAAGGTAATTTTAAGCAATCCAGACATTTTCCTGCAAGACTCGTGTGCGAGAGTCTCCTTCACTCCCGGAGCTCACCCACCAACAAAAAGTGCTCACACAGGTATCCTTAACATAGCATTTAACTGTTCACAGCAAATGTAAAGCTTGCATAAAAGGCAAGATTATATACATGCAAAAGTGGCACAGCTACAAATATGGCTTCGCTGGCTGTGATTTTCTGTTTTTTTTTTTATAATTTAGCTGAATCTTCAGGGGATGTAATGGTTAATTTTCAAAGCTTTCGACTGAGGGTTTTTCACTGCATTCACTCAAATGGAGTCAAAACCTTAAATCAAGCTGAATTCAGGAGAAGTAATTTATTCTTGCTGAGCTCTGGATATGCCGAGCCCTCTTCTTCCTCCCTCATCTCTGAGTTGCACACACATGTTGGGTGGGAGAGGGCTGTAAAACACGGTGCCAGCAGCTGTTCCACAGCACCCGCTTGCCTTCCTGATGGATGAGGCTGCTGCAAAGCTTTGGCAAATATTAGAGAGGTGCAACTGTCCTTCCCCTCTCCAGCTGCACGCGCTGCGTCCTGCACAGTGACTGATGAGTGTGAAATCTGGTTTGCCTTTGCCGCTGTCAGTTTTGTCTTTCTACTGCAGGTACCTGTGAGCTAAGGTGCACCGAGAGCAAGGAAATGCCTAAAAACACTATTTATGTCTTCTCCTAATGATTCTCCTAACCTCACACATTATGACCTTTCTTCAGCCCTGACCATGCAGCATCTATAAAATCCGGTAGCTCCCCTGATCTGCAGCCTGGTAAAGGCAGGCTTAAGCGGGTAGGGATTGGTATGCATCATTTTGAGGAAAAAAAAAATAACTTAAAAAATCCCTTTGTCACGGAGAAATGCATCTCAGGGCTGAGAGTTCGTTCAATACTTATACCTAGTCCTATGCATGTAGCCACTTTCTCTGAAGCTGGCAGGTTTAGCCTGGCTTTTAGTTATGACACCACCACATGGAACTGTCACACTTGAGATAACAGAGGCTTCTAGCCATAAGATCTCTGTCCTGCCCTGCTCTGGGCTTTTGGGACTACTAAATCAGACCTTGTGCATGCGCATTAAGGCATCAGGACACAGTTGTTTTGAGCACTCAGGTGTTGACTGTGCAACACCAGAAGGCTGCATCTGCAGTTGGCAGAATGACAGAATGACAGAAAGGCCGAGGTTGGAAGGGACCTTCAGAGATCATCCAGTCCAACCCCCCTGCTCCAGCAGGGACACCTAGAGCACGTGGCACAGGGTGGCATCCAGGCGCGTTTGGAAGATCTCCAGAGAAGGAGACTCCACAGCCTCTCTGGGCAGCCTGTGCCAGGGCTCTGTCACCCTCACAGGAAAGAAGTTCTTCCTCACATGGAGGTGGAACATCTTGTGTTTCAATTTGTAGTTCATTGCAGCTGGGCTATTTAACAGCATTGCTATCGATGACTGCAAGGTTAGTGGGCTAGAGAGCTTAAAACTGCAGCTGATTTTTCTACGTGTGCCCCCTCGCAGCCCTGAAAATAACTTGGCTACTACCAACCTCATCACTACTCCCCCTGCACCGCCTCAAGCTCAGTTTTTGTGTTCTCCCCCTCTCTCCTCCAAGAAACCTTGCTCTTTGGCATTGGCAGCCCCAAAGATGTTGCCAGCCCCTGGGTTTACCTGCTGGCTACTCACAGCATTCAAATCGCTTGTATGCTGAGACTTGCATGCAAGTGAATTGCCAGGTCTGAGTGGGGAAAAAAAAGAGAGAGTATCGAGCAGTCAGGAGTGCTCGATAACTGCTCACCCTCAGCAGGCTCTCATGCCCCTAAATCTTGTTGTGGCTTAGGACTGAGGCAGCGTTTGTCATCAGAATTTTTTACATATGAGGTCTGCAGGGCTCTGTGGCCAGTTCTGCTTGCTGTCCATGCTGAAGTCTAAGTCTGTATCTTTCTGTGCATAGGAATAGAAATATATGAACACTTGGGGCAGGTTGTGGGAGTGGTGGGGAATTTGGGGTTCCCACCAGGAACAGGGAGTCCCGATTCCTAAGGAAATAGCTGAATTCAACAGTGAGGTAGTTAAGAAATATCCAAGGTTCTTCCTCTGCAACTCCTTGCTGCCCTGCAAAAACTTTTTCCGCAGAGTGAGGCTATCGCTGCTCTCATTCGTGATGCCTGTCAATGTAAATCTAGCAGATGAGGAGTCTGCACAATTCACACCCCTTTCTCTAATTAACTGGGTGGTCTCCTTGGCAATCTGATCTCCTAATCATGCAGACTCCCCGCGAGGGAAGGGCATGCTGCACATTAACATTTGCCCTTCACCTTGGGGCTCTACCCAGCAGCATATGGAAAGCCTCAATCCGTTGGTGGGAGGGATGCATTGGTGAGATGACTCAAGGAGCAGGGTCACCTCGCATGTTGCTGCTCCACGTAAAGGTCTGGAGGCTGCGGGGCACTACGGCCTCTCCCTACCATTCCCCGGCTTATATTAGACACCACGCTGATATCTGAGGGAGTCTTTCCAAATGACTTGGAAACACCCTGTTGGCACAATGGGCCTGGCTTTGCTTAGCCCTTGTGGAGGTCTTTCCATGAGTTTTTTGCATTCACAACCATCTAACAGCACCAAAGCCCAAAAACAGAGGACTGATTGCCTCTAAAGAGTAAAAATCTCAAAGAAGTTCCAAATGACCATGACAAAGATGTTTTCGTTCACAAATGTCATAGCTCATTAAACCTTCCCAAATAATTAAAAGGAATATGTAATGCAAAAACATGAGGTGTTTGGGAAAAACTAAAAAATAAAGCTCTGAGGGTGAAATTGCAGCACCACCCAAGTATGCGGCAAAATTTTCACTGACTTCAGCGAAGGACTTTGCCGTTACTGTTGACTTCTTTGGGAAGCTCGTGATGCTTTTTGCCTTTTCACTAGTCACTATAAAAATACATGAAGATTTTTCTTCTGTTGTGTGAGTCATGATTTGGCCTTCTTGGTTAAGGAGAGAAGAAGTAGACACCATAAAAGTTCAGCGTCAGCTTTTCAAGAGTTTACTCTCTAATACGATGTTTTCTTCAGATGATCTAGTCATCCAGGCCCCCAGGAGGAAGTGTAGAGATCACTTTGGAAAGTCTGATGCTTGTTTAGATGTTGCAAAAAGAGCATGTTTGATAAGTGCTCCCCACTTTTGTACGCCAGCCCCTTGAACAAACATCTGGCCTGAACTCCAGCCCAAGCAAGGTTGTAGCAGCAGTTTCAACCCTTAAGTCTGTTATTGCGCTCATCTGTATGGATTTAAACCAGCTGATGGTAACAAAACATGTGTTGGTTATTAATGACTGAATTCTGCCTTCTTCCCTCTAATTTGGCTGTAGGAACGGGCATTTGCCTCCTGCGAACAGCAGTGCAGAAATTGCTATTAGCACAGTTTTATGAGTCACTCATATTCCTGATAACACAAATAGGAGGCAAACAAAAGTGGCAGGGCGAGATAAGCGCTCAAGGAGAGGACGTGTACCCAAGGGAAGGGGCAGGCTGAGCCCAGCATTGAATGGCCGTGGCAGCTGTTTGCTTGCTGGCAAATGCCTCATCAGTCTTTTCTTTGTGTGGTATATGTAATTACTGAGATACCTTCTCCTCTATTGCTCACCTGCCATTTGAGCCAGGTCCTGGGATTGCATACCCTCACACCCGTCAAGATCAAATGTGCCTGTCTTGCACAGGGGGCCACCAAACAGGTTTTACTCATTGACCAGTAAAGCCAGCACAGAGAGAGGAATGGAAATCTTGGTTTTGTTCTTTTTAGTATTTTGATTCCCTTTGTCTTCAGACTGAAATTAATTCTTGCACCTTTACACTGTGATTTTCTTGTCTTCGATGCCAGCACTGCCTAGAAGTGGTGATTAAAACTGCTGTTCAGTGGAGAGGGTGGTTCGCAAGGGAGACTTTCCCCTGTGGCTTTGCATCCTGTTTGCTGCACCAGCCTCTGGAGACAGGCACTTTGGCGCAGGGTCCGTCTTCTGGTTGTATTTGTACAGCATGTCCATGGTGGGATGGTTGAGCAGGACTGATCATCCTGTGTTGTGACGATAACACTAACTGACAATAACAGAGCATTAGTCGTCTTTGAAGAGGACTTATCTGCCAGTGCAAGTCATGCCAGCTGAATGCGGCATGAAGATTGTTGTTGTTTTTCTTATCCTTTAATGT
The DNA here is from genome assembly GCF_000705375.1 of Tinamus guttatus. Next base: position 147,225 of record NW_010583752.1, on the reverse strand, counting down.
AAGTTTCTGATTCTCTGAGGAAAGACATTGACTTCATAGCATTGTGCAAAAAGGAGACCGGGGAACTTCATCCAGCTCTGACGCTTCACTGTCTCCTCTGTTCTGACTCACCTTCTCCTCACTTAATTATTCTGTCTTGTCCCAAATCTGTGCTTCTGTGAATGTGCTCGGCTCATAGCAAGCCTCTCCACCATTAGCATGAGTGAGGAAATGGTTGCGTGATGTTGTTGTCAGTGGATGGTTTATCTAGTTATAATTCCCATGGCTCCAGTTCTGGGAGTGCTTATACATAGACCTCATTTTGCAGGAGTGGCAAGGGTAAAGGTCAGTATTTATGAATCATTTCCTCCTGGCTCTGGCAATGAGGTTGATTTGCAGAGTGAGTCATGGAGGAGCAGCCCAGAGTGGCGACAATCTCCCAGGCAAAGACCTTCAGGTCCTAAGTGACCCTTGGGCATTGCCATCAAGTTAGCATCATTTAACATCCCTAGTCATAAGAGTTTCTATTTATTGAGTACTGTAGGTGCCGTAGATCCTGTACGAGGTGCTTGCCAAATACTCTGCTCTCCTGGAAGTGTCACCAGGACCCGCATGTGTGAATGTCTGGGTGGTAAATCAAGGACTGCACAGCAAAAACAACAGAGGAGCCTAGAAGCTCTTCCTCTGTTCAGAAGAAGGCTTATATTCTGCTTGAGAATGCTCAAGTTGTTATGGAAGGGGAAAGATTTTACTATGGGGAATAACACGATATGAGAAAGTAGTTGCCATTGGACTGATCACCACAGTGACGTTTTCTCCACGCTTGGGAGTTTTATTCAGTAAAACCACTTAGAGCTGTGTTTATTTCAGTGTTTGGAAAAGTTTTAACCCACCAACAACACAGCTTCAGTAAAAAGGGGAAACTGCTGCATCTTCTCACATCAGATCACATCAGATGTGTTTTCTGTTTCTCAAAGCTGTGGCTGACACACAGAGCCAAAGAGGGGAAGATCCATCAGTGTTATTAGCTCCTCAAAATCTGGTGAGAAATAGGATCCCAGCACTCAGGCAGCTATCCCTGCCTTTTCTGTTGGCTGACAACACATCTTAAAGTCCTTTACTGCCCTGGCATCTATGTCTATGACTGATTTGTTGCAATGCTCTATCTCTGACACAGAGGTCCTTGGAAGGAAACTGCTATGAGATGGAGCAGATGGAGCACTACCATTATTTTTTTGAGTATTTATTAGTGTCTAGGAGCCAGCTGAGCACTGGGTACTGCTGCGTTATGAGCTCCGCAAACACAGAGCAAGCTCATTCCCTACAGAGCATGAAGCCTGAAAAGACTGAGAGGCAGAGAGAGGTTGCATATGATACCTTTGTAATTGCTCATGTATCATATCGCCAGTAAATTACTACCTAAAGGATGCATCCTCTCACTCAAGAGATCCAGTTTCAGGGAAAACATTAAATTCCCTATGTGCTACAGGAGATCTGCAGGAGAAACATCTCCACTCCCTGCGCCTCTCCGTGCAGCCTCCTGCTGATGCCGTCACCTCTCTCTACCCCGGTCAAAGCCGAGGGCAGAAGTTTTTGGTGCTAACAGCAGGAGGCAAGCGTGTTGACTAGCTGCAGCTCCCGGTGAGGTTGTTTGCATTGCGATCCCAGCTCTTTCCTGGACAGGACATCCATCTAAAAAATTGCTGGAAAGTCACCCTGAGATTTCTGAATGGCTTTGCACACCATCGCCACAAGGGCCTCAGTCTACAGTGGTAGCTGCAAGCCTAATCCTGGAAACCTAATTAGCAGGGAGACAAGCTACAGGGGAATTACATATGGTGCACTTACTTTTCGGGAGGCAGAAATGGATGGGCACAAGGAGGAACTGGTCACAGCGCTAATTCTGCAGCGCCCGAGGGCTGAGCAGCTCCCTCATCTGGGATATCTCACACTTCTTTCAAACTGGTGTGTGGATTTTCCTTCCTTCCTTCCTTCCTTCCTTCCTTCCTTCCTTCCTTCCTTCCTTCCTTCCTTCCTTCCTTCCTTCCTTCCTTCCTTCCTTCCTTCCTTCCTTCCTTCCCTCCCGCCCTCCCTCCCTTTCTTCCTTCCTCCCTCCCTTTCTTCCTTCCTCCCTCCCTTCCTTCCTTCTTTTTCTTTTTTTTTTCTTTCCAGCAAATTCTCTGGAAACTGGTGACACTTTGTTGCCAGTAATCACACAGACTCCCAGAATGGTTGAGGTTGGAAGGGGCCTCTAGAGATCATCTAGTCCAACCCCCCTGCTCAAGCAGGGACACCTAGAGCACGTGGCACAGGGTGGCATCCAGGCGGGTTTGGAAGATCTCCAGAGAAGGAGACTCCACAGCCTCTCTGGACAGCGTGTTCCAGGGCTCTGTCACCCTCACAGGAAAGAAGTTCTTCCTCACATGGAGATGGAACTTCCTGTGTTTTAATTTATACCCATTATCCCTTGTTCTGTCACTGGACACAGAGAAGGGTTTGGCCCCATCCTCCCTACATTCTCCCCTCAGGTATTTGTACATATTGATCTGATCCCCTCTCAGTCTTCTCTTCTCCAGGCTGAGCAAGGCCGGCTCACTTAGTCTTTCCTCATAAGATAGATGCTCCAGTCCCTTAATCATGATAGTTGCTCTTAAAGGAAAGTCAGTAATGGACTGAGCTCTGCTCTATGGCTAGGGGAAGGCACCTGGCCTCGAGGACCCTGCAGTGTTTATGGATAACACAGCTTCGGCCAACACAACTCCAGGAGCAGAGCGGTTTTCATATGGCTCCACTTGGGAGTATTGCCGCTTCCTTATTTTTAAAATAGCCAGCAGCGTGAAGTCTCAGCATTTCACACGTTTGAAGGCCAGATTGTTTCCTCTGAAAGTAATCCGCAGCCACCTCCAATTACTAGGGAGAGGCAATGGTTGTCTTACTAATACAATGTCCTATTTTACTAATACAATGTCCTGGGTTGAATAGTTCCAATACTGACAACTGTACTGCAATTAACAAGGAATAACTTCAAATCACAGAAGTAGTTGTCACACATGCATGAAGCTGTTCTTCATCCTTAAGGCCTTAGAGCTCAATGGCATAATGTTAATTAACTAAATCCTCTCCATTCAGTTTAGGGCTTGAAGCTTTTTTCATATATCTTCAGTATCTTCAGAACTGGTGGCCATGATTCACAGGGAAAGCCTGGATATGTGAAACACCTGTTTCAACAGAGTTTTGAACCTTCATGGTCAATATTTGACATGAGACAGTTCTTTCTTCCCTCTGGGGTTTGTCAGTACTGCTGTTCAAATGCAGATTAACTCCTCCAGCTCTGTGTTGGAAGGTCCCCTATCTACTTACTTTACTGGACCAATTGACAGTCACTGAGAAAGGGGATATCAGCTCATTCTGAATTTGCACATTGTTCTTTCAGCTCTTGATATGCTTTTTTTTTCTTAAAAGGTTTCAATTTTCTCCTGGGTACCCATAAATCTGTGACAGGAAGTGACTGTCTCTCACTCAAAAATTCTTTTGTGTTTTTCATTTTTTCCCCCATCATAGAAATATGGCATGCTTTTGTTTACATATTTTGACAGTGACTCCTCTTGTTTTGATATAATCTTGAGTGCCTTGTGCTTTAAATGTGCTAGTAGTGTTAGGTATGCACGTATGTGTAGCCATAGTCAACACTGGGTCATTTTTCACATATGATCACTCACTGAATCAAGCATCTTGTGTACAAGTCAATGGTTTTTCAGCTTTTCTTTTTGGTCAATATTTCTTTTCTTGAAATCTTATGTCATAAGCCTCTTTGGAGAAGGCAGAGCGAAAGAAAACACTCAGGAGAATGTTGCCTATTTTGTGTGTATAAATTAAGTCAGGGAACACATCTGTGGCAGCTTGCTGTTCTTGGTTTTGCGTACATGGGGAGAATGGAGACAAGGCCGTGGACACAGGATGAAAATGCTCTTCACAAAAGATTTTGAGCTTTCAAATCTGGCTTTAAGTGGGAACACCAGGATCCAGGGCCCAGCATTCTTGTGCCATTTTCTTTACGGTGAATTTCCCCTGCAATGTGACCGTTTTTCTTGCTGTCCCCATTCCCTGCCTTCCAGCACATTGTCAGAATAAAGCATGCAGATAAGTGTTCAAGCATTTCCTGTGCTCATAACCCTGTCTCCTGAGGGACAGTTAATCTGATCCAGCCGAAAGCTTTAGTACCCAAGTCTCAATGTGTCTCTTTCTTATGTACCCACCCTATATAGTTTCTTTACTGAATGGTATAAAACACTTTAAGACTCTTCCTCTGTCTACAACTGCCGGGGAACAGGGGCATTTTTGCTTCAATATTAAGTATCATGTATCTAAATATAATAACATTCTACATTATATATAGCTTCACTCTGTGTGTGTGTGTGTGTGTATATATATATAATAATATATATATACATATATACACACACAACACATTTTTTAAACCAGTGGGCTTAAAAAAAACTCCAGCCAGGGGCCAACATATCATGCACTGGAAAAAATTTACAGTTCTGAAAATGTAAAAGATTGAAACTTGTCTGTGGCTTTGTTTCTTCTGCTTTATAACTGTCCCTGGATTATTAAGGAAAGTGGTAACTGGACAACTGGCATGCATATATCTTTTAAAAACAAGACTCTCCCCATTTAGTGTCTGTTTCCTAAGCCTTGTCACAAGGTTAGGTCTGCTTTATGTATGTTCTGCTTGACTAACTTCACCATCCACTTTTTTGGAAACTATTTAGGCTTTCTGTAAGAGAAAAAGAAAGCCTCTTCTCTTAAGCTGAAGTTGTGCCAAATCTAATCTCCGGCCAACAAATGTTTTTTTCTTCCCTTAATTTGATTTATTTACTTTTTATCCTAGCCCCGTATATTGTTTCATTGCATGGAGCTGCGAGTGTAGTAGGTTGGCAGGACACCTGTTGCGTAAATCTTTGTGATTTTTATAATGATGTGAACTCCTGCTGGCAAGGACAGCTGTATCTCACATTTAAACAGAGAGTATAAGGTATCACAGGAGGAAGGAGAAAAAAAAAAACAGCATAAGAAAAATATGCATGAGTGGATGGAGTCTGCTGTTAAGACTTATAAGCTGAATGAGTTACAGTTGAAGCAGATAATAAAAGAAAACCATCCTGTTTCTTCTAAGACAAAGTGTGTTTTCTTACAGGAGTTTCCTGAGGGTTTTGCATTTCTGACAAGGGACAGAAAGGACAGCTGGTCCACACAGAAACACACATGCTGATTAACCTAGACGTTGCTTTACACCCAGAGGATATTCAACAAGCAGGGACATCACTAAGGAATACTGGCAAAACTTGCAGGAATCCCTCATATGGAAACAAATTCCCCTAAATTCCTCAGACTTGTTGGCTTCAGCAAGATCCTCTGCATGGTCAAGGAGAGCAAGCCCTGAACTTTGCAAAACACAGGGTTTTCTCCTCCTGCTGCCCTTCAGCCTCATCTTCCTCTTCACCACAAATTTCCGTGCCTGGGAGCTGTGACAGACCCACCACGGTGGAGATCTGCTGGCCCCCGGTTTGGATGAGCTGTCCCATCAGTGACAGCAGGTGAAGGTTGCTGGCCAGGGCAGAAAGCCATTTCTGGGGTGAGGTGCAGGGAGCTGCTGGTGCTCAGACCCCTCAGCTTGAGCCCACATAGGAGGCGGCCACTGGCCTGCTCGGCCCTGCTGAGGAAGACACATTTTTGGCATGTCCAGCAGCATGTGGGGAGGGTGGACACTGGACCTCCCTAGGCTGGGAGGGTGCAGGCGGCTGCAGGGGCACCTGCAAATTATGAACTGCAATCACACATTTAAATCTGAGTATTTCACCCAGTGCAATAAGCAGCTGTCAGAAACAAATGTGAGAAATGGCACTCTGAGTCTGCAATGGAAATTTTGCCTGTACACAGAGCAAAATTGGACCTTCAGGGAACAGCCTGAGAAGGAAAGTATAATAATGATGTAGGAAGGGTGACAAAGGAAGAAGTCAATGTTTGCAACCAGATTATTTGGACTTTTCCTTCAGCTTTAGACTACTCGTGCTATTGGCTTAGATCATGTCAAGTTTACCCATAGTCAGATAGTATTCTCCACAAGCGTATCCCAAATATTTAATTCATTTATTTCTCTCATCCGCTTCCCTTTCCTCTTCCATTTCACTAGCACAGATGTCAGTTCAACAAATAAAGTACGTGGGCAGAACAATGGAACTATTCTGTTGTAAAAAAGACGAGATTATTTCATTCTCCTGCTATTAACTTAAAAAGAAAAGGCCTTTTGTACCTTTTATACAAGCATGTGTAATGATAGGATTGTGACCCTCATCTCCTTAACTTCTGAGGAAATGATTCATGAAGGAGGGTATCTGGTTTGAAAGACTGTCGGTGTACCCTGCACTTCCTTTTCCATAGAAACCTCTTTCAAAGAAGAAGAAAAAATTAATTCCTGAGTGAAATGCAACACAGGCAACCTGGGCTGGGCTCCTTCCTTCCCCCATCACGCTGCTGCCTGATCCTAGCTGTGCTGTGAAGGAGTTTTAGGAGTTTGTCATCTATTTAGATATATAACCTAATTTTCTATGGTTCTGCATCATATTTTCTTTTATGGGGATAGTGGAATGAGGGAAATGGGAGAAGAAGTGGCTAGCAATGGGTGAAGGAGACATGTATTTTCCGTATGGAAAAAAAATACATGATTTTGAGGGTTTGCCTAAAAACACTATCTCTCTGGAATAATCAATGGCTAAATAAACATGGAAAGAAATAACCTCTTGGATATAAGAAGTTATTATTTTTATATGCGACAAAAATATTACTGTTGCTACTGTAAATATTGACTGTAAAAACAAATGTACCATCATACTGAAAACATGGACTATGCCTCTTTCACTCAGAAGATGCAGTGTTTTTCTTTTCATGCCTTGAACAATTTTCTTTCTGTACCTAGAGATGCTGTGAGCGTGAGGCCTTCAAGCATCTCTCCACTTCCTGCACGCAGACGTTTCACATGGAGCCAGCTGGATGGCGCGTTGCTGCGGCTTAGCGAGGTGCGGAGGCCGAGGAAAGCCCAGTGGATGTGGCTCTCGCCCTCCCAGCTACGCACCAGCCCCTGCTCTGCATACCCCATCTCTGGCATCCTCCCCTGT
>NW_010583752.1:108891-139912 GCF_000705375.1 Tinamus guttatus | reverse complement strand
AGGAAGGGAGGAAGGAAGGAAGGAAGGAAGGAAGGAAGGAAGGGAGGAAGGGAGGAAGGGAGGAAGGAAGGAAGGAAGGAAGGAAGGAAGGAAGGAAGGAAGGAAGGAAGGAAGGAAGGAAGGAAGGAAGGAAGGAAGGAAGGAAGGAAGGAAGGAAGGAAGGAAATACAGACTCTTTGGCATAGGGCAGTGAGTTGGCTTTGGGATGGGCTGTAGGGCTGGTGGAGGGACACGCTCCCGGATTGGTGGCAGTGTGGGCAGGATGCTTACTCCCTACATCAGTCCAAGTGCCTCATCCAGCCATCCAGGAAAAAAAAAAAGGGGAAAAAATGTATATATACATATGTATTTTTTGAGTGAACGCAATTGGGTTTTTCTCCTCCCTGAGCTGCCTCCACCACATAATGGGGCTAGTGGTGGTGTTTGCTGGCGTTTTGATACACTTGACAGTCCCGTTTCTCTCGGTCATGAATCACATAGTGCATTGATAAGGACGGACATTACTCACCAGAAAACCATGGGCCTGATGCAGTGAAACCGTCATGGTCTATTTTGAAAATGTTATCTCATGCTCGCTTCCTTGTACATCAGGCATTAGTCTCAACAACAACAATCTGTTAAGAGAGCTCGTTACTTGTTTCTAGGAAAGCTCTTCTGCTATTTACTGTCATTCCGTTGTGTTTTGCTTGTGAACGGCACACCCATAAGCGGCTACAAAACATGGATTCAGTGGAGCCGTGGGGTGGCACGTCTCCAAGCGCAGAGCTGTTCAGTTTTCTGGCCACATAGCTGGTCATGCGCATCCAGCGGCCACTTTGCGCTGCCCTTGGGCCATTTTTACATACTCTATTCTGTGACTGACATTTGCAAGGGTTTGAAATTTCTGCCTAGATTTTATTGAGAAGATGGTTTAGCAAGCCGTGATTAGTGTTTTCTCTCATTTCAGATCTTCTTGCCATTTATATCATGACTAGTGTTCATCTTAGCGCAGTACTTGGGTTTTAATTAAAAACTGGCCAGTGTGACCGGCCGTAACTTGGGAAATAATGTAATAAAATGAATAAGGACAAGGAACAGAAACTACTTTATTTGAGACTAGATTTTGACATCCTTGTGATGAACAATAGCCTAATCTTTGAATAATCCTGTTGCTTTCATTTTATGTATTCCTGAGGGACTCCTTCCACAGAGGCAGGTAAGACACAGTCCAGCACAACCTGGGCCATTGCAGCTGCTCATCTTTGGGTGTCCAGAAGGTTTTCTTGCTCCAGCATGCCAAGTATTCTGGATATTTCACAGTATGTTGCTGTCCCAATCTCCTCATCTTCCTTTAAAGGGCCTCTAGAATTGGACTGTTAGATTCCAACACTGAATTTAACGTTCTTTAAGTTTCTGAACAGTCATCAAAGAGGTCATTAATCATGTATCATGTGTCTTTAAGAGACAACTGACTTTCTCCATTTTAGGTCAATATTGAAGTACATCTACCCTATAGTCTGATGACCATTAGTGGTTAGCACAGAGCTATGGAGCTACTAGAATTTATGCTGGCCTTCCCACAACTAGGAAAATCTTAAACTATTTTTCCACTGCATGAGGGTGCCCAGGTCCTCCATCCCCTATAGTATTTGATGAGGGTGGAGCCTGCTTTTGTTTTCGTCCTGCACAGGGGCAAGCACATATGTAGCAGCATATTTTGATATTAGCTATTTTAATATATTACATTTATCCTCATTGCTCTTTCCAGCCACATATATGCTTAAACTGGCCTTGCTTCAGCAATACAGCAAGGCAAATCCATAATCGGGGAGGACAAAATACAATCTTCAGGGGATGCCTGAAGAGAAACCTCATGCCAGGGCCACGTCTTAGCAAAGGTACCAGTATGCTCCCCCGTCCCATGTATCTACAGGTCCTTGTGGGGACACTGTGTGGCAATGCCAAGCTATGTGGGCAGAGTAGGGCTACATCAGCATGTAGACCAGCTCAAAAAGCGTCAAAAATGATGTCAAAAATTGTTTGTACGTATTTGAGAATGGGTGTAAATTTGTCTCTGGGAGCAGTGAGTATGCAGGAGAAAACCCTGGCTATGTTGTTCCTAGATGGAGGAATGAGCTGCTCAAGGCTAGATCTACTTCAAAGTAGACACATGAAGGAAACAGATCTATTTATAGATGGCTAGGTTCAAGAGCAGCTTTATACCTTACCTTAACTTAAAGGTTAGAGAGAATACCCGAAGGCAGAGAAACCTTTTGTTTTTCTTCCTCTCAGCTGAATAAGATTAGTCATTTTTAGACTCCCCTGATGTCTTTTCTTCCCTGTGTGCTCAGTTGCACTCTGCTGCTTCCACTCCTCTACTATGGTTTCATGCTTTTACCTGTAGCAGAAGTTCATGGTAGGTTACAGATTATTCAGAAAACATAGACAGTCTTGGTATTTTCTCAGCCCAGAGCGCCTCACATTCATCCTTGATTGAATTCCATTAACTCAATATGTTATGCACATTAACTTCTGCTATGCTATCCTGAGTGCTTGACACAGTTAATGACACCAAATCCTACTCTAGAAGCGTAAATGTAAATCCATGTTCCTGCTTGCCCCATTCCAGTAATATTCATGCAGATGAAAGCTACAGTGATTTACAAATACACTGTTCAAGTGTTTTATATTCCCACTCAGCTGCTTACAGGGCCTGAAAATGTGGTTTCCTAGGAATTCAGGAAAACAACATTTTAAAAAAATGGGCTCATGCAGGAGTTTTGACGTAGTTCCTTTTTCTTCTTGCAAGACAATATATTTTTACAGCTGGGCCTATCTATTTCTTCTGCTATTACATGCAATGCAAAATCTACATAGTAATCACATTTGCGAATCAGCAGCAGCCATTTCGATCAGCACTTGGAGGTGTTATCAAGCTCTTAGCTTGTGGCCTGCTTTAGTAAACAGGGAGAAACAGGTATTTCAGAATTTTTACTAGTGCAAAAATTAGGTCAAACTTGTATGAATTAAAAGACTATAAGCTGTGGCAATACCTGGTCTTGATGACAGCACAAAGCCAAAGTGCAAAGCAGTGATAGGGCTTTCACAGGCAAATGCAGCCTTCCCAGAATTGGGTGTTTTCTTGGCAGAAGCAACAGCCTGATGTGCAGTGCTGGCATTCCCCAAAATTTTGCTCTTATACCGGGTAGCAGGAGGACTTGAGTTTCACCTATGGAATTAATTCCAAAAGCAAAGTGAAGATAGCATTTCCCATTATAAATTCCTCAGAAATCCTAATTTAGGGAATTGATATTATTATTTTTTCTAGGTTCAAAATTTCTGGAGGGAAGCAATATCAAATAGGAGAAAGCATGTCTCAGTCTGCATAAACGGCCTGTGTAGCAAACGGATACACTTGCAGGAAAACAGTCTGTCTCTCCCGCACACACATCCAAAAACACCCATATACAGAACCATTTTTAACCTATTACAGAATGAGTTTGTGTGTCAGCTTTCATATTTTAGCATTTATATTTGTGATACTGATTTTATGTCCCACTGAGCAGAGGAGACATTATAAAAGCAGCAATCTTTTGGGAGCACATGAGTATTTTCCTGACTTCCTGCATATATTAAAATTCTCTTTGAATGGTAACAACAAAGAGATACTTCTTGCTCAGAATCTGGTGTTTGGGTTTTACTGCAAATAAGTTACTTGCAGGAAACAAACATGGAAGTTTCTATATTCCTCCAGAATGCAATTATTTCTTTATAATTAAGAAATCAGTTCATTGCTGCTTCTCTCCCTAGGGATAATTATTTAATGTAAACGAGTCCTTCCCGTGCAGACACTGCCTCTCTTTCTCAGGTTTTTCATCTTTGCCAGGGCTGATAAAAGGAGAGCTATGGCCGAGAGCTCGGCTTGTGTTTGGGAATACAACCGAAACCTCACGTTGCAATAGCAGCAGGATGAAGGGCTTCTTTGTGCTCCCCGTCACGTGTGGCAAGGCTGCAACCTGCCTGCCCTGCAACCTCACCCCGGGACGTGTCCTTCTCCTGCGGTCTGCACTGCGGCCCGGTCACAAGCCCTGCCCCACCGCAATGACGAGAAAACCCACTGTAGCCTCCAGCATCTGCCTGGGCCAGCTGGTGCGTCTCTCATCATGTTTTCCCACTTGACCAACAGACTAGAAGAGCCTGCTTAATTGTAAAGTTTGTTTTATATGTTTTCAAAGCCTTGATAGCAGATTGTTGTTACGAGGGAAACAGCGAGCCCCCTCTAGGCAATGCTCAGCAGACGTGGGTTACTGTTAAAGGAGGTTCAAAGCACAGACTGTGTGCTGATGGTGTTCGAACAGACGAACATCATTGCAGATTTTGTGGGCTTTGAGTAACAGATGATGTACGAGTGGTCTCACATCTCTACTCACTCACCATACTCCCTTGCATGGCTCTCCCTGTATTCCCATGCAGCGCGAGTTGCCCATTTGGTAGACCAGGAGCTTTCCCACTCCTGCCCTTCCTTTTTCCCTGGGTTTGCTACGCTTCCCACAGGCTGCCTCAATAATGCCAGCCAGCATAGTGCTTGTAAGGGCTGATGGATCAGCCTGCCCTTGCCTCCATGGTAGAAGATCTCACTGGGACGATGCCACCAAGATCCCATGTGCCACAATGCCCATCATGAAGGAGGAGGTCCAGTGAGGGCGCCTCTGGATAATGCACCTCCAAATTTTAAGAGTTTCTTGGAGTGAAGCTGAACCAAGAAATCTGTTCTGTGAACAGATGGATGCATTTGGGGACTGCCCTCATCTTAGGGCACTTTTACTACTGCTATGAAATTTCTGAAAGCATTGACGTTATTATGAGGCATACATGTCCAATTCTGTAAGCATTTGAAAAAAAATTAATTATGCAAGGATCATTTATAATCCCATTAATCTTTGGAAGTCTTTCATTTTTTACATGGTCTGTACTTTACATGGATAAGTTTTAATTCAAGTAAATGAAGGTGAAACTATCATAGTTACTTCAAATTGGGACATAGATATTAGCTAATTAGTTAACATGATAGTTCAAATTCTGTGCTTTTTAAGGGCTATGGAATTTGGATGTACTTGTAGCAGCATTTAAGTGCATGTTAACTGCACAAGAATAAAGCTCATTCCTTGTAATTTTGCCAGGAATATTTTCTCAAATAATTAGGGTTTAGGCAAACAAATGAACAGGAACCACGCAAGAATTGTTGAAGGATCACCTGGTGAAAATTACAGTCTTCAAAGTCTTCTTGTGAAAATGCTGATTGATCTTAAAATTGCAAGGCCCTGAAGGAGTGCCCACGTGTGTGTGTGCTGCCCTCTCTGCCGAGGGCCGGCTGCCCCGAGGCACCTCTGCCCCACCAGCTCCCAGCCAAGCCATCACGACACCATGTCAGGGCCATCCCTCTTCACCCTGTCCCACATCCCAGTAGCTGGTGGGAGTCCTGGCTCCCTGCCAGCTGATCTAGCTGGGAGAGCTCTCAGAGAGCTTTGTGAGTGCTCATCTGAGGTCTTTCTCCACCTATGCGTCTGTGAAGGACACTGCGTACTGACCAGGCATGTGACGTTTCCTGGTAATTTGGATATCTTTACAGCTTTGGGAGGTACAGTTCCATCTGCAAAGGTGCTGGTGCCCATTTAAGCATATAAGCATTAACATTTCCCTTTCTTCCTGGACTGCTCACTTGTGCTCTGCTCCATCAGGGAGAACCCATGACATGGCTCCTGGCTGGCAAGGCTTAATGTTTAGGCTGCCTAGTGCAAATATTTGTGGTGGCATCTTTGAAACTCGCATTTTACAGATATTCCTTTAAGAGATTCATAAAATGTGAATGTCTAGTGAGCATCCCTGTCAGAAACTAAATTCACCAAATGCTTGGGGGAGAGAGGGCTAAGAAGAGATGATAAGAGCAAATTCAGCTGCTAGCCTGAGTGAACGTTCTTAAACATTTCCATTTTAATTATCTACCTGGCTTTTAATCTCTCTTTTGAGGAGATGACTGGAATAATATGCACACCAGCAGATGGGAATTAACTCATTCTGCACGCAGAGGACAATATCACCTTCTTGCAGTTTAGGATATCATGCTGTGAACAGTTAGGATCTGATTTCTCAAGATGGTAGATAAATCAATACACATGTTAACTGCAGAGCTTCCAAAGCACCTGATTAGGATCAGTTTCTTTCCAGATCCTTCTGGGTTTAGTAGGAGAAAAGCCATATATTCATAAAGGGAGTTGGGCATCTGTGCCTTCCTGACAAGGAGAATTCTTCCTTCTGGTTGACATATAGAGGTTCTGATTTTACATAATCAGGTTGTTTTCTTGCTTTATTTCTGTCTTGCCTCCTGGACATGCAAGCCCAGTCTGCCCAGCAGTTCTGCTTCACAAGAAGGGATGTGAAGGAGTGTTTTCCTCGCTGTCCTTTTATTATGCATTTATTTCAATAGATATTCCTTCATTAACAGACAAAAATGAGTGTGTGGGCTCTGGCCCCAGAGCTGGGTATTTTGGCACAACACTGAGGTCTCTTTGGATCTGGCAGAACTCTAACTAACAGAAAAACGATTTAATGGAAAATCCCACTCGGCTCTGCTATTGCTTTAAATCCTTAATTACCTAGCTCTATGTAGGCCTCACGTTCAAGAATAACTTTACCAACCACTGTAATTTCTTTGAGCTCAGTGGTACAAGCATTTAATATGATGCTGCTTCTTATGTCTTAATGAGACCTAAGCTATTTCATGTTGCTCTTTCCTCCTTGGAGGATGCTACTTGATGAAGAGTGTATGAATGCATGGAGTGGGTCCGCTTTAACAGTCCTACTTCTACATCATCTTTCCTTAGTATGTGGGAATAAAGTATTAAAACTTTTTTGTTCTATAAATATCAAATATATGTATATATATTCACCTTTTACCATGTTTTTTTGAAACACTGCTCTTGTCCTTCCGTTGCAGTAACCTTTCCTGTTTGGTTGACTGTCTGCACAAATAGATCGGCGGCACCACTGACCAGACGAAGGCTGTTGGAAATGAGCCAGTTTGATTAACTGGTTAGCCATTTCCTAGCAGTAGTTTTAACCTAACGAACACTGGTCGGTCTGCAGTGGAACAGATTGCGGTGTGGTTTAATACACGTAATTATTCTCTGCTTAGACGGTGTTTTTTCAAGCTGGCTCCTGTTCCAGAGTGAAGGCTTGTCATAATTGATCAGCTTTTAAATCTCTCTGTAGTGTAGCCTTGTAAATAGCCTGTTAGTATGCATTTATTACAGCATGTGAGAATGCTTCACAAAATCAAATTTAGTATTAATTGCTTTAGGTGACTCTCTAGAAATAAATCCTCAGAGGGTGATGAATGTTATTAATGCAGTCATCACTTCTGGCTGGTTCCTTCTCAGCAGACAAAAATGAGTTTTAATTGTTAGGGGCCTGAGGCAAAGTCAAGATGCTCCAAGTGTTCCCAAAACACTAAATTTAAGATGACTACTCAGTGATGAATGCTTAGTAGAGGTACTGGCATGGTCTTAGTTTGTGCTGGTGCAGCTATTTCAGGGAGTGTGAAAAGGAAGATTTTGGGGGACATTGTTATACTCCCCATCCTAGCAGCTCCCTGCAGATACACTAGTGAGAAGTATATAGGGAGCAAGGTGTCTTCATGAGTATTTCCAAGTCTGGGTGACAGGGCAGGAGGAGTAGGCCTCCCTTTTCTCCAGGGTAAGCTTTGCCTCCCTGCTGGAGGATGCCTTTTAGCCCAGAGCATGTCCCAGGGCAGATCAACGTTTAATGAAGACTGATGTGGAGGAGGCAGCTCTTTGCAGGACGGATCTCACTGAAATGGCTTTGTGCCCTCCTCAGCTGTCTGTGGTTGTGGAAAGGCAGCCTGTCCTGGCCAGACCCCTTATTGTGCAAAGGCTTCCTGGTTAGGAAGCCAAGCACTGCATTTATTGCATTCATATAAACAAAATGATGCACTTAAAAATCTACCCAAATGAGACGATTTGATTTTTTTTTCCTAACATCTATGCTGTAGATCAAAGCTAAATTAATTTGAGAAATCCTAAGGCTTGCATTATGCAGATGAAATTAGATGATCATATTATTTCCTTCTGGCACCATAATCTATGAGTGAGGTTTTCTTAAATACATGACTCTTTCTTGATTATGCAGGTTTTTCTGAAAAGTGCTATTATTTCTTCATGTAAATACAGCCAGGGGAAGACAGCTTCTGATTTATACACAAATCAATACTCCCTTCTGATTGAACTCTGTGCTGCAAGGCTGTAATTATATTCATGGATTTTGTGTAGGTGTGAGACAGGAAGCAATTATCAGTCGCAGCCATGAAAGAATATAAAAGAAATCACACTTTCCTTTGGAGCCATAATGTTAATGACATTAGATAACGTCAACTGCTTTCACATGACTTCTGCTAACTGTTGTGTAGCCAAGGAAAAAATAATGGCAGATAGAACCGAAAAGCAGTGAGAGCTGTGGTTGAATAACATCAGCATGAATTCAGTGTGCTGCAATGTTTTGGGCTTTACCTTGCTGGAGGTAAAAAAAAAAAAAAAAAAGAAAAGAAAAAAAAACACGATATTTTAATTTGAATCAGAATATGTGATGGGTTTTAGTTCAAGTATTTTTTCCTCCACTTAGCTCCTACTTAATCATGGTTGTGAGCTGCTCCTCAGCAAGCCTCTGCAGTAGCAGGTGTTGCAGGAGCATTTAAAGAAAGCATCACCCAAGGCACTTTCACCGGGGAAAGAGCTAGCAAAATAAATGCATAAAAGTCTTCCCGAGGAAGATCTGAATCATTTGAATTATCAGCACTTGCTCACCAGTGGGCTCAGAAGGGATGTCACTGCAAAACATGCATGGCTATCATAGAAAACAGCCGTCACCTAAACATTGATGTGCCATGTCCAACACTGAAATGCATTTGAGTCACCAGGAGGACGTTGACTTTTCTTGTTTCTCGTTAGGTTTTGTGTGGGCTTTACAGTGCATATGTACCTTTAGTTTGTCCCCAGAGCAAGGCATCCAGCAGGGTGGTTTGCAGCAGCAAAGGCAGAGCCAAATATTGCAGGGCCCAGGGCTCACCGGTTAGCAGTAGTGATCAGCAGGGCAAACCAGTGCTGCTCAGTGGTCACAGCAAGGTCAAGCAAAGCTGGGCAGGGGGATCCCTCGGACACACAGGAGACCACATAGGGCTTAGGGGTTCTTAGAGATCACTGAACTGATTTGCCCCTTCCCTTGTTTTGCAAGGTGCTTTTTAAACGATAATGATGGACCTTGTATCACATCACACTTAATGATATCATAGACTAAAGGGCTTCTATTTATGGCTGTACCTTGTTTCCAGTTCTAAGAGGGCCACTTCCAGCCAGCTTGAAAGCTGATGTGCCTGAAGTGCAGTGGTTTTTCACTGTAATGATAGAAATTAACCTTTCAATTACCAACGTGAGCCTTGCTTATTCCATTCCACTAGTGCTTTTTTGTTTGTTGTGTGCTTGTGTTTGTTTTGTTTGTTTGCTGTGTTTATAAAAATTCCTGTCTTTTCAGGAAACAGTGACTGCTAATGCCAGTGTTTGCACTCTACTGCAGAGCTCACTTAGGGTGTAAGGCCAGGAATACCCAGCCCTCCACGATGCATTAACTTCTCTTTTCCCCACCCGGGCTGAGATTTTTTTGTGTTATAACCTCAATTCCACCCTGAGATGCCAAAGCAGCTTGTCAATGACCATGCTCACAGATCTCACTGAAAGAGCACTTCTGAAAATCTAATGATTTATCTGGGGACTTAAAGGAGGACTCAGAAAGCTAATTCCCCCTCTCATATGAAATAAGAGCTGTGAGGGGAGGAATAACGAACCAGGACCCCTCCATCTTTCAGGGGCTATGCAGAGGGTGAGTGATTTCGCGATAAACAGCATGATGCCCACTGCAGCTCTACCAGGCTGCAGTAAAACGCCCTGAATACGCTCCGCTCTCCTTTGACCAAACTGCAGCTCAGGAAATGGCCGGGAACAGCCACAGGCAAACACTGAGGGCAGCTTCACATTGCGACCAAGCCCAGAATAACCGGAGCCTATATATATTTTTTTCTTTTACTATAAAGCAGGCAGCCACTTAGAAAATAAACACAGCCGCAGCGAGGAGGCTGTTCCACGAGAGCTGACCCGCTCCCTGGCCTCCCCTGTGGCCGGCTGGGCTTGCTGCCTTTTTTAATTTGGGAGTCACGCTGCTGGTGGGAATGCACATTCCTTGTGATTTCAAACAGCTGGATCCCTGATCAGGCTCCTGGGCCTCAAACCAGACACACATGAAGTGGACACAAACACGCAGGCGCTGGCGAGTAAACAAGTAAATAAATAGAAAAGCAAGCCTGCAGTCACTGTGCTGCTAACTTGGAGGGGATTTCATGGCCTCCAGGTTTCTGGGTAACCCTCGATAAACTAAGGAAGAGCCAGAAAGGCTCGGATGTCTGATTCCTGGGAAGGATCCCAGCAGCTGGGCTCCTGCACGTTGCTTTGGAAAGAGCCGTCAGCGTGTGAGCCTGGAGGGGGCCGGGCAGGCGCATGTAGGTGTAAGAAGCGCAGACATGGGGAGTTACGTCAGCCTGTGAGCACACAGCCTAAATATTGGGGTTTTGGTGGCGGGTTTTGCTTTCTTTCTTCCTTCGGGGGGAAGGAGAACATATTGCTCCCCCCTTGCTCTCGGTTCTTGCCTTTCGTCATTCATTGCAATCTCGAGCTTCCTGTATTTGGGTAAATAATGTTATCATCTCTTTCCAGAAATGGTCCGGGACAAATTCTTCTTGGAAGTCCTTCCCACGCAGTTGTATTTCAGTGTCTTTTATTTCCCAGGCAGGCGGCAGGACCTCATGGCGAGCGCGTCTCAGCTCCCCCTCCCCGCCGGCAGCTGCGGAGGCAGCAGCGCCTCACAACACGTGCCCTAAAATGGGGAACAGCCGCGTTCGCCGTGACGCCCGGGGGCATCGCAGCGGCCTCCGGCCCTGGGGCTCCGGGGCGTCCCGCTCCTCACCATGCATCCCACGGCCACGCTGCAATGAGGAGCTGCTAGTCACCCCATCTCTGGGGGTGAATGAGTCACCCCATCTCTGGGGGAAAGAGCATGATGCTACATGCCTGATCCCGACGTGCCAGGTTAAAAGGGTTTTTTTTTTTTTTTTTTTTCTCCAATTAGAAGTATTTTTGGCCATGAGCACCTGTGAGTGATAAAACCCTCTAATGCCTCCTTAATGGGTGCAGTTATTCCTGTTAAGGAGGTTATGGGTGATCTTTGGCCCTGTGTGTGTGCAGGGCCTAAGGCCTAAGGCACAGCGTGTCTGGGGAAGCCGGAGAACAGCAGAAGGATCACGTTCAGAAAGGAGCATTTTTATTGTTTTGGGCTAGTTTTTGCTGAAATAAAGCACAACATAAGGGGAGCAGAGAAGTTGTTGAGCCGATGGTGCAAGTACAGCTCAGAAAGGGCCCTTGAGCTTGCTTTGCAATGGGGTATTTTGCTATGGAAAGCAACAGATTCTTGGCTGCACAAATGCAAATTTTATCAGCCAGTGAGCTGGGAGAAGGTGAGGAAGGAGAAAGGAGAGCTCTGCCACTCTGAATATCTGCTTTTCTTGCAGTTCACACCTTGGCTGGTCACACCTCACGTCTCCAATAGCAGCCTCCCCTGTCTCACCTGTGCATCAGGCCTGTGCTCCACAGCTCTCCCGACATGCTGCAGTTACAAGCAGTGCAAGATGCATGAGCATCACCAGCAACAAAGACATTTCCTCCTCATTTTCCTCTTGTTTCCCACTTGTTTCCAGTTTCACTGGACGGCAGCTCTCAGGAGAAGCAGCTCGGTCTCTGAGAGGGATGCTAAGCCCCAGAATAGGGCATAGGAACAGCTGATATTTTAAGACAGATGATTAAAATAGACATCTGCAAGGCTGGAAAACTGCAGCTGCTTCATGCAGCTTTGGGAGATGAATCAGCAGGTTCAGGTACAGACACGGCCCTAACATACTTAGCTCTGGTATTTTGATGCACATGTGGTCATGTACGTTGAGACGGTAAAACAGGGTACACGTAATCGAATTAACACTGTTGATTGCAGGATACCTGGATACCTCAGTCCCCCTGAAGTCAATGCCTGGTCTGATGGGGGGTGCAGGCCGGATCTTACTAAATCATGTTTTCTGAGACAGGAGGAATGCCAACGTTTGAACCCGGATGGGAAAGGTTAAGGGACACGTGTGAGGGGTGATGCTAGCCAGGATGGCTTGTCTCTGCTTTGGAGAATAGGCCTTTTGCACCAGGAAAGAGAAGCAGGCTGCTCTGTAGTGCCAGCTTCAGCATCTCCAAGTGCATCCGCAGAGTGCCAGATCCTGTGTTCTTTTTTTCCCCTCACATCTCTTGAGATAAGAGAGAGGATATTTTTTTCATTTTCCATCAAAGAACTGTAGCAGATTTCTACTGTGAAAATCTTTGTAAGGGGGATGCCATGAAGGGCCATCTGGGCAAGCTGGCTCACAGGGAGGCACATGTGTGCTTTGCACACCACACTGATTAAAGGGGAACTTAGTCCCTTGGGGGCTGTCCCATCTGAAATAGCCAGCTATTCAAAACACCGGAAAGTGCCAGTCCCGTAATTAAAGTAATTTGGGATGCCTGCGGCAGCACAGCAACAGCAGCAAGAAAGGGGAGGCTGCCCTGGGAGGCAGGAGGACATCCCATGCAATGTCCTCTGGGATAGTGCATGTTCAGCTGGTCATAGGTCACTAAGCTCAGCGCATCCTTTTCCCAAAACTGCTTCTTTTTTTTTATTTTCTTGAGATTTTCACTGCCCTTTGCTGAAATTTGGGTTTCTGTGCTGGCCTCTCTTTACTCCTCAGATCTGACAGTGAGTTGTGTGAAGGGACAGTTTTCTCCTGAGGGGGTTTGGGCTTCGTAGCTGGGCTTTCAGGCACTTGCTGCCACCTTGACTCTGTTTATTTTATTTTATTTTATTTTATTTTATTTTATTTTATTTTATTTTATTTTCCTCTGCGTGGTGTCCTGTGGGGTAGGCATTCTCTCTGCTTGCTGACCCCTGGGACATGTATATTTGGGCAGGGGCACCAGTCCCGGGGGGAATGTCGGCTCGTGGCTGCACTTCCTCACCTGGGGACAAGTCATACCTTTCCATGCGTGGTCTGCCTCTCCGTGACACACGCCAGAGGCTACCTCTTGCCATCTATCAGTCCCCTTTAAAGACTGGTACTTAATCTTCCATCTTTGGCATTCATTTTCTTGGCTTTATTTTTGAGCTCCTGCGTTCAGTGCAGGTTTTTCTTTGGGGCTTCTGCTATGAGGGCTTCAAAGCACTGCTGAACTTTGCTGTAACAAATTCCTGCTTCCCTCACCCTCAGCCCCAATTTCTTTCTGCTTAGGATCTCTTGTCTTTAATCCAGTGAGTATTCTTAATATAACTTTGTCTATTTCTGTAAATAGTTTTGAATGAAAGAGAATGCTCTTCAGTGTTCTAGTTATTACAGAAATATGAGTTTCTAAATATTTACTAAATTAGCTAAAAAAAAAAATTCCCCGGGAGGAAGAGACTGGCAGTAATATCAGCTCATGTTAAGTGTTTTGTTGGAAAAAATGCATTTTTATGCCCTGGAGGATAATTAGTATCTGCAACAGGATCTGACAAACGCAACTCTGACATCAGCAGTACCCCAATTTGTATCATCAGCAGCCAAAAACACCAGTTGACATGGGGACAGAGCTGGAATTGCAGCTTTCCCGCAGAAATGGCCTTGAGTGGAACAGGGTCAGTATGGGAGCCTGACCACCTCAGAGAAGCCCCGCTCAACCCTGGACCCATCTCGCTTCCCATGGGTGCTGCGGAGCTGGGACGGCACAGCGTGGAATTCTGGTATCCCTCCCAGCCCTGGCCAATAGTGCCCAGCAATATCCATCTGCTTGGAGTTTCCTTTCTTCGAAACTCTTAAGATTTGTTATCTTATCTCTTCTCACATGTTATTCAGAATGAACTGTCACTATGTTTTTTTTTCTTTAGCAAGACAGCTTTCCCTGTGCGTTGATAAAATCTTTGAAATCACAGAAGAATATTTTATATAAAACTAGAAAGGCAGTGACTATAATGTACAGTGAAAAAAAAGCAGTAGAAGACAAAGCCAGGAGAAGCAAAATATTAAAAAAAAAGGTAAACCAAGCCTGGGCCTAATGTTAGTTTTATAGAGGTCCGAAGGGAGACACAGGGTTATGTGACTTGATGGAGGAGGTGTGATTAGCCACAGTGCAGACGGAAATTCCCAGGACAAGTGAACACTGCTCACCTCTGCTCCCTCCCTGGTGACCCCTGAGGGGAAAGTCCTGGGCCAGGGTTGCATGGTGGACCACAGAATTGGCTCATGGTGTGACCCTTCCCCAGTGCATCTTGCTGCATGCAACAGGGCTGAATGGCAGCAGGGGACATGGGAGCTCGCTGCTTCCATCCCACCGCTTCCAAGGAGGCCTGATCTGAGTGCCTGGGGATGGAAAAATGTAGTTCATCGCCCTTGAGATGAACTTTGTGTCCCTGCTCACTGTCAGCAGTGTGTGGGGATACCTCTGCTTTCATAACGGGGATTTTGTTGCATTGGGAAAAGTCTGCGATATGCCACCTACACAGCATCCACCATGAGCAGCTACTTCTGCTCCCATTTCCTCAATTAGCTTGTGACTACGATCATAAAGGAAGAAAAGAATATCTACTAGCAAGATGCTGCTTTGCGACAGTTGAATGCTGAGTGATTGGCAACTATATTTCTTGAAGCTCTTTGGCCTTTCCAGGAGAAATCAGTGCATGCAAACCTCTTGTGATGGATTAAGCAGTGGAACTTGGCAAGGCAGTTCTGTCCCTTGGATGTAGCATGTCCCTGTCCTTCTTTAGCTCTAGAGACTTAATATGTGGGTTACTCCACCGGGGTTGCTTGGCTTTGGACAGGGACCTCAGTGAGGCATTGCAGTAACAGAGCCCAGGTGACCTGTTTGCTGCCTTTAGCTGCACCACCCAGGCAAGGTCTGGAAGGACCCTCTCTCCAGGGAGAGACTATTTGCTTTCCTTGCTCACCTTCTTTTTCTGGCTTACCAAGCGGCAGTGATTTTAGCCACAAGCATGCTTGGAAAATGTAGGAAAATACAGCTGTGTGTACCTAGGTTAGCATATTCCCATGAGAAACCACTGCTCCTCGCAGGGGCTGCCTCCTCTGCCTGGTCTAGGTGGGTCCATCCTCATCCACCAGGCATCCTCAAGACCCCAGAGCCCGTACATTTCTAAGACTCTTTTTGCTTCTGAGAAGTCACCCCCACCTTGGTAAAGTTAAGACGCTGATTTCTAAATGCCTTTGGTGCCCTCCTTGCTCTGTGCTCTGTTGCTTTCTCGTGCTCTCGTCCTGGTGCTGAGTTCAGCCGGTGGCCTGAAGCGACCCGTACCTACGGCGTTATCTCACTTCCTCATCAAGCGTAATCGAGGGCAGGACATCCTGGCGGGCAGCCTCTCCTGCTGGGAACAGCCCCTGCTCTCACACGGCTCCGTCGCAGCTCTCCTCCGGGGAGGGCAAGGGGAGGCTGCCAAGGGAGCACGGTTTCCAAGCAGAGCTTCCGAAAGATCGGGTGCTGTGGGGAGGAAAATTAAATATTGCTTGCCTGTGCCTTTGCGCAGCTGCTGTTTTCTGGGACGCGTTGACTT
Source organism: Tinamus guttatus (assembly GCF_000705375.1). Next base: position 124,153 of record NW_010583752.1, on the reverse strand, counting down.
AGGAAAGTCTTTCTTTGTGCAGCCCGCTTTCAGATGTTGCTTAAGTGCAAATATGGGCTGTTAGTTCAAATTTAGTAACAATCAGGATTGATGGAAAATCTCATACTGGGATGCGACAAAGAAATTCAATTACATACATACACTTGATTTCTATGCTAATAAGTCTTACAGCAGTGCTAAAGAAGCCGCGTTCTTGACGGCGGTGGCAGCTGGGTTTTGTCACTGCGCACTGTGTTGGCAGCATACTAATGACTCATTGCTGACTGCCGACAGCTCACCGGGTGGCTTTGCGCCGCGATTCAAAGTTGCAAGCAATCAAATATGGCTGCAATGCACAGAAAAACTCTCCCAAAATGTGAAGAAGGTGACGTAGGCGACTGGACCTTGTCATTTTATCCAGTGTGGTACAGTGGAAGAATTTTTTAAATAGCATCTTAATCGTGTTTATTAAAAGTCAGTATTTATAACCAAGTTAAGGCAAAGACGCATCAATAAGCCACCAGCTGCTTGGAGTTTTCCCCCTTACCCTGTCCTTGAAGCCTTTTCCCTGCTCTGAGTACATACAGCTAATAAGTAACTGTACCTGGTGGCCTTTTGAAGATAAGGGCATGTGGCATGGCTAAAGCAAATGGTGTGTTGATGCAGATAATCAAATGCTTGGCAGCTGCCTGAATTTCAGGGATGCAGGTGGGAGCTGTGAATGCATATGGGTCTCCATTGAGGTCTGAGGTGTTATTTTCCCTCACAAAAAAGCAAAGATCTTGGCTGCAGAGCGACCCCGGTGAGGGAGTGGGATCGTCACTGCGTATCGAAGCTGCTCCCGGAGCACCAACCCCGAGGCATCACTGCCTGGCCGGCAGGGCAGGCATCGGCTTCCGAGCGCTTCGGGATGAACAAATGTCCTTGTTCCCAAACACAAATAATGCTATCTCGGGGAAACTCTTTCTCACAGCTATTTGACTAAACAGGAAATCTGTGGCTTTGACTTGGGTATTAAAACGAACATTTTGGTATTCTTTCAGATGCCCAATATTTTAATGAAATCTGCTGTTTAAAAAACAAACAAACAAACAAAAAACCTTTCTATTAGATCCATGCTGTTCTATTATTTTTACCTACTTATAATTATATCTAGTTAAATCGAGAGAGAGAAAGGTAGAAAGACAGATGTGGCACTTATTCCCTTGCATTAAAGCTGCCCATACAGGAAAGCCATAGGTGCAGAGCAGCTCTGCGGGTCCATAACACGTGAAAAGGAATGACGGAGAGGGAAGAAGGCAAGAGGAAGAGGGAAAATCCAAAATCTACTGCCTTCAACAAGAGACACCAGAGCCCTAAGGGTTACTCAGCTGCTAGCCCGTCGCAGATGGGGCCTTGGCTCAGAATAGACACTGAGGCAGGCTGGGGCTGGCTGGAAATGTCCTGAGGTGAGGTGAGCACACAGTGCAGACAAAAAGAGTTAGGACTGACGGAGGTACCAAACTCCTCCAAGCTCCTCTGACTCGCAGCATGGCTGCCATCCCATGGCACTGTGTCCTTGTTGCCCGTGGATGGATGGAGGGTCGATGTCCAGAACGTGGTGGCCTGGGGCTGGCTGATGCTAAGGCATAAGGGTGGCTGCTCTCAAGAGACGTGTTGGGATCTCGAGGGGCCCAGCCAGCGGAGACACATGGGCCTGAGTCCCACCACTGAGGTACCCCAGGGCCCGGGTGTCAAAATTCCTGTGTTCTGGCCCGTTTTTTTTTTTTTTTTTTTTTTTTTTTTTTTTTGTGTGTGTGTGTGTGTGTGTTACTCATATCTGAATAGACTACAAAAACGCCTCCCTTCCTGGTGTTTCTCTGGAAAGCTTTGGGAGGGAGAACAAGCCAATTGCTCTTCCTTCTCCAAAACATCTAGATATCAGTCATGCCACCTACACACACTTGAATTCCAAACACAGCCAAATCACTGCTTGCCAATCTGAACATTAGTATTTTAGGGCAGGGCCTTAAAAAGGCAGGTACTCTCTTTCCTCAGTACTGTTGTTACCAATCTCTGCTGTAAATTGCTGAGAGCTGTGCCAAATACCCATCAGATATGATATTTTCATGTTGAGTGTCTGTTTGAAGCCGATTTTTCATTTCAAATTGCTGCCAAATAGTTCCACTGTTCTCGTGAACAGAGCCAGGGAAGAATATACATTTTTGCCTGTGTTAAAACATCTCAGCAGAATCATTTGCTTGTGTGGCACGTTGACATCCACCTGTGGCTTTGCTGATGCACCCAGGGAGCCACATGTGAGTCTGGAGTTTCAGGGTGCTTTTACTGTTAGTAGACATTGGTGCAACCCAGATATTTGTCTGTGCAAAGCACCTTGTCCCAGATTTAGGTACGGACCAAAGGATGGGCCACTGCCAGTCCTCCGGCAGCTGAAGTGGCCAAGGTCTGTTCACTTGATCCCTCAACTTCCCCCTGCCTGGATGGTGTCACTTGAACAAAACACACTGCAATTGGTGGCCTGGGGGGCTGGGTTGCTGCTTTTTGACCCCAGAAAATTACATGCAATTCCCTTAAAAGAATACCAGGTTTGCAAAGTCTGTGTAGCCTTCCTGCAGCCCCCTGGGGTACTTGGATAGAGCCTTTAATTACACGGTCACACAGTACTTTTCCCCACAGGATGCCTGAGCTTTTCAGGGCTCAGGATGGCTGGTGCTTTTCTAATGAGCAGCTGTTCAGTATTTGGTTTTATCCTCCTTTCTCAGTGTGTGATTCTAGGGACATTATTCAAGCTCTGCTATGAATACAGAATTATTAATTTCTTCGTGAACGCTTTTCTGTGCTCTCCTGGCTTAATACATTTGTGTTTCACAATACAATTTTTCCAGCCTCAGATGAAGCGGGAAGAGGAGAAGCAAGGAGAAAAGAAAAAAAAAAAAAAAAAAAAAGAAAAAAACCCACATTTATAATGTGTGAGGTCTCCTAATCTAAGATACATACCTTCTAAAATGAATATCCCAAAAATACAAAAAGTGAGTTATTTATCTTAATCTCTCTACCTGAGAGGCAGTGGACATCCATGTGCATATGGTGGCAGTGGTATGACTCTGAGCAACTGTAGTGTAGATGGGTGAGTGGGGGCTGTGCAGCTCTTGCCCTCAGCATCAGATGGGGCTCCCAATGCTCTGCTATACAGAAACTGAAGAATTCCAACAACTTTTACCTGACCTCTCTCCGCTGATAAAACTGCCACATGTATCAGCTGAAGGAAGAGAAGAAGACAGAAGAAGGAGGTGACAACCATAAGTGCTTCTGTAATTCATGGCTGTTTTTGCAGCATGTTCTAACAAGGTCAACAGTATTTTTCAGATGGGATCAAGTGGATTAGGCTGTTCAAAAGGGTTCCCCCAAATACTCAAACTCTCAAGAGAGAGTTTCCTAAAATCTCTAGACAAAATCACAAGCCTCTTTTGAGTTGCCGACAGGAAACCTAGGTGACCTAACTGGCCCATCTTGAATGGCAACCTAATCTACACATTGTCATCGAGCTTCAAATTAGTGAGTTCTCGCAGTTGGCAAAACTGAATTGGAAGTACTTTAATTTTGTTTGGCTGAAGTCCAAGAACTGAGAGCTGTTTGAAGGGTGGAGTTGCACAAAGCAACACTGATTGACTCAGGTGATTGTTGTGCAAATTAAGCTTCTCCTGAAAACAGACCAGATCACCAATAGTTGGCAGTTGCTTTATATAATTATTACTTGGTCTAGTATTCAGAGTTCCTTCTGTTCAAACAAGTTTGCAATATGAGGTTTGGAGACAAGCGGACGAGGAAGTTTTTGTCAAGAGGATGTAATAGTCATCATTAGAGGGTGGTGCTATGCTGAGTGTCTGCTTTGGACCAGCTGATTAGGAGAAGAAGCAGATGAGGTCTTCCTCACACAACTGAAAGGAGGCCCTGGGCATCATGGGAGAATTTATTCATGCCAGAGTCTGCTGGAGAGGCAATCTAAAGTTTGTGTTGTGCATGATGGTACTTCCTAATGAGGTTGATTGAAGAACCCATGAGGCAAGGTGATCTGCTGGACTTCATGCTTACAAACAAGGAAGAACTTGTTGGCGATGCAAAAGTCAGGGGCAGTCTCAGCTTAGGTGACCACAAGGTGATCGAGGTCATGATCCTGAAACAAAGAGGAGAAAAAAGCAAAAAAGCTGGATCCCAACCCTAGACTTCAGGAGAGCAGATTTCAGCCTGTCCAGGGAGCTGCTTGAAAGAATCCCATGGGATAAGTCCCTAGAAAAAGACAGCTGGAAAGTTTTCAAAGATCACCTTCTTCAAGTGCAAAGAGGGACCACTCCATGGTCAGGAAGTCAAGCAAATGTTGACAGGAGGCTTACATGGATGAACAAGGAACTCCAGACTAAACTTGAACATAAGAAGAAAATATTGAAGCAGGGGCAAGTGATCCAGGAAGAATACAGAAACACTGTCCAATCATGCATAGACAGGGTTAGGAAAGACTAAAGCCCCTCTAGAATTGTATCATCTGGTGAGGAAAGTGAAAGACAACAAGAAGGGCTTATGCAGGTCTATCATCAACAAAAGCAAGATGAAGGAAAATGTCATTCAACTGCTTAAAGAAATAAGAGGTCCTGAACCCTAGTGGCAAAGCACATGGAAAAGACTGGAGGCCTCCATAGATCCCAGGAGTTCCCAAAGGGAAAGCCTGGAACAAGAAGGAGTTACTCTTACTAGAGTAGGATCAGATTAGTGAACCTATAGACAAGCTGGACACATTTAAGTCCATGGAACTTGATGTGATGCAGCCATGAGTGCTGGAGAGCTAACCAGTGACGCCACCCTTGATCATCTTTAAAAAGATTATAGCAATCAGAAGACTGGAATCCTGAAGACTGGAAGGGAGGAAATGTCACTCCTGTCTTCAAGAAAGGCAAGAAGGAATCCCTGAGGAACTGCAGGCAGGTCAGTCTCACCTTAGCCCTGGGAAAGGTGATGGAGAAAATCTTCCTGGAGGTCATTTCCCAACCTATGAAGGACAAGAAAGGACTGCAAGTTGTTTTCATGGATTTATAAAGGGGAGATAATTCCCAACTAACCTGATAGCCCTCAATGAGGAAATGCTGACTTGGTAGATGATGGGAGATAGTGGATGTTGTTTACCTTGATTTTAGCAAGGCTTTTGGCACTGGCCTCCATAACTTCCTCACAGACAAATTGATGAAGTATGAACTATGCAAGTGGATAGTGAGATGGACTGAAAGGTGGGTGAATCCAAACATCTGGAAAACAGCTTTGCAGAGAAGGCCCTGGGGGTCTTGGTGGACAACAAGTTGACAGTGAGACAGCAGTGCACTTTTGTGGTCAAGAAGGGCAATGGTGCCCTGAGCTGCACGGGGTAGAGTGTTGCCATCAGGTGGAGGGAAGGGATCCTTCCCCTCTGCTCAGGCCTGGGGAGGCCACCACTGGAGTGAGGGTTGTCAAGTGCTGGAACAGTTTGCCCAGAGACATTGTGGAGTCCCCAGCCCTGGAGACAATCAAACCCTTGGTGGACACAGCCCTCAGTGACCTGCAGTAGCTGAGCCTGCTTGGGCAGCGAGCTGGGCTAGACGGTCACCAGAGGAGCCTGCCAACCTCAGCCAGACTGTGCAATGAGTCAGGTTTTAGTGGCCTAACTTAATAGGAATGATTATATTTCCTATTCAATAGGCATCTCATAAAACATGTTCCTGCCTTTATGAGGGCACTCAGGGTAGTCAGAGGAGTTGCCTCAGCTGTCACTAAATGTTTCTTTGAAATGAGACTTGTGCCCTTGATGGAAATTGTGATAAAACCTTAAGTGAAAGATGGGCCTGGATCACACCATCAGTCATTGGCAGAGCAGCCTTTTCTCTCTATGCCTACTGTTAGCCCCACGCTTTCTGATAAGAGCTAGCTGCTGGGCTACGCATATGGTGGGAATAGGGTTGAACCTACCCTCTCTCCACGATCCATGCTGAACTGTTGGGGAGAGAAATACGCAGCTGTGTGGCAGTGGGATGGAGATGTTTGTGTTGGGCTCCAATGGTGCTATGGGGCTCCTGCCTCTGGCAGGGGGTAGAAGCTGCCCCTTCTGGGGGTCTTCCTCCAGAACTGAGCCTAGCTTGTGGTCTCTAATGTGTGGACAAGAAAGGTGAGATAGGAAAATTACCAAAGAGGAATGAAAAGCCCAGCTGAGGCTCAGCGCCTGATAGGTCTGATAGGATATCTGCACCCTGGCGGGCTGCTCCCTTTCCTCCCCAGCTGCAAGAGAAAAAGAAATGTGAGCGGGAGCTCGGCGGGATGGTGGTTACTATGGCTACGCCACACCGTCCATCCAGGCATCCATCTGCTTGGCTCGCGGGGCTGGAAAAGATACACTGCTGCTTTTGAAAGCTGATGGTAATCTATCCTAGCCGGTTGGATAGGGATGATATCCTCTGAGATCAATTTTGCCCAGCACTTTTTAATCTATGAAAACCATTCTAGCAGCAAAGCCATGCCGACAAAGAAGGGTTTGTTTCTTTGCAATAGTTGTCTTATTGTCCGTGAGGAAGGGGAGCATAATGATAATGGACCAGTAGATCCCTAGCACGTTGAAACATCCACTATCTCTGGTGGGAATTTAACCTTTTGGATTTGCTTGAGAGATTTTATATTCTTGCTAGTGAGACATGGGGCTTGTTTGATATATTTGTGAAGTACAGAGAATGGAAGTTGGAGCTGGAGAGGCTACTCTACATATTCACCTGCTTGTGAGTCTTTTGGATAACCACATTACACTGTGGGATAGGCACATGGATATTTTGGGACAGAGTGTGTCAGTTTGCATTAAAAAATACTTGTTTCACTGGATAGCTTGGGACCCATTTGAAAAAGTGCCACATATTACAAAAGACAGTATCAAACTTTGATCATGTTGTAGACAATTAGAAACATTGAGCTAGGATAATTTGCTTACAAAGTGTTTAAAAATATTTTTAAAAATCTCTCTGCTGCAGAGACAATCCTTTAGACACCACATGCTGTTCCATTTCGGTGACCTTCCCTGTGAAGATGGTCTTTCTTTTAGTGACTGGTTTGTGATCAAGAGGTCTGCCAGATGCTTTTTTTTTTTTTTTGCTCCTGGACAATTTCTTAGCCCCCAGCATTCCAGTATTATAGGGATTGTCCCATTAGCTTCTTTGCATGGCTATTCGTCTTTAGAAAAGTCTTGCAAAAGCAGAATTCCCAATGGACATGCATGGTTGATGTTCATGGACTATATGGAGCCTATATTGTCCTGATCAGGTAAATGTGAAAAGCGCAAATACATATACAGTGCAGGCTTATCATGTGCATATCGTATATTCTTTCAAACTACATGCCTTGAACGCAAGGTATAGCTCTATTTACTTCTCAGTCAATTATTTGCAACAGAGTAGTGACTTTCTCCACCCATCTTCAGTGTGTGCTGGAACAGTTGGGACTTCCAGAAAGGCGAAAACAGGTTCTCTAATTCCTTGGTTAGTGTTATCATGTGGAAGGAGGGATCATTTCACAAGACAGTAATTTGTCTTATGATTCTTTTTGCTGGGCGCTTTATCTAAGTCTGCTAGGAGGCTGATTTCTGTTGCACTAGTAAGGCAGGCTCTTCAGCCCTGAATGATAAAGGTGTAGGCTATAGATTAGAACCTCTTAAAATCATTTTAACTAGTATGCTTTTCTTGTTCTTGCAGTTTTCTGCTTGGTTGGTTGGTTTTTAGCAAAAGCAAGCAGACTGTAGGATGGTGACAGCAAACAATGATCTGTATTCCAGACTCCAGGCATAAATGTGTATATGTGTATGTGTAAATACACATGTATATAGAAATATACAGATTCATTTCTACTTATCAGCATAAATCCATTAAAAAAAGAAAAGACAACAAATAAACAGACAAAAAGAAATAGTTCCCTAGCCTGGCCTTTGGTGTAGCAGAAATTTGGCTTCAAAAACCAGTATTGTCTTCCCAGGGGAGAGTGGATTTGAGTCCCTTACCTTGGCGCCTTACCTTGACTGTTTGGGTGTGCTAACAGGCACGATGAAGTGTATGCTCTTCCTACAACAGTTTCTTCATTTTCAGGCTTGCCTGTTGACTGGTTCAGTGCGTATATAAAGGAGTTAGAATACAGTAACATCATTTTCAGATGTCTGATTTTTGACTTGGAAAATTGTTGGTTTCAGCTCCTCTGCCAGATGGCTGAGGAAAGAGCAGTCTGTTCTTTGTGCTGAATGTTTGTGTGAGAAGCGAAGGAAGTAGCACCCAATTAGCATAAAAAGCCATTGCAGTCTTCCAAAAATCAAGGGATGGGAAGTCAATGGGACAGAATGAGAAATCACCTGCCTAAAATAAAATGAACTGCAACTATAAATCAGAAGGGCTCGGTGAGTGAGACCTAGTTCAGTCCACAAATCTCAGAATTGATTAGCTTTCACAGATGACGGAAATAAAGGACCACTCTGGCTCTAACGCTAGGCTTCTTGACTGTGTCATTTACATGGGAAAGATTATAAGGGTGCCTTCAGAAATATTACTGACATCCAGCACATGAATCCAGCCTCTGCCCTGGAAGCTTTTGGGAAAAATCAATGGCAAAAGGGGTCCTGAGCTAGTGGGAAATTGTACCCAGGACTTTGTGGTTCCCTGAGGCTCTGGAATAAGCGCCTTCCTCACCACTCTCTGCCTTCTGAAGGCTGGCAGGGGCCAAGCTTTTGGGATGTGAGTGTGGAGTGAGGCACTGGGCAGAGGGTGCCTCCGCGTGACGAGGTTGGCGGAGAGGCTGCTGGCCCTCCACAGCTATCAGAGTGACAGGCCGTGCCCCTGTCCAGGCTAGGGCTACATCCACCTCCGCAGTTCTGTATTTGGCTTTTTAAAAACTGCACCAGATTTGTGTGCAGGAGCCCCCCGTCCTCATTTTATTGCTTTAACTTGAGGGGTACAAAATTTGTCCTTCTGTACCTATCCCAGATGCGCTTCCAGCAACTCCGGTCCTGTTTTGTCATTTTCTTCCTTCTGAAACATGATAGTTATTGCCAGCCTTCCTCTGAACATTTGTGCTCACGTGCACTCCAGAGCCAAAAGCTTTTTGTAGCAGCATTTCAATGGAGACACTGTTCTAGGGACATCCCATGGGGAGTATGTTTCTGTTGACCTTTAGCATATAGCACAAGCTTTCCTGGGTTTTTCAAAACTGTGAAGGGAATGTGCTATGCACAGAGCAATTTGAAACAATACAGTTGTGTTTTTCTTATGGACAGGAAGTGAAAATGCTGTATTAACAACCCTGCAATTGTTAATGGAGGTAGCAATCATCTTACAGCATCAGCCAGAACTTAACCACAGTTAATGAAAACATTGCTGTGCACTAAAAGATGCCCTTAGACTTCTGGTGACACAAGCAAATAAAGTTAGGAGTGTCAGTGGAGCTGAAATGAGAATCCCCTGGATCATTCATTGCAGGGATGCACAGTGAGATAGAGGAGAATTAGCTGGGAAGAGGGAATGGGCACTCATCCCTGTGTTCATCTGCATGGGCATGCTCCACTCCGCACAGTGGAGAGCCACACTGGTGTTCAGATCCCCCTTGGATCACGGCTGGAATAAGCTCTAGTAAAACAGAAAAGTCAGAAAAAAATATCATTGCTAAGAATTACCCTCACTTTGCTTTTGGGTAAGGACACCAGGACACAGGCCAAATAACACGACCAAGGTGAAAAAGATGTCTGGAGCAAAGTGCAGCAACCAAAATCTCCAGCCCAGCTCCGGGCCTTAACACTTTCCTCTCAGCTGGGATGCGTGTGCTGTAATGCTCAATAACAAACCAATAATCAACTTCTCTGCTGTGTTGCAGCTTATTATTGCATGGCTATCTTCTGCCATGCCAGCCATTTTCCAGACAAATTCCTCCCTTCCTTCTCTTTATCTCAGGTTTCCCTCTCTTAGCTGGGGTAGGCTGGGGTGATTTATACAGGTCTGAGTTGCCTTTTCAGACCCCCAACTGGCAAGAAGGCTGGTAAATAGAAAGGGCTGTGTTTCCTGTAGCGGAGGAACCGTTTAGCTGTATCTCTAGATGCATGATTTATAAGGACATTGTTCTGGGCTCTGTGGGAGTCACGCGCCGCTGCCCTTCGCTCCAGCCACATCCGCTGCAGGTTTGGGTCACTCCTCAACTTTGCTGACTTCTGTGAATGAGTGCTGACAGCTCCTGAAACTGAGATCAGATGTATTCCTGCCTATAAAATATCTAGCTTTAGATCCCCCAAAATGAATCTTTCTATCTGTCACTCTGGGCCTGTTAATCATCTGTTTCATTTCTAGGACAAGAAAGGACTGAGTATTCCCTCCGAGTGTCCTATTAGACATTTTTCTTTCTTGACTGCCTTTTTCACATTTGCATCTCAAATACAGAAAATTGATAAGGAAAACACAAAGTTTTGGGAAGATAAATGAATATCTTGCACCCTTTAAAAGAATTCTGCGAAACATGGATGCCCAAAAGCCTGTAGGAGAAGTCCAAGGAAGAGCATTTTATCAAGTATTTTATTGTTTTGAGTGATTGCTCATCTCTCCGATACTCCGTTTTTAATATGAGGCTTACACTGTATATCACTCTGTGAAATGTGAACAAGTGATTTGATATTGTAACTGCAACTTCTTTTCCTCTAGTCCAAATTTTAATCTCTTCTCTTACAAATAGAAGCTTTTGCTTTGTAAAAAATGGCTTTAGCATAGGCTTTGGGCCCCAGTTTTTGGGCATTCCAAGGTCAGACTTTTAATCCCCTTGGAAGCTAGACATCTGTTTATATGTAACCAACCACACCTGGCATTTTCAAGCTGCTTCATGCCCAAGCCTCAGTGGGATCATCAGATCAGCTTTTCCCTGGCCTGTCTCATGTTTCATGTCCTTTTTCTTCTTCTCTTTTTTTTTTTCCCCCCCTTTTTTTTTTGACGTTCTCGGAGCATACATTTCAGGCCGGGCCTCATACAGGCGACAGCTAGAGGTAAGACTGGCTGTGTCTTCCCATTTTGTCCCATATAGCATTCATATATATACATATATACATACACCTGGTATATATGTGTACATATATACTACACATATATATACACCACATACACCACTGTACTAGGATATATTAAGCCAGGATATTCTGCCCTGTTTGAAGCCCCTCTGCCCTAAACATACGCTTTAGTGTAATTTCGATGTGAGTTGTCCTTAACATGGCTTATTTCATCTGTTATACTTTGAATGATTCATTGAACTGTGAGCTTGACTCTGACTTTCAACCCTCTCCTAAGGCACTGAGGTTTTCATTGTAGATAACTGATTGGTCTTAATTATATATTTCCACAAGTGTCATCTCTCCTCGCAGCCTGCCTGGCTTGACTAGCTTCTATAAATCTCAATTTTAGGTAATTCGAGCTTCCTGCACACTGTTTGGGAATATCTCACAGTTTAGGGGCTTGAGGATGCCCATTGTGCAAGGGAATGCCTTGAAGTTAGGGAGTGCAGTGCTGAAGGCTGCAACACCAAAATGGACTTCCATTGCCTTCCATTCCAAGTCCTGGACTGAAAGTGTCAGCTTGTCTCCAAAACCCTACAGTGTCTCTGACCATATGTAAAACCCATAAGGTGAGGGAACTCTGAATCAGCTTCCTCCAGCGATCAGCTAATGCTCTGAAGTATGATGAACATGGAACACTGTTTGCTTGAATAGCTGCTAAAGTTATTAATAGTCCTAAAAAACATCCTGGAAATTCTTTTCAGTCCATTCTTAGTACTTGTTGACCTCAAACTGGCAACCACATGAAAAATGTTGGGAGGGTAAGCACAGATTAATACAAGAAAATAGAAACCACATGGTGGAGGGAGGGAAGATCAACAAGACAGTATTACTGAAACAGAGGACTCCTTCTTATTTCTCATCCCACTTCTTGTCCTCCTCAGCATTTTTGATCAGTGATTACTCCTAATAATTGTTCTTCTTTTTCCTATTCCTGTAAAAGGGTGAGTCTATCTGGATGACTCCATCTTTCTCCAAATAACGACCCCACAAAGATGGTATCTGTTAGTACCATTAATTATTACTTTTATTACTTATAAGGGAAGACCTGTGTTCAGCTTAGTATTCAGGACCTTGAAGAACTCTTTGGACACGACAGGCCATCACTATGAGCTGTAGCTTCACCAGATTTGTTCAGCTGGTTAGAGCTTCCTTTACATTTCCTTGCAGTATTACTGAAAAACCCTCTTCTTCCTCAAATAGGCAGTACCAAAGCATTCAGAGGTTGCAGAGGGATGTGGCTATACCATGTCTGAGCTTCTCCATGAAGCTTTCAATGGTGAACAGCTCTTGGTATCCTCTAGAGAGCTGGTGTTTAACACATGCTCCTGGATTCCAGGGGAGCTGCGGATTGCTTCTAAAAGACCCACCAAAAGTAAATGCAGAAAGCAACTCTACAAACTGCATGTCAATATGTAGGCTTACATATATATACACTCTCCTTTAAAGAAAGGAGAAAATCTCTGCCTATGTTTTGCCCTGGCCATATGTTTCAGGAGGAGTTTGGGCCATTTTTGATATCATGCACCTGGGTAGAGGCATATGACATTAATCCTGGTGAAAGACTTTGCAATAATATTTTTCATTAGGAAAGCTGCATGTTTGTACTATAGTTGAATAGTATTAATAATAGCTTAACTAATAAAGATGAGTTTTCAAAACGCATTTTGCTTTCACTGCTCGGTCTGTAATTTTTAAATGGCTCTGTGCCAAAGCTTTGAAATCCAAAGATTATTATTCGTCAACTATTAGAAATTGTATGTTAAATGTCTAATCTCATGTGTTTTGTGCTGTGTGTACTACAGAATTAACCGTACTACAGAAATATTATTTGGAGGCTTCTGATGATTGTACCACTGTTGGGAATTTGTTGGCTCTGGCCATAAAGCAGTTAATAACAGATATCTTAGCATGAATTTTGGATGCAGTTTTCCATCTATGCAGTGGAGAGGCAGGTATAGCTCTATAATGTAGCAGCGTGGTGGGCAGCTCAGCTGCTACCACCATACCATATGTCATTAGGGAATAGCCCATGCCAGGAAGAGCTAAAACTTCACAGTCTCCTGTGCGATCCTCACTCCCTTCCAATTTCCTTCTTTTATTCTTCCCTTCTTTTATTAGTAGATGAGTCCAACTACAGTTAATAATTTCCTTGCACTGCTTTGTAAGTGCATCTTTAAATAAATGATGGGACTGAGATATTGACCTCAGCTTATTACTATAGTTTCCTTGCTTCCTTTTAGATTTATGGAGCCTGCTGATACAGCAGGCTGGTAATGGGTTTTTGGATACTGCACTTTGCTCCTCACATATTTCATTAAGTAGACATTTAATAGTGTTGCTTAACAAAAGTATGACTCCTACAGTCGGAGAATCACCTTTTATCCAGCGTTATCTTCATTATACCTCTTCAGAGAAACACAACAAACACGCCCTGGTAATTCTTTTCCGCCTTGTCTTCAGCATTTGGGAGCAATGCATGCGTCACCGCGCTTGCTCCTTTTGTTGTGAATCCACAGCAGTATGTAATTACTATACTTTTAGACATTCTTCACTTCTAGGGAAGCTTGATATAATGATGGCATTTGTTTTGTCATGTGATCGAAGGAGCAAGCTTCTGGGGTGCTAGCTGATCTGTATTTGCAGACAGTCCGGTCTTTCTGGAAAAATGTCACTCAGAGTCCTCTAACCTAAAAATGAGGCAATGAAGTAGAACAGGCAGGGAAAAAAGGTGCCCTCCTGGATTAGTTTCATGTTTTTTCTCATAACCCAACTTATTTTTTTTACACTATCCAAAAAATGGGAAAATAACATGAGGAAAAATCTTCTTGTCTTTTCTTACAGGTGATTTTTACATTTTATCAGAAAGTCCCAAATACAGTATTTATAAGGGTCCTTGATCATTCCCATGGCTTTCTAATATAGCCCTGCGGTTAGTTCCGTTCCTCAGCTGAAAACAAAGCAAAAGGGAAACAAGGAGCCACCCAGTCCTATTAGATACTGGAACACAATATTAGATATTGGGACACACCCAGTGCTTGCTTCACTTCCGAATTGTGCACATTTCTAAAGTGAGCACGAGTAATGTGAAAGCTGGCTGTGAACCTAAGCAAGGCAGAGGCAGAACGTACAGATAAGCATACTTGCTTAAGAAACATAGCCATATAACTAGAAGATATCAAATGCGACTTTGTCCCAATGCACTGTGCATTTCTTTTCCATTATGGCCTCTTACTGTTCACCTTTCACAAAATACCCCCATGCTCTGGTTCACTGAGTGATCATGAACAGAACACACTTGATGAGTATGAACTTAAAGTTTTCATTGTCTAATACTTTTTCCAGAGGGTTGGCTTGATTTTCAAAGAAACTTATGCATTTTTCCCTATTATGTCCAGTTTCTAGATAAACCAAATAGATCTACTCCAGATCGACTTTCTTTGCTAAAAAAAAAAAAAAGAATTAGTTTGTATTTTCCACTGGCTCTTCATTGCCGCTGACACAGGTTGTGGAACTTCTTCCAATGTTGTGGGCAGATATCTTAAGAAGCCCCCCAAAAGGTATCAAAGAAAAGTGGAGTGGGAAAGGCTGGTGTGAACATCTGCAGCTTCTGCATATCTGTAGATGGTGTGACTTCATCTGTTGTGATCTTCCCTTAGTAGTGGTGATACAGGTTACGTTTGAGATCATAGAATCATAGAATGCTTAAGGTTGGAAGGGACCTCTAGAGGTCATGTAGTCCATCCCCCCTGCACACGCAGGGTCACCTAGAGCACATGGCACAGGACTGCATCCAAGCGGGTTTGGAAGATCTCCAGAGAAGGAGACTCCACAACCTCTCTGGGCAGCCTGTTCCAGGGCTCTGTCACCCTCACCGTTAAGAATTTTTTCCTTAAGTTCATGTGGAACTTTTGATGCTTCCGTTTGTGGCCATTACCTCTAGTTCTGTCGGTGGCCACCACTGAAAAGAGGCCAGCACCATCCTCCTCACTGCCTCCCTTGAGGTACTTATAGACACTGATTAGATCCCTTCTCAGCCTTCTCTTCTCCAGGCTGAACAGGCCCAGCTCCCTCAGCCTCTCCTCATAGGGCAGATGTTCCAGGCCCCTGATCATCCTTGTAGCCCTGCGCTGGACTCTCTCCAGCAGCTCCACATCCCCCTTGTAC
>NW_010583752.1:94927-108753 GCF_000705375.1 Tinamus guttatus | reverse complement strand
ACAGCCCTCTAGGGTATCGGCTACTCCTCCCAGTTTCGTGTCATCAGCAAACTTGCTGAAGGAGCACTCTGTGCCTTCATCCAGGTCATTGATGAATAAATTGAACAGGACTGGACCAAGGACTGGTCCCCTGGGGGACCCTGCTAGCTACAGGCCTCCAACTAGACTCTGCACCACTGATCACCACTCTCTGGGCCCTGCCATCCAGCCAGTTCCTAATCCACCTCACTGTCCACTCATCTATCCCACACTTCCGGAGCTTGCCCAGGAGGATATTGTGAGGGACGGTGTCAAAAGCCTTGGTGAAGTCGAGATAGACGACATCTACCGCTCTCTCCTCGTCTATCCAGCCGGTCATTTCATCATAGAAGGCTATCAGGTTAGTTAAGCAAGATTTCCCCTTGGTGAATCCATGCTGACTACTCTTGAGCACCTTCTTGTCCTCCATGTGCCTGGAGACAACGGCCGGTATGAGCCGTTCCATCACTTTTCCGGGGACGGAGGTGAGGCTCACTGGCCTGTAGTTGCCTGGGTCCTCCTTCTTGCCTTTTCTGAAGACTCGCGTGACATTGGCTTTCTAGGGATCACTAAGGAGTCTGAAAGGCAGTTGAAGGCAGTAAGTCTCCAGCCCTTAACTTTGGTATTCTTCGGATTTAGATACTCTTCTTATTTCTAAGAGAGTAGTAGCCTGCGGTATTGAGGATATTTTCTCACATTAAAGAATAGCATGGCAATATTACTTGGCAATAACTTGTGATCTTGGTGGGCTTGCTCCAGATTAGGCTCCCAGTTGAACAAAATAGTCAACCGCAGTGCTGTCCGCAGCAGTTTTATAAACATCTTAAGCTTCTAGGCATAGCTGGAATCCCCGCTTACAAATTTCAAAACTGATGTTCGCAAAGGTCATGGACCTGTTTGTTAATTGAGACCTGGATGTTTCCAGGCCCTAATAAGCCTATAAACAAAACTGCTGGAGAGAGAGGCGCTGGAGGGCCTGTCCAAATGAAATTTTCATGCTGTAAAAAAATTGGAAGGATGCATTTGGAACTCACCAATTTAATGACATGTTTACAAAACCTCAGGATATCTAAACAATTATCAGTTGCTTGCATTTATTTAGACTGCTTGCTTCTACTTCTACAAATAAACTGTATTATCCTCATTCCATTACTCTTCTTGCTACATATTTAAAGCTTCCATATAACTGGCTGTTCATTTTTGTTTAATCTTGGATCTTGTGAGACAGATTTGGAACACATTCACACTGGGGAAATTCAGCAGAACTTTGCTGAATTTACTGGAAAAAAGTGAGATCAGATTCTTGCTCAGGGAGACCCCTTTGTATGAGAATATAAATAAGTCTAAACAGATAAATGAATGCAAGCAAAGTTGTCTTGGCAGCAACAATGCACCTCCTAGAAATTTTCAAGAGAGAAAATACTTTAAATAAATGTACCCTTTTCAATCAGCTTATGCTGAAAAAGTGAGTCACTTGGATATTTTAAATAATCATTAAGAGAAGGCTGAGGTTCAACAGGATGCCTTCAAATGACACGTTCCAGGTGTGCCTAACACCACTGGATCTGAGGTTTTTATTCCACATGTTGAAGCCTGCTGTTCTGGTCTGGAGCCCACGGGCAAGGAGCTTCTACAAAGAGCAGGGAGCTGTGTACATGACAGACTCATTACAGCAGGCTCCGTGGGTATGTGCGCTGTACAAGCAATCTGTATGCACTTACCCAGCTGCATATCTGCTTTACAGCACATGCAAATTAACTATATTGATCCCAAGGGACAGCACAGGACAGTGCTTATGGACTTTGCCACTTATTTTGTTCTACTAACTCATGATGAGGTTGTAAAATTCAACTTTGCATTGAAGTCTGTTCTGCAAATGTAGCTTCTAGTTGTGTCTGTCTTTCCCTTTTCTTGCTTGTTTTTACTGATATGAGTACTGCCCCTGTGAGAGTATTGCCATGGGGACCCTGAAACCTGGATGAGGCTTTTGAAAAAGAGGGCCCTTGAAAAGCACATGCCCATCTGAGCAATGTGTAGGGTCTCTAAAATTAACATAAATATTTGAGACATTAGACCCAACCAAACTGTGATAGCAATCTGTGAAAGGACCCTGCCCCTTTGGCGGAGGCCTGAGCTGACTGTGTGGTTGCCTGGTATTAAATCTGGAATGCAAAAAATCATGGGCAAGTTTACGGCTGTCTAAGCATACTGGAAATTATGTTTTTTTGCTCCTCTTGACTATTTCAAATAGTCTCGAAGTGCACAGTGGAGAATGGTGGTTCCTGCCAACCTAGTTTGTATTGCCCTGGTTGAGTTGGGAGCCCTCATACAGAGAACATGGAGGAAAAGGCAGCCTAGGCCGAGAGGACAGCAGTGGTGACCTGGGGCAGAGTAGCTGAGCTCTGCCACCAGCACAGGGAAGGGGACATCTGTCCATAACGCACCTCACCCTTCTGCTTGACACTAATGAGCAAGCCGTAAGGAGAGCGCTGCCAGTAAAGACCTCTGAATCTGGAGGGGAGCCTGTGCGTTTCGGAGCGGAGGAGATCAGTGTGGCTCTGAGCTGAAATGCCCCTCTAGTCCCCGTGTGAGTCACCAAGACCTGGAGGTTGTGTTCAAGGTACCTTAAAATCTCCTGTAGCTGCTTTGGCTCTGCCTCAGTCACTCTACACACTCCCCAGGCATTTAAAGCTGGTTTCTTGCAATAACCACTCACAGTTCATGCATAATTTTAACTTGCTTTTTCTTCTGGAATCTTTTAATTGTGCAATCAATGTACTCTTCTCCCTTTAAAATCCATATGAAGGCTTGTGGGCAAAATTGGTATTCACTCTGCAAATGCTGGCATTTAATTTAAACAGTGTCAGGCAAACTCTAAAGAAATGATAAAGCTTTAATGGTCTCTTCATTCATCATTTGTCATTTATGTTGCCCCATACTATGAAAAGGCATTGCAGGCTCTTAACTGTCCCCAGGAACATTCTCCATGTGAAATTGCTTCAGAGATGATTGAATATTATTTAACCAGAACTTTAAGTGCAATAAATAGTACATTTTAGAGGCTTCTGGGAAGACTGCTGGGAAAAGATCTTGCTCTCTTTCAGAGTGTAAACAAAAAGCAATAAATTAGCTGGACTGATTTCAGCAATATGAGATAGATTACACTATATCAGAAGCTTTTATATGAGCTTGGTCTTTGAAAAAACAGACACTTGACAAAAAAAAAAGAGCAGCCTAATGCATGTGGAAGATACTATGCATTGCCTCTTAAAATCTGCACGGAAAGCTGGTAAAGGCAGAAAATGCGCAAGGCAAAAGACTGCAGTGAAGTAAATGACGAAAGAGAGGCACTTCTTAGGTTAATTAGTGCCTTTAGAAACAGCTCATTTCAAAAATTATCATTGTATGATATATCAAATAAAAAGCTTGAGTTAAAAAAGTACAAAATACAAAGCCAGATGTGTCGTTAGCAGCAAATATAATGGCCTGAAGAGACGATTTAAATCAACCTAGACAATCAGGCAGTACAATGGGTTTTTATTATCAGTAATGAAGAAAGCAGAAGAAATCACCAAGTAATTGGTGATTAGTAAACAGGGAACTGCCAACAAAATAACAGACTTCTATTTTTGCTCATCTGAAGCAGTGAAAAATGACAAACTGAGTGACTGAAATGTGTGAGATCTTACAAAGGTAATAAAAACTTTAATTGCTTTCTGGTATTGGAGTTTTTTGTTTGTTTGTTTTTTGCATAGTCTGTATTTTTGAAGCCAAAGGGCTAGAAGCTTATTTTAGAGCAGAAAAGAGAAAGAAAAAGAGAAGAAAAAGAAGACAAAGAAGAGAAGGCAATAGGCACGAGTTTCCCTCCTCACCCACATTTAAGTACTCGCCTAGATGCTGCTACTCTCATAGTGCTTCAGAAAGGTCAGCAGAGTAGGTCCTGCAAACGTAACACAGTCATTGCCCTGCTGAGGTCAGGGCCAGAATATGCCCAGGGCAAGCGGCAATGTGGAAATGGGGAGCTGAGCTGGCTCAAATGTAGTGGTGCTGAGCATTGTTGAAGCCTAATTTTCCTATCCGCTCTGCACCGCCACTTAAATCAGCTATGTGGCACATAATGTGGCCAAACTTGAGCAAGTTTTCACAGATATAAGCCTGAAACCAAGGCTACTACTTTCTCCCTCTGCCCGGCCATATTTCCCATCCTTCCCCCCTGACAGGGAGGTATTGCAGCTGTTCAAATAAACCGTGTCTGGAAACACTTACATGAGCAGGGAAGACAGTGGATGCTGATTCTAACACTCTTCTTCAGAAATGGCCAAAAAACTTAGCTGAAAATTGTCATAGAAATCCAGTTAGAAGTAGGACTTTCCTCTTCTCCCTCAGGATAAAAACTTCAACACTTATAATCACATACTAGTAAAGATTTTTTTTTTCAGTCTATATAGTAGGATGCAAAGATCTGCAATTAGCCCTGTATAAAATTATGAATTATAAGATCCCACCTGAACTCAGCCATTTATTTTAGGGCACACAATTCTTGCCCTGTAAAGTTCACAATCTCAGTTTAGCTATGTCAGAGTTAAGTGTTCAGGACTTCTCAGCATGTGTATACCTTAAAGTAGAGCTCATGAACAATCTCAAAATGTAAGACGTAATAAATAATTTAAGAATGCCATTATGCAAAAAATCTCTGTAATGAACTTTTAGCAATTTGAAGACTGGGCCTTGAAAATGCTAAGCTATGTCGACAGGAATTATCTTTAAAAGTTGATGTTAATCAGAACTGCATCTTTATATAATTTACGTTTTTACATTTGGTGGTGCTGGGTTGACGTGTTTGTTTTGCTTGTGCCATTTGTGCAAAGGGGCTGCAAAACGCGAGTTTTCAGATGCAGCAGAGTTGAGCATCCCTTAGGGTGAGGTGAAATGTCCACCCTGAGAGACATTGCTAAAAAGCTGAGTCTGTTCATCATTAGTGCATCTTGTGTGGCCAGCTCAAGCAGGGTTAAGAGTACTGCGAGATAAATTAGTTGCTCTGCATTGCTACAGGCTTGATGAGAAACTCGGGGAAGTTGATGCAAAATGACTTCCTGCTTACCTGGAAAACAGTTACAGACATTTGACCGAAAAATTCCTCAAGGGTAGAGCTCATATTGTATTGAGAAGCCTTGAATCATCCAGGGAATTTAAAGTGTTGTCCTGCCAATGGCACAGGCAGGCTTCGTTGTGTTATCTACGCTTCCCACTCCTTAAGGTTACTTGTCGCTCCCGCATGCAGTTTTCCCCGCCAGGCTCGGGCGACGGCGGCTCTGATGACATCGGCTGTGACATGCTGGAAGGCCAGCGGAGCCCTTCTGCCGTGGAGGAGAGTTTAATCACCAGGGCAGAAAAAGAGAGAATGACAACAAGTTGCTAGGAGCGAGAAAGGTTCACTCTGCAGAGCGCTGCGGAGGAAGGAAGGGAGATGTCTCAATGTTATTAGCTGTGCTGGCTGAAGTGATTGATAGCTCTGTGGTTTTCCAGAAGAGGAGTTGAGCTACTGAAGCAGCCTTCCCATGCTATCTGTATAGAAGATGTACAACAACAAGGCAATTCAAATCTTTCTAAGCCCTTCCATATCTCTTGGCACTTTACTTAATAACTGCTTCAAATGGCCCAAGGGTGAAGTCCCTGTCAGCACTGCTACAACAGCTCTAATGGCACATGGCTATCGCCTTAATGACTCCATGTACTGCTAGGTTTAATGAAGAATGTGCCACCTCAGTGAGGCCAAAGATACCAGAAAATAGGGTTTGGGAAATAACGGTGTTACTGTGGAAATGTCATCTTCTAGATGATTGAAGAAATTCATTTAAGAAAGTTATAAAAGCCTCATATAAATTCGACAGCTTTATGTAAATGCAATAAACCAAAGGGCACGGGGAGAAGAACTGAAACTCGTTCTGCATTTACGATGCGCAACAAAATTATAATTCAGATGAAGACAAAATGACCTATAAATGTGAAACACGTGGCTTAACACAGAGCGTGTCAGCAGCAGCCCCACAGGATGGACATGGGGGTGTTGTGATGGTGCAGATAGTGAGGAGCCATCAGGACTGCAGATCCTGCCTTTCCTGCCATCCTGATTTTTAGGATAAAAATGGTACCAATACTCTCCTCCTTGCTGGCCAGAGGAGCTGAGCCCATCGTGGTGACTCCAGGGCATAGTGGGGACTGTGAGCCCTTGGGTGCTGCAGCCCCAGCTGAACGGGTGCATGGTGCTGGTTGCTTTTGAGCAATAGTTCCTCAGCATAAATCAGAGCAAATTCAGATAGCACAGGCAGAAGGAGGCCAGAAGAAGATATAAACAGATTTGATGCTGCAACAGCAGCGAGCCTGCCAGGTTTCCAGGTAAAGAGCTGTCCACCACATGAGACTGACTCATTAGTAGGTATTGCTGCTCTGGGGAGTCTTGTAGCTCACTGGGTAAGAATGTAGAGCAGGGAGCAAAACCGTAAAGCAGAGAAGAAAAGGAATCAATGACAGAGGTGTATTGCATTTTATACCTTTTTCTCATGCTCAAATCTAGAGCATGGCCAGCTACAGAGTTGTTTTGTCTTTATGTCTAGAGCCTGTTTCAAACCATGGGTGATTAGATCTGCAGATTGCAGCAAGATCTGGTATGCTTGTACATTGCACAAGCACACTGGGAAAAAAAAAAGTACTATTTTGGACGTATGACAAGGATAAAGCAGGTCATTGATACTGCTTAAGCATTGCAATCAAATCTTAAGCAGCGTATGTAATATAGACCAGAGCAAATAGCACTGTCAGTGTCAGCATCTTCTCTCTTGATAATGAAATCCCTGATCATGCTGTCCCTTCAACACATGTTTCTTTTGATTGTCATGTGAGACCTCACCAAACCCACCAGCAACCTGATGGCCATGGTTCCTTCTTGGGCGAGAAGAGGGTTGAGACTCACACCTATTGACTGTCGTGACCCTAGGGGTCTCTGACTGTGACATTGCTGCTTTGGGAGGACTCCACGAGCTTTCCTGGGGTTTGACCTCATTTTCTGCTATGTAGGTGCCTGAAGCCTGAAAAAAAATAAAGTAAGTTACAGCTAGTATTTTTTGCAGTCTGTGGAAGGATGTTATAATGCAGCAGTGATATATGAGTGTTTTTCCTTTCAGGGAGATCCAGTAGCAGAGAAGTAAACACTTTTTTTCTTCAATTCTTGGATTTTATCCACCTGTCAATTAAGCAGGAAACTGAAAGCAACCACACCAGGCTTTTAGATCATGAAATTATAATGTTTATTTATTGCATTTCTTTACAGTTTGATTTAACCTCAATCCTGACTTAAAGAAGAAAGCACAAGAAGAATGGCTTCAAGCAAATACGGGTTTCTAGGTCAAACAGGCCTTAGGGGCTGAAGTTATGTGTATGTGTCTTACTTACCCCAGCCATTTAGATCCACGCTTGTTTTTTTTTATAATGATTATTCATGTACTGGTAGCACCCACTGGGCAAGCAGATGTTGAAGCATAAGAAACCCTGAAGAATTTATGGTCTCCTTGCGGCTGAGGTGCAATAAGCATGTGACACAAGGAAGAGGAAGGAAGGTGGGAGGAATGGCAAGGATAACAAAAACAGGATTGTGTGGTTTTACAGACAGAGTATGTGGGTCGACTGTGGTTCTGAATCACTTGCAGGAGTGACACTGCTGAAATCCAGAGGGCTGACACAGCGCTGCTCACCCTGCATGCCGGCAGCTCGCGTGGATGGCTGGATGGGACACCTGGAGCAAGGACCAAGCAGCAGACCTGGGGCAGCAGTGGCAAGCTGGCAGCCGTTCCTCTCCCATCCATCATGCTGTGAAGAAGAGGAGCTAGGAAGAAGGGAATGTTAGCACACAGCTAACTCTTTGGGAGAAAGGGGAAAAGAGGCAGAGAACCATATAACCTTTAGTTTTTGGCCTAGACTTTTGTTTCTGTTGTTGTGCTTATAAGCTGATGGTATAAATTCAATTTTGCCTTTGATGTGTGCCAAGAATTTCTTTCCAGTGTATAAAGTAATTCATTCAGTTGGGAGGTCATGATAGTCTAGGAATGATCTTATCTGTCCATGCTACAGTTTGTAAAATGCCTCTTTCTGATTCATACTTCTAATGTTTGCCTTTTCAGGTGGATGCATCCTGGTGTGCGAAGCCATATGAAACACTAATCAGTAAGGTTTTTATTTTTACAAAATCTCCCATTTCCATGGCAATCATCATCATTGAAGCTTCTGCGTGTAAGAGCCGTAGCTAGTTATGAGCCTTTGGAAGGAGCACAAAGACAGAGTATCAGGCCCAAAGAGTTTCAGTAGATTAGGTCTGACATTAGATGATGCAGTGAGAGGTGATGCCAAATTAGGAGGAAGCAGAGGTAGGTCTTTGTATGAAACAGTAAGTTTTCGACGTGTTTTAAGAAGGCGTACGTTGTTTCCTTTGGCAATAAGCACATGTTTTAAGATGTTTTGCCAGAAGCACCCCTGCCAGAGGCACAGTGGGAAGCGGCTCATGCTGATGCTCTGAGTTTTCTCTCTTCTTGGTCATACAACCTTGTGATTATTTACTGAGGAAGCCATGTTCACGAGCTAGCAACTTGTGCCAGATGAACTCTAAAACCCACATACTGCCTTTTTCTCTCTCCAGACAGAGAAGCAAGGGTGAGGAGGAGGCATACAGTCTGATCTGTTCAGATCTAGCTTTCTTGGGTGCTTGTTTTGCTTCTGGACTTGAGGGTAAGGAGAAGCTGCCGGACTTTCTCTTGCAAGTATGCTAAGGATGTTTAAAAGATGCTTGAAGGCTTGACAGATGCTTTCCTTTCCTTGTTTGCTTTCATTATTAAAACTAAATAGCAGCAAAGCGCCAAGGGCCAGACTGCCTGTTTACACTCCAAAATTCAAATACACAAAAGTGATTTATTTTCACTTTGAAGGAAGTAGAAAGAAGTTATGAGAAATTCACTTATCATCTCAGGTGTTTTAAAAAAAATGCTTGAGTCCTGGATTCAGATGTTCTTTCCTGCCTCTTTAGCTTTTCTAAACCCTTAAACTGAAAATCGCAGAACACTCAGTGTGATAGAGTTTAAAAAAATGGGAAGGTGAGCATCCTGCCTTATATTCAATTCTGCAGCAGAGTGACAGGTTGCAGCTAAGTGAACAAGATACTACAATTCCAGCTGCAGACTGAGCCCCGGCCTATTACCACAAAGTGTTGCTTCCTGGGCCCATATTTGATTTCCATGCCTGAGTAAACCCACCCACATGCCAGACTGAGCCCCGCGGCGCCTGACATTTTTGTTCTGAACAGGTTCCAGGATTCGCTAGCTGACGGGGAAAGTGCACAAATATTCAGCCATGGAGGGCCTGTTTCCTCTGAATTTATGTTGCCTGAAGAGGAAGCCAAAAGGGAATTCAAAGGCAGTCTTGCTGTGATAAAACACCTGGAGGGGGTATCGAGAGTCATCCCCCTTGGCTGGACACAGCTAAAAGTCTCAAATCATTTTTTTTTTAGAGAGTTACAAAAGAAATTAAAGTGGTTCATCAATAAGAAAAATACAGCATGGAAACGGCTGTGGATTGACTGTGCCCCTTTTGCACCGCTCCTGCACTTGCAACAAGATGCTTGCGCTCAGGACCCAGATGCATAGAGAGTGCTATAGCTGCACCCCAGCCCTGGCCGCTTTTGGGAAACAAGGATTTAAGAGTCTGTATGCTGCAGCTGGGGACTTCGTAATTGAGCACTTTGGAACATTATTAATTTAGAAGGCTGAAATCCCCAGCATCATCATGAAATCATCTTTTTCTTGTGTTTAGGTGGAAAAAGCAGCAAGAAGTGACAATGAAAATGGGAAGAGCAGTGCAATAAAAAAGGGAGAAGCAAGGGGAGAGAAGGAAGAGGTTGCAAAAGGGTGGTAGGGCACAAAAAACAGCAAATAGAAACAGAAGAATGTTAGATTCAAGACAGAGAGAAAACGAAGCAGCAGTGCAAATGCAAAAAAATAAATGGATATGAAGAAATTCAATGACCACGATTAATCCAAGTGAAATCCAGGAGATGAAATAAGAGTACAATGAAGCAGCTCAGGCGGGAAGGAGAAGAGTGAGAGTGAAGGGAACAGCATGTACTGAGAGCTGAGTGCTCAGGCTAGCACAGATGATGGTGCTTGAGAAATCTTCCTGGGCTGCTCAGGATTGAGATGCTGCCGGCTCTGCTGCAGAGCGGGGAGTGAGCGGCCATCACTTCTGATCTGCTCCAGCAGTGCAGAATGACTCTAAGGGAATGTATCAATTAAAAAAAAATTGAAATTGCTTGTATGGTGCTTTACTTATCTTAGTTTACACCAAAAGCGAGGCGCACTGGAAAATAAATGAGCTGTGATACCGGTGCTGCAGTGATCCACCAAGCTCCTTGTGGAAAAGGTACAATTGCATCTTCTGTAGGTCCTAATGATGTCCACTGTGTTGTAAAAACCTCCAACAGAAGCAGTGTAAAACCGTACTTCATGGATTTAGTAACCTTTTCCCCATGAAAATGTATGCCAAACTCCTACCAGTTCATTTCCTAAGGGCTAAAAAAAAAAAAAAAAAAAGCCCCTGCTGTGAAATGTCAAATATTGGACAAGACTGCTCAGGAACAGGAAAACTGCTGATGTTGGCAGACTGCCTTTTCTTATGGTGACAGCGAATCGAAAGCGGACCGTCAGACAAGCGATGTAGAAAAGGAACTTACTCTGTCACTTACTGGCCCAAATATTACAAGCACTTTGGGGTTTATAACCACCACAAAACCTAGTGCAGCACCGCGTCTGGTTAATTTTGGTAGCGAGGCACCGCGGCACCCTGGCAGTGGGTTAAAAGCTCCATTTCTGATATACAGATGGGAAAAAAAGAGCTTGGGCCAAGAACTGAAAAACACAGATGCCTAATGGTAAGCTCCTGCCCTCATGTTCTTGCACCTAGGGAAGTGCTCCCCACTCAATGCTTTTATTTGCTTAAACAGAGACACTTCAGTAGGACTTTAAACAAGATTTTCAAAACAGAAACTCCCCTTTCCTTGTGCAAGACCACATAAATCCTGAGCAGAGATCAGACCTTGGATTCACGCTGTCTCGCTTCTCCAAACAAGAAATCATGTAATCTACCTGTATCTTTGCCCGCTCATTTGTAGGTTGGGGTTGCTGACCCCTCCTGCTGGCAGCCGTGTGGATACTGGGTATACATGGTGGCTCACTGTGGGTAGACTGCAGGGCATTAGGTCAGGCAAGAGCAGGGAGGAGAGTAGTGCTACGGGGCTGGGACAAACACTGTGGCTTCCGAAACCTGGGCCTCTATATCTAGCCCCTACAAACTTATATGCAATTTGCCTATAGAGCAAAGAGCTTGGAGCCAAGACCTGGCTCCAGGTCTTGTCATATAGTTAGATTAATTTTTTTTTTGGTCTTTTTTAGAGGTAAGGATACTGTGTTCTGTGCAGTAGCAAATAACATTTATAGATTTATCATTTATTTTGTGGTTTCCTCTATTCAGAAATGGATATAAAATCATCAGGTAATACACAGTAATATACAACAATATACAGTAGCACATTCAAATTTATTTTGCTGTGGAAATAAAAGACAGAAGTGACACCTTCAGTGCAATACATTATCAGTTTTCACAATTCTCATGAGGAAATTGTGTAAATCTCTATCTAGATAAAGTCAATAGGCTTGTAGAAGAGTTAAACAAGGGTAATACCACATGAATCAAACAATGATTTGAGTATCCTGGATAGGAAAACAGTCTGTCTTTCTGGCTGAATGTACTGTGCAGTGGTTTTGCACAGGTGGTTAGACTAAGGGGAGTAGAACTGCATGAATAGCCAATGCAGTTGATAAAATATGTTCAAAATCTGGAGGGGGGGGGGAGTTTTTTAAAAAAATTAAGGGAAAAAAGTATTTTTTTTGTACTTTCTAAACTAGTCATTTGTTAATGAAATGTCATTCGAGTTCAAACATGAAAACAATCCATTTAAAAAACAAAAGAGGTGAAATGAAGGAAGCTGAGCAGAGCTTAGAGAAGAGATTGCATTATGGTTTTATTCTCCCATCCCCAAACAACTTGATAAAAATCATTGTTTCTGTCCACCCAGACTGGTGGGTTTTGTGCAGAGAAAAAGTTTCAGCCAGGACTTAAGCCCAGCCCAGCAGATGGTTTATTAATAGCTGGGATGTTTGCGTACCTGGCTGCAACATATGAAAGGGGCTCATTAGGGTGCAGGATGGAGACTGCTGAGGGACATTTCTCAACAGCCCCCCAAGAGCAATGACCCAGCGTGGGTTGGACGAGGATGCAAACAAGCTGCAATAGCAGTCAAGGATTAGGATATGCAGGCCCGTCTATTTCCTCTTTGTGAATGCAAGAAGTGAGTAGTCCTCCTCGGAGTTACCGCTGTGTTACTCAGCCTTGCACAGGGCATTCAGTTTTTCAGCATAGATTAGATGGCTGGGAATGTGGCCAACACCTTGCTGACTGCTAATGTCACACTGCTGGGTTGCAATGTGGGACTCCTCTCAAAAGACAGCCACTGCCGTCAGCGCTGTGCCACCTTCCCACATAAAATGTGCTTTTGTGCCTACTCATAAAAACACAGGCCCTGGCCACGCTCCCCTCTGCGTATGTGCACGGTTCCTTCTGCTCTTCAGTTCACGTTGCCTCAGACCAACCGTAATTTCCCAACCTGATTCCTAAGGGGCTCCTTTTCTTAAGTCTTTTCTCCTACTGTCGCGTGGTCACTGGACAGTCTTAGTTGAGGAGAAGGTATCAGTGGAATTACCTTTGCTTTGGCTCCTAAAGCACTAAGCACTGCTTCTTTGAGCTTTCCACTGCAAAGTGATGAATTCCCTCTCCTGGACACAAAGGCAAGGTTGTAAGGGACAAGGTTGTTCTCATTTGACACATACTGCCTGCAGTGAAGAAAACAGAGACATCACTATCCACTGAACAAGCCCACTGGCTTGTATTTACATGTTCATTCATAGGGACTTTCCCTCCTTTATTGTATGTATCGATCCCTGTGCTTCAGAATACCACCTTAGATGATGCTAGTGGTAGTGTTTGAAGCTAAATACTCCTATACAACTGTGTAAGCTACAGCTGACATCTCTATTCAGCTGCTCTCTGTCCTGCTACATAATGGGCCTGACTCAAAAATCGACACAAAAATTCTCATTGGCTTTGTTGATTTGTCTCCAATTTTCTAACGAGAGCACAGGAATAGTAAACCTGGCTACAGTAAACCTGGCTATCTGGCTGTGCTGGCTATAGGGGCATGGGCGAAACATTAATGTTTATGCATGGTGTTGGACCTTATTGTGCAGTATTTGCTCTTTTAACTTCTCTTGTTCTACTGGGGGTGGAGTTACAGCCAGGATCTCTTAAAGGAGGGGTGTGTGCTCTTGAAATATTTTACTTAAGCCTCTTGTATCAATAGGAGGGAATGACCTTTTAACAATGTCTTTCGTCTAGCTTCATTCTCATGGTCAATGAATCACACTGAGAGCTTTGATCGACTGAGTGTGAAAATTGCACCATAAGGTCGTCTCTCTCTTTGAAAAAGCAGCTGTTCCGCTTTTTCTGTCTAATTGAGTTTGTCTTGCAGAAAGGACATGGAGTTTCTTTCATATTTCGAAGTGATGAGTTCTTTGCATGATTTCAGTGATTTTGACAGCAGGGGGGCACTTCGGCTTATTGCTGCTTCGTTCTCAGAGGAAATTTAGTAGGTTGCTTTC
>NW_010583752.1:71848-94881 GCF_000705375.1 Tinamus guttatus | reverse complement strand
GTGCATGGCACAGTGGGTGCTCTAAGTCCAATTTATTGCTGTCAGGCTGGCATTAGCAGGGACAGTTGCAGAGGCAGCATTTGGGTTCCCCAGGAGCAGAGTACCTGTACGAGCAGTGATTCTCCTTGGTTCCTATTTGGCTGGCAGAAATAGCAAACTGGTGGCTGGTTCCCACATTTCCCTGGAGCACAGTTCCAGGTAGAATGAAGAAGAAAACGCAAAAAGAATTAAAAGGAAAAAAAAGTGGCCAGCAGACCCTTTCCTTCCCTATGTATTCAACAAAGCCTTAAGCACCCTTTTTGTAGTAAGGAATATCCAAAGCTGAGTCACAGCAGGCCCTGTGCACTCTGCCTACGCTGAGATGAGCACATGGATAGAAGCAATGTCAAGGCAGGGTTCAGACTGGCAATTTTGGAGATAGGAAAGCAAAACTATTTCTCCTGGAGTTATAAAAGCAAAACTTGATAAAATCCAGAAAACTTTTCTTTAGCTCCAATAAATGAAAGCAATAAAAGCTATGTCAAAGCATTGGTTGGAGTCTCCCTACTGGAAGTAAAATATTTTCCCTACTGAAACTAAACAGCCTTAGTGCCAGCTATCTGGATGCTAGGTTTCAGCCAGATGAAATAATTCTGTGTGCAGACTAGAAAGTGGTGCAGAGAAGCATAGCTTTATGGAGCCAGTGCTGCCTTGAGAATGACCAAAAAGGTTCTGCGCAAGGGTCTGCCCAGCTCAGTACTCTCTCTCCAACACTGACCACATCTGGATGTTTAGGGAAAAAAATCATAAGCAACAGGATAAACGGTCTTTTTGTGTGACACCAGGCAACTTTTGACAATAAGCACTGTAAGCTGTTTGGACCATCACAGACACATCCGCTCTCAGCAGCCACCTCACTGTAAAAATGAACTAGTCACACTGAATCACACAGAGTCACAGAATGGTTGAGGTTAGAAGGGACCTCTAGAGATCGTCTAGTCCATCCCCCCTGCTCCAGCAGGGACACCCAGAGCACGTGGCACAGGGTGGCATTCTACTCCATACTCCTTCCCTCCTGCTTAGTCCGGCAAATCTCCCAGGTTCAGTGAGGAGGCAATATAGGCTCAATATGCCTCTAGACCTTTAGAGATGATGTGATCTTCATCTCCAAAGGTCACAGGTCTTATTGCTTTTTTATCAGTTTCCTTGGCTTAGATATTTTGTCTCTGCCCTGGTAAAATGAATGTATGAGCTTCTTTTCAGGAAGTGATTCTGAAGGTTACGAAGTGCATTTTGATGCCTTGAGCCACACCATGATTATCAGATTCTGCAGAAATTCTCTGGAAGGACTGATTGTTGTTGGATGTTTTGTTGATAAAAAGAAATTGGAAGTCGTTTCTGAAGTCACCACACTCAAATGATCAATAAAAATTCTTAAAAGCTAAAGCTAGCTTCAGTTTTAATGAAAGGTGCATTAACTCACATCCTGTTGTTTGGCTCTATGATTGCAAAACTAAAATGACTGAACACAATGTGGCAACATGCATGCTTTAGTAGCGCTCCTGCCAACTGTTCTTGGCATAAAATGAGTTGACTCATCTTGAAAATAGGCCTCTGTTACTTAAAACTGGGGCAGAATGCAAATGCTCATCTTGCTGACCCTTACTGACATCATTATGGGTGCACACACTCAGAAGGGACATGCAAAGGATGTATTCTGCTAAGCCGATATATTGCAATAACATGAAATCAGTTGCATGATTTGATAAAGCTGTAGGTGAAATGGTGAGAGCTCATATTCAAAAAATGCGATGCAGACTGCGAGTGTTTTGGGAGGTCTGTCTGTGTAAACAACTCTGTCTGAGCTGAGCTCACTCTTCCTGGCAAGCAAAATGCTCTGTACCCATTTTGCTGGTTCCTTGGGGATGCACACTCTATTATCCTGACCTTGAAAATAACAGGTGTGAGGAGACAGGAGGCATGTAAGGGAGAAGAAGGGCAGTCTGTATGAGGAGAAGGATTGCTAATGAAAGGTGGCCCACTGAAAAGGCTCGCTCTAGACACTGGCTACATTGCTTTTCATTTCTTTGTACTCTTGGCTAAGCTATACTATGTGAGAGAATAGATTTACATTTTCCCACTCGGTTTTATGCAAAGAGGATGGTAGCTATTCAGTTTTTGACAGATTTTCCTTCATTATTTTGTGTCACAGAGGCTAACAAATGTAAGATGATAATGCAGAAGGGGTGTAATCAGAGCTGTGCTAACTGTTGAGACTGAGCTGGATATGGCATGCATTGCTTCTCCATGCATGGGAGTCGTGTGAAAGCTATTCCCAAGGTGTATAGCAGCCTTTTTGTTCAGAGTAAAGCTTTACCTGTTAATACATGTAATTATTCCGATTTATATAATCCTGAGTAAGAAGCAAGGCAAATGATGCTCCAAAAGCACTGATTTTTCCTAAACCTGTGCACAGATTTTTGTCTCAAGCATTGGAGCAGCCATGGTCTTTATCATGGTCAGATCTTCCTGGCACTTTCTGAAAATCCATTAGCCTAATGACAGTACTAAAAAGCAGATAAACTCCTGCTTCTACTGGAAGTATAAAAGGAACAAAAGGCAAGGGAATCAGGTAATGATAAAAAAATAATTGGGTAATTGGGTAAAATGAGCCTTTTTTTCCTTTCCTCTCCTGGATTCAGGGAAGCCTTTTCCACAATGTGGAACCAGGATGACACTGGACATCTTTCCATGTCCTCAGCTTCCTCCCTTCCTCCTCTTTACCCCATTATTATCCTCCCTGTATGAGGCAGCCGTACTAGTGTTGGCTTAATGCAAGCTGTTCCTCAGATAAAAGCTCTGAGACTGGGAAGTGGGAAATAACTGGGCACTCATCCCTCTGGCTGGAGTAATCATGTGCTGCTGGAGCTCAGATAACAAGTGACAGGTTTGGAAGGCACTGGATTCCTAGACAGTTTTGCCTAGAGCTCCTCATTCAGATGGCAGTGCCGGGAGTTATGACTGGGTGATTCCCACAGCACCTGGGACCTTCCTGTCCCCTGCTCTTCCTGTGAAATCGTGGGATTTCTGAATTCCTCTCTGCATTGCAGTGTGTTTCAGTGTCTGTATTGTGGATCTTTTAGGACAACATCTGGGAGAGATTGGATTCAGTAGCTCAGGATGATCCTTGTGGTCTTGTCTTTTCATCACTCAAAAAGGGACAGAGGCAACAAACCATATGAGGAAAGGTCTGGGGAATGATTGAGGACATCAGAACACTAAATGATCCCTCCTTTACCTGTGCTTTTGTGGGGAGTTGATAGGAAGCTTTACTGGTTTGAGAACTGCGGATAGTGAGGCCAAGCACCCTGCTTTTCTGAAAGCTGAATGGCAGACTGTGCTTTTCCACTCATAGCATCCCGCTGGAGATTTGGCAGTTGTAATTCCTCCAGCTATCCAAGGCAGACATTGCTTGTTTAATAAAGAGCAAAGTCTTGAATGAATATTTATACTTTGTGCCATCATGCACATGGCCGGACAGTGTGATCATAATTGTATAAACCCCTGCAGTGCTTTGTCTAGTCCAGGACAGAGAAAACACTGTTTTTCAGCAAAGCTGCTAAGCTGTAACTCAGCTGCCATCATAAGGCAAGTCCTGCTCTGTCCCGCCAAGTCCTCGACAAGAAATGCACCCTAAGGATCGAGGTGCATCTTCTCCTCTGTAGGTGGGTGTCTCCTGCGCAGAGTCCAAAGTGTTCTGTACTTTTGGCACTTATGTGGATAAATCATCCTCTTGATGCCGAAGTGTTTGGGGAGTACAAGCACATCTCCCTGTGTGATTTAGAGGAGTCAACACGCCGTGGCGGCAGGCTGAGGGTCATGCAGCTGCTGGCCATGTCTTTCTTAAGGGGTTTGTGTCCTTGGAGCAGGGGTGACCGAGGGCTTGTGAGTCAGCTCTGAAACCACTCAAGCTTGCGGCCCAGCGTGTTACGGTAAACTGCCACCGATTTGGGGTCATGCTGCTAAGTAGTACTGTAAACTGCAGCTGTTTAGGAACTGATTCACATCCATTTCATCCCTTTCTGCTAAGCCTCAAGGTCTACCTGGTGACCTTGCTTCATCTGTCTTGACTTGCAGGTCAGTATGAAACTAAGAATGAAGCTCCCCTGCAGAAGCAGAAGCTGGTGCCCCAGTGCCTCCATTAGAAAGAAATCATTTAT
Source organism: Tinamus guttatus (assembly GCF_000705375.1). The sequence goes on along the minus strand of NW_010583752.1, from coordinate 90,682 downwards.
TTCCCTCAGTCTAATAGTCTGTAGAACTATCCATTGAACTCCCCACTTGTGACCTAAAATCTGGGCCTGGCAGATGAGCTTTGGCAAAGTTATCTGTGATTTAAAGAGATAAAAATGTAGCAAATGACCAGTCAATTCTTTGAAATTTGGATCCAAGATTTTTAATTTTGGTGAGCTTTTCTCTGAACCTTGATGGGCCTAAAACAAAGATTTTTTTTGTCTAATTCTATTCAAACACAACAAATTTCAAGTAATTGTGGGGAGAATCAAACCAATCTTTTTTTTCTACTTTTATTATTACAATGCTACTCAAAGACCTCAGCTGACAAACCCCACTGCACAACCACATAATGGAAACCTGTCCCTCTTTCAAAGAGCTTCAAGTTGACAGAGGGAATGATATTATTGAAATTCTGCAGTGGGGAGGAACTGAATTATCTTACTTCACTTAAGCTATTAAAATTGGCATCTATTGTGATCTCTGCTCCTAGTCAAGAAAATTGCCTTTTTTTTTATGATGATGATTTTTCTGAATTTTAGAGTCATGCTGTACACTGGGGGTCATGTCTCTTCATTGACAGTAGAGAGGAGGAGTCTGCTCAAGTCATATAGACCAGATGTCTAATTTTTAGGTGGCTAAATTTAAGTGAACTGAACCCCATTCTTGTCTCCGTTTTTGTTGCATTAGAGTTAAAAAGCTGTAACTATTCTCAGTTCACATAACTTGCTCTTTTGTTTCTGTCGCTGCATTATCACTTGGTTCCTTTAGCAGCCTTTCTGTAGTGTTCAGGGCTTCAGATCCAAGACTTTTGTCTTGTACATCAAAAGCAGCACCAGAAGTTTTTAAGCACTACTGATTAAGGAAAATCAACATCGTATTTTCAGACATCCAAGAAATAAACTGTATATGAAAAATATAGAAAAGCTTGATGTTATTCAAAAAGTTATTTCACTTTTCCAGTGTGAATGTATATGAAGGAGTGCAAAGGAACATTTGAAAAGCCTAATGCTGGATTTCACATGACTTTTTGCTCTGCATGAGGAAGTAGGGTGAATATTTTGTCATACAAAAACTCTTTATGTCCAGGAACAGGTCCAATGCCCCATGCCATCTAACTGCTCCCAAAGCATTTCAACATGAAGGGTCCGATTAATCTACCTCTCTGTGGCTCAGTCTGTGGTCAAAGGGAAGCGACAGGCACCTTCTAAGAGTGAGCTCTTCAGGAGCCCGATTTTATCTCCTGGAAGAGAGAGGGCTGGGTTATTTCAGTCCCTGCGCTTCTGTGGGAGCTAATGTAGCATATGGTTATGTTTCCTGTTGTTGGTAGTCTTTGCTTTGTGTCCAAATTTCAGTGTGTGTTCAGGGTGCAGGAAGGACCTTATATACTTTTCAAAGTAAAACATCAACTTTGAGGAAAAACTGTTCAGCACTTCAAACAAGGCTTTGAGTAAGGAAGTGCAGGCAGCCAAACCATATGGATGTTCCACAAAACCCACATGCTATTCATATCTCTCTCTCTCTCTCTCTTTTATTGATGCAAAATTTGAAAACAAAGCTCTGTGTTTGCCCATTTCTAAGGAAGAAAGGAAGAGAAGGTGAATTACAGACAAGTTGGCTCAGTTTCGGTCCCTGCCAAAATCCTGAAACCATCTATCTAAAATCTACAGGATAACAGGGAAGATAAATCACAGTCAAATCTTTAGAAAAGAAATCCTTTCAAATGAAATTCATTTCTTTCTATGACATGGTAGCACATCTTGTAATGAACAAAGGAAGCAGATGTAAAGTATCTTGGTGTTAGTAAAGCTTTTGACATGAACTCACATCACACACTAGTGAAATATTGTCCAGACGAAGCTCTGGTAAGATGAGCTTCAGAATACTTTGGAAAAGGGGAGTCAAATAGTAGTCATCAATGGTTTACTGTCTAACTGAAGACTACATTGTGTGGGGCTTGGCAAGAGTCTGTCCTGGCTCTAGTAGCCTTCAGTATTTTCCCTAGTGATCTCAGTGATGGAATAGACTCTATGTTTATTCAGTCTCCAAGCGATGAGAGCCTGGGAGGGGCTATAAGGATGCTGGCAAGATGACTGCAATTTTAAGGGGTCATGTCAACTTGGAGGAATAGCCAGTAGGCAGCTCAGTACTTACTGAACTGAGTTCAATGCTCTTAGGCTCAGGAGCGATCTGCTTCAAGATAGGAGGCGAATATGTAAACATCAGTTCTGCAGAAAAGCACGTGAGAGGGTTGATAATGCATGACAAAATGAAATGAGTGCTACACAGATGTGCAAAAAAGCTAACATCAGATTAGGATGCATAAGTAGGAGCTCTATATGTAAACCAGCTGAGATGATAGCTGTTCCACTTCACTGGCAGCTTCTCAGCTGAAGTATCATGTTGGGTACCATTCTTCGAGAAAGATGGAGAACCTAGAGGAGAACAATGAATTACTCAGGCATCTGGATAATATAATCTACAACAACAACAACAAAAATGAGGGATAAATGGTGTTTATAGCTCAGAGAAGGAAAATCTGAAGGAAATATAGGCTACAGCCTTCAGCCATGCAGGGTGGTGGTTCATCTCCTCCATATTCTGGCAGAAGTGAACAAGGAACAAAGGCATTAAATTACAGTAAAAGAAATATAGCTTGGATGTGTGAAATGCAGGGGCATAACATTAACAGAGGACCCCAAGAAACTGAGGAACCCTCATCGCTAGTAGTTTTTAAAAACAATGCCTTCTCAACTCTATTTTCTATGAATATGTCATTTTATCCACTTTCTGGTATATTAACACTTATGCCCAAATGCCTGGTAAGAAACAGCAAGTTATTAGCAATAACAAATTTCTTATATTGCTGGTTGCTCCAGCATTTCCCAAGAACTTATCTCCCCATCTCCTCTACTTCCATCTTCCACAGATGCTGGAAGGAATGATTTGCCCTCGCTTGCAGCCTGCATTCTGACTTAAAGTGCTTCAGCAGCTGCTTGTGCCGTCCAAACGTGTATGCTGGTCTGGGAATGGAGTCTTGTTGGCAAGGCCTTCAGCAGCGCCTGCAGCTTGCCATCACCAAGCTGAACTTCACCAGTGTAATTTCATCCCTTTAAACAAAATAAAAGCAGATCTAGTAGTGGTGGAGAGGGGTGGAGTGTCCTAATCTTTCTTTCCTCAGTGTTAGCAGCATCTTTATGAGGACACAGAAGTACTACCAGCTGGAGAATTAATTTAGAAAATTTCCTTTTATGGAATAAATCTTTTTTCTAAAAGTACCGAAGAGAAGCTTATAAAGAACGACACTAATTTGAAAAGCTTACGGTTTCCTTTTAGGCTGCGGATTTAGTCTAAATAAAGTGCATGCTGCCATTGCAGAGCAGACATTTTCAAGTGCACTAGCAGCAACAGGGAGATTTCGGTTATTTATTCTGTATTTTATTCAAGTAACAAAATAAACATTGTCATTCTACATTAAACACCCATATCAGACTGGATGGATCCGATTCTCCTTGGCAGAAACAGTTCCAGCTGTGTCAGCGGATGGAAGAAAGGAGAAGGGATAAGAAGGGCGAGCTGTGCAAGTGAATGAGAGCAGCTACACTGTGCAGACCAGAGGAATTGTGCGTTTGCAGGAGTGATGACAACCTCAGAAAAGGACACTCCAGGCACCTTAGCACCCTGTCACTTCAGTAAATATGTACCTGGTCTGCCCTTGCTGGCCTCCAGACAACCATTCTCAGCTCGCAGGTGGTAGCACTGCTCACTCTGCAGTGCTATGGTGATTTAGGAATCCTACTCCAAAAGACAACGTGGTTAATTAAAGTTGAGTCTAGATTGTGATTTTGTCAAGCATGGATGGCTTGCTTTTGTGATTTTTCTTAAATCTTGATGCTGAGCCGTTTCAGCCTGTGCTTTTTCATTATTATATGTTCTTCCTTGCATTTGTCATGTAGGCTGGTAATTCCATAATTTTTGCTGATTTGGGACCTGGCAACAATTTTTTGAGGTGTTTTCTACCCAGATCTCCAGCTGATGCTGGCTGAAGCTGTTTAATAGGTCTTCCCAGAAATGGGGCTCCTCCAAAACAAAAACTTTCAGATCGCCTCAGGTCAGAGCCTCCCTCCATCCTCCATGTCCTCCAGCTTTTCTATCTCAAGTGAGGCTGTCATCTACCTCCTCTTTCATTAAGAGACTTGAATTCGGTTAGATGAAGTATTTCATTTCAACTGATCCAGAATGATTTCTTGAGGACCAGAAACGCAGAGAGCATAACCACCTGCAAAGCCTCAGGCTGATGCTTTAGACATTTTTAACTAAAGCAACAACCTATTGCATAGGATAACGTGAGTGTTGAGGTTGGACTCATTTAATTAGTGCAGAGGATCAGTGCTAATTTTACATTCTCCTTAAGGAAGGTTTCTTGCCCTTTTCACATTGTGTCAACAAACCATGAACCTGTCAAATTCCACTGCTTCCCTGTAATTATGGTGTGGGCATGAAGAACGAGCCACAGAGTCAAAGGCAGAGATGTGGCTCCATAAATACATTTGTCAAACTGATCTCAAGCTGGCAGGCAGCGACCATGCCAAAAAATATTTAGCAGGTGCAAGCATGCCAGCCACTTGTGGTATGTAGTATGTTGCTTTAACAAGGAGATGGCCCTATGTGCTGCCTTAATATCTGTGGACAGTTACCACATGTTTCTATTTATTTGCCATGGTACTTTGAATGATGTTGTGCAGAGCTGAATTTGACAGCCAGGGACCTCATAAACCTTCTTTCTTCAGTTTTTCTTGTGTGCCCCAACGGGAAGGATTTTTTTTCTCTCTCTCTTTTTTTTTTTTTTTTTTTGTTATTCCAGGTCATTAGTAAATTCATTTGCTTGAACAGGATTAAGTTCCTGTGAACAAGTGGACTACAAATGAGCAAAGAAAATGTCCCACCAGCCAAACCCAGTGGAGACAGGTCAGGGAGAAAAAATAAAAGCAGTGAAGAGTCAGGAAGAGAAATACATGAAGGAAAAGAGATTGCGGTAATAAACTAATGTGTAGAGGGAATCATTCTTGATTGTGAAGGGTAAGCTTGATTAAAAGACCAGGGGAAAAAAATTCAAGACTAATTAACGAGAAACACAAAGCCACATGTGTGAGCCTTGCTTACAAGTATTCTTTATATGTCAGCATCTTTATTTTAGCAAGCTGGTTAACTACTTCACTAGCTTTTCAGCCTGGAAGGACAGAGGGACATTAAAGCATGAGGCAGCCAGAGTAAGAAGAGGGATGTGGAGCCTACAGTTTTGAATAGCCTCAGGCCTCTGTGAATGCACAGACTTCTGCAAAGCAAATAGACGATAAGGCAAGTGGGGACTTTCGGTTTGTTTGGTTTTTTTTCTGGCAACCAGATATAAGATTTGCTGCTACTGTGGAGAAGAGACAGGGCAGGGGATACGGGAAGCTAGTGGAAGAGAGCCAGTCATTGAGGGAAAGCAAAGGAAGAGACATAAAATGCTGCAGAAACAGAACACAGCAGCAAGCCCAACTCATACCTTAAACGTTCCCATGGTACCACCCACTAGCTTAATGCTGAGGGAAACTATGGCCGAAATTCACTGAGCACTTTAAGCTGGCGTGAGATGGCATTGGTGCTGAAAAATGGATGGCTTTGTGGTTGTGGCAGGTTTCTCTCTCACATTTAGCCAGAAGGAATGGGAAAGTCGGGACAAAATGGGACAGTCTGAAGAACAAGTCAGTATTTGTTCAAAATCAGAGCTTGATTCTGATCAACTTAGGGATGAGAAAATTGCTTATCTTCACATGTGCCTCCCCCAATAAAAAGTAGCATGTGGGGCCTGACTTGCTAGATTTGGTTGACTGTGTAAATCTGTTTAAAAGAAACTTCCCTTGCCGTTTTCTTGTGTCAAGAGGACACAGGACTGACATGTAGTCTTGTGCCACTGTTTCTAAAACCAGTCAACAGTGCTCACAGAAATAAAGATTAAGGCAGGAAGGAATGGACATGATAGGAACAAACTGGCAAACAAAGCGGGGAGATGGTGGGGCAGAGCCTAAACCAGAGCGCAGAAGGCGGGTTTAGAGCAGCTCTCCCCCACGTCTCGTCTCGTGTCTTGCTCACCTTCTTCCCCTCCTCCCGAAGCATTTCTGAAGTCAGGGAGGACTGCACCTTGGGGCTGACTTTATCAGAAAACCCACCCAAGTTGTCACGGATAAATGTCAGCTGGATAGTGTTGGTCACAGTCAGTAAAAATGTGGGAAGGTAATTTAAGCAGTGTGAATTCATGGAGAGAAATAAAGAACAAAACTTTTCTCCTGAAAAGGAAATGCATGGAACGCTTGCAGCCAGGCCTCCCCCATGTGTCCCTTAGGGTATAGCTATGGGGGCAAGCTGCCTCCTTTCGCTCTTCCACCCTTTCTCTCGGGTCCCACCAGTTCTTTATTTTTGTCCTACTCCACAGCTGAGGGTGGGTGAGGATTGGGGAGAGCAAGTACCTGGTCTCGGGTCTGAGGATGTGCCTGCAAGTGCTCAGGACAACTCGAATCCTGATTCCCCCTCCTTGCCAAAATCCCTTTGCCAAGAGGATGCTGAAAACTCTGATCATGCAACACACTCGGTGTGAGTTGAGCAGGTCAGCACCTCCAGGTTGCCTGGTGGCCCCGTACAAGGTGTCTGTTCTGCAGATATCCAAGCAAGAGTATTCTCTAAAGAAAAGGCGAGATGCCCATGGCATCCCAAGCACAGCAGCTTGCTGGCAGGTTTTCATAGACTGCTATAATAGTCTGGTACCTGTAATAAACCTAAACTACATATGTGTAATTTACCTAAACTACATAAAGTGTTCTTTGGATCCTGTCCTGTTCATGCATATGGCCTTGGAAACACTGGTGCTTACGCCCCTTTGTCCTGATCTTTTAGGAGCATGTAAATAAGATACAGAGACACTTTTGTAGAGTATAATTAATGTCATCCATGCCAACAAATGCAGTGGCATAATTACTGTAATAAAAATCCTGTACTTGTTTCTAATTCTAATATTGTCTAATCCTTGATTTTAAAATTACATCTTATGATTTTTGGAGGATGGATTGAAGTCTTTAAACACAGTGATGGCCGTCACATTTATAAAGTGTTTCTCTGCACTCATTTGCTTTTTGTTCTGCTCTGAAGACTGCCTGAGAGCTGCATATTTCATTGTCAACAGTTTGGGAGCAAATGTGCTCCTCTATTTCTAAATCTGCTGTTATGTCTGTTTTGGAAATTCGGTATGTGGAATCCAGTGACTATTTCACAGATGTGGAGCAGGACCTCCCCATCAGCCATCAGATCTGACCAGATGAAATTCGTAACATCTGCTGCTCTTAGTCAGGCAGCTCTCTATTATTCCAGCTGTTGCTGAGCATGCATTAAGCAGTTCCAATTAGCTAAAACCTTCTCCTAATGTTACAGCAGCCTGTTTTTTTGCTGCAACTGAAGAAATATTTTTCAAACCTTAAGGATTTATTTGTAGCCATTGTGGGGCAACACCCTCTAATGGACCTTCAGTTTTTTGGGACCTAAATACCAGAAGCCACTGCCTGCTAGTAAGAAGAACAGCTTGCAAAGCATCTTTCCTCTATAGAATTCAAAGTGTGCTAGAAGTGAATAGCGAATTCTCTCTTCTACACTTAGGGGGAATTAATTATGGAAAGATTGAGACAGCAAACAGGTTGCCATAAATTAAGAAAAAGAAACATAATACTTTTTGCTCTGTGATCTACTATATAATGCTACTTACTAGGGGCTACTTCTAGCTGATGCATCTTTTGCATCAGTTGCTGCCATCATTCATTGTGGTGCTCATAATGCAGAGTTTGTTTTGAGAGGCAGTGGATTATTTTTGGTTTAGAGCAAGGATTCCTGATGGAACAGACCTTTTGGCAGTGTCCTCCAGCTCTCCAGGGCACCGTTGTGCTGCCCACAAGAGCTTCTCTCCAGAGTGCCTCCGTGAGCTGGAGCCTGCCCTGGTTGGCTCCTTAAAAGCTCTGTTTCTTTCCGTTACAAGAGCATGAAGACTTTTAGTAAGGTCATTTTTTCTTGTTAGTGTCTCTGACAAGAGAATGAGGCATCATATTTAATGGCCAATATATTTTGTTAATTATGGCATTTCATTATTTTTCTTTGACCTTGTCAACAGTCAGCATTCTGGTCATGTATATGCATTAAATGCATTAATATCCCTCTTTCTAATGATCCAAGCTGTCAGGCAGGGGTTGAATAACCAGGCAATGGCTCTGTGGAATAATGGAAAGAGCAAAGCCGTACAATGAACTTGCCCAATTCACAGAGTATATGAGGCATCCAGTGACTGATATTTCATCCCTGTGACAAGAGCCGGAGGAGAGCACCAGGCTCCTCTCTTCCCAGGGACCAGCACACATGGCTGGGCAGTGAGCAGAAGGGTTTGGCACTGGCATTGCAGCAAACAGAGGTGGCCAGCACTAAATGGCCCAGCAGCATCAGGTCAGAGGCTATGGCATGTACGCTGCCAGGGGAAAAATGGAAATGCTCCCACTGATGTCAGAAAGTGCAGAGCATCGGGCAGGACCCCCTTAAAGCCCAACAGTTTAGCTGAAAGCCTTTGGTACGGTCCTTTGAAATGCCTCGGTATGGTCACTTACCTTCTGCTTTCCTCCCTGTCTATGCCAAGACCCTGGGCTCCTTTGTTAAGACCCGAAACAAAGAAAATTCCCAAATCCTCAATGGCAGTTCTCCCTTTTCTTCTTTTCTAATAGCACTTTTGAGAAAGTGGCACTTTTCGTGCAATATTTGCCTGGGGATATTTTCTCCTATTGGATTTTTTTCCCATCTTATTCTTTTTTACTTTTGTTCTTTTTTCTTTCTTTTTTTTTTAACCCAGGAAAATCCATACTGCCCTGATATAATATAAAGTTGTAGTGACTTGTCAAATAATTTGTCATTCACTCTTCTGGTCAGTGAAGCTCAGCATCTGTGTGAGAGACACGGTGTTTTGTGTCTTGTGCAAGTTACATAGCAGAAGAAAGCCAAACAAAATGAGCATCTGCTATGGTTTTCCTTCCCAGTGTTTGGGATTCTAAATATCTATTATCACACACTTTTCCTGCGTTTTATTGCTAAGCAGGCAGATAAACACACAGGCATGACTGCTGAGCTCCCTTCTGCAGCGCTATGGCGCTAATTAAAAATGGAACAATGCAATGATAACATTAAGGTTATAATTAAGCCAGAATCAATAAATCAAAGGGTTCAAATTATCCATCCAGTAAATTTGTCAAGCATGTAATGAAATCAAACCAGGAGGTTAACCCCAGAAGCAATTACATTGTATTAGTTTTTCTTCAGAGAATTTAAGGTGGAGCGAGCTTCCCCTCCTTTGGATTCAAGCCCCCCCAGGTCCCATGCACAGCCCTGCACCAGCTCACAGAGATGCTCCATTCATGTGAGTGCCCACAGGGTATTGGCACCAGTCAGGTTTCTTCGCCTCTTAGGGAAGTTGTTTGCCCAGTCTGTGAAGATCTCAATTTGCTTCGTGATATGAGAGCTACAAGAAGTCAACAATTCCACTTGAATCTTTTCCATCACATATTTTTCTCATTCTGGTCTGTTTTGTCCTTTTGCACAACAGCACAAGCTTAACTCAGCAATGAATTGATTAGCGGTTGTCGTAGCTTCTGAATATTACTTTTTAATCCAGAAGGTAATGGCTATTTTGATGGCATTTTAGTGTTTAATCCTAGGAACTCATACCCACATTCACACGTACTCCATACACAGGATTAAAGGAGAGGAAAGGGAGGTGTCTCTTCATTAAAACTGGGAGAGGAAAGGGAGGTGTCTCTTCATTAAGCTCAAGATGAAGCGATGAGTCTGCACTCCTGCCCAGAGCCTGCTAGTTCTCACAAGGGAGTTACTCGTTATCTGGGACAGGGAGACTATGGTGGCTGTGTTGGGATTTATACCTTGATGACTTTACTTCACAGAGAATAAAGTAAATATTTTCTTTTGTCCAGGTAAGGGATGGGGGTTCTGAGCTGTAGATGTTGTTGATTGATGGCACGTGTAAATGAGACAACTGTCAGTCTTCTGCATGGCCTTTGCTGTTAGAGAAATTGGTTCCACTTTACACATTCCAATCCCAAGGACAAATTCAGAGTAAAATATGTTCACAGGAGTTCATTTTTAGAGATGTTTCTTGTTTTCAGCACTTTTCTCTACAAGCAAGCAATGTCTGGTCCCACGTCCTTCTTAGGCTTCCACACTTCCTAGAACATAGACTCTCTCCTCATTTAGCTATAGACAAGGGCATCCATTTCTTGGCCTGCAGAACCAAGTGACTGAATCAGACTGAGCATGGTGTGAAGGCTCATATAGTCCAAACCAAACCTCCATATTCCTCTCCTTTGTTTTGCATTCTCATGTGCTTTTCGCAGCTGTCTTGCTCCTCACCGATGTATCAGCTGTCATCATGACAGCTCGACTAAGAGTGGCAGCAGCAGACCCCAGGCTCTCCTTCTAGGTGTTGCTAGACCACTCTTTGCCCTCCTAAGATGTACACCCTGCTGCATACTTGAAAGCAAATAGCAAATGGCCGGGATGCTGCCTTTCACTTTGTCTAAAACATAATGTAATACTATAACATGGAATTGAATTAAACCATCTCCCTTTTCTCTTGAGATTATGCATGCAGGCTATGTATGTGGGTAGACCTGGCTGCTGGGACTCCCTGATTTCCTTGGTTGCCTCCTCAGCAAATTTGGGTATGACAGCTGCCTCTTGGCTCAGAGAGGGAGGCAGGGGCTGTCAATGAATGAAAAGGAGGGAGCACAGGAGGTTTAATACTGGCTGTGTCTGCCAGAGCTTCTCCATGGTCCAGAGGGAAAGACAGAAGACATGAGAGGGGCTGGAAAGCTGAGGTCTGCACCCCAGAGATGGAGGAAGATTTTGGAGGTGCCTCTGGAAGGTGCCTCTTAGTGCAAAGTGAACAGTCCGGGTGCTGCATCACCTGTCCTGTTCTTCAGCATGCTCTGACTCACATTGAGATGCAGTGACTATCCCTCCAGTTCTCTATTTTTAGTAGGGTTTATTTTGGTTTGAGCCATGATGCAGAAGGATATTTGCCTTAGGAGTGTCCTCTTCCCGCCCTATCATCGCCACTCCCCCAACAGCTGCCTCCTAATCTCCCTGTTTTGTTTTGGGCGGAATAGTGATGTGCATTTATCACCTATCAACAAGGCAGCTTCTGCCAATGCAGTGTGGTGTGGTGTTTGCATCCATAATGAGGAGGAATGATGCTTGGGAACAGCAGAAATAATTCCAGGCCAACACATGATTCAGGTTAGAGCCAAATTCTCTGATGACAATGACACATGGAAAAACTCTCTAGAAATCTAACTAGGGCATTTCCCTTATTCATAATGGTAAATCTCAATGAGAGTGCATGAAAAAGTTACCTCTACCTGCTTACCACAGTCTTCTTCTGCTAGATAGGTTTCATTTTAATAGGGAAAAAAAAAACTTTTTTTTTTTTTTGTTCTTGTTCTGTTCTTTTTTTTTTCCTCTCATTCCATTTTATAGTTTCCCTAATTTTGCAGTTAGTTCAGCTGTGAGCAAGGTGCTTTGAAAAGAGTTTGCATGGGCAAAGAGAGGAAAAGAATGCTCATCTCTATATGACTTGTTTCTCCCACAAGATAACCAATAATGCCAGGCTGTGGGGGAACATTTACAAATTGTGGGGGCAGAAACCCCTATTGTAAATATCATACATATTAAATATAGCTCACTAACAGTGAACTCATCTATGTTGCAGATAGTTGCTTATATCACTCTTATGCAGCCAAGAACCATGCCAAAATTGGTGGCATTTTCCTGGAATAAGGTCACTCAGAGCAGGTCCTTGGAGTTACTTTTCAGTTGTAGTCTGACATTACATCTTGTTCATGAAGCCAATTTGGACTGCTATATCGGTAGACATTTTGAACCAAATAAAAATTTGTTTTCATGTTATCAAATCCCATTAATAACAATGATTTGAAAGCAAGGTTGCCTCTTTCAGTGGCTTTGACCTCTTTTTTAACTCGCAATAACACTGGCAGTGCTCGTTACTCCATTTTCAGTCTATTAGGGAATGGGCAGTGATAAGACCTGAATTGAAAATGTCATTTCTCCTTAACCAACTTAAACACACCAAGGAACGGATACCTTATTTAACTTTTCACTTATGTGCAGTGGTTTCCTCCACCCTCTATCATAACTTGGTCATTTGATCTGCAGAAGAAACTGCCCTTAAGTACGTGGTAATATCAAATGCTTAACAACAGCCACCACTCTTTTTTTTTTTCAAAACAAAACAAAACAAAACCTTGCCTGATACGATATTTTTTTTTTAAAGCAACAAAATAGGAGCTTTGAATTCTAGCCTAAGAATATGATTGTGCAGGCAGTGTCATTTCCACTAAATAGGGCAGAATTTCAAGATGTGGTCATGTATCAATCACCAGCAATGCCACTTAAACAGCTTAACGTCTCCTCCATATGATCATGGCAATGACAGCACTGGCAACTAAAATTGGCAGCCCTTGAAACAAAAGGGTCTCTTACACCTTAAAGTATAGGAGGAGGAGAAAAAAAAAAAAGAAAAACCTTAAATGACTGACAGGATAAATTGCGATAGATCCAAAGTTCCAAAAAAACTGTGAGTGACTAGTGACTAGCACTCTGGTGAAAAAACTGTGAGTGTGAGAAAAGAGAATCTCCGGTTCCTGCCAGGTGTAGTCCTGAGTTTATTTACAGATATGTCAAGGTAACTGCCTATGCAATTAGTGAATCACCTACATTTAAAAAGAAAAAAAAAGCATTTTCTTGCTTTCCTCTCAGAGCTAAACAGCTTTCTCTTGAGAATTCTCCTGAGAAATGAAAATAAGTGCATATTTTAAAGAATGTGTATCGAGCATTTGAAATCAGGCAAAAAATAGAAATTTTTATCTGATAGAACACTTAGGGGAGGAATTTTCTTATACTCCATAGTTATGCTCTACACTAATGTCACTGTGTTCTGCGTAGCCTTTCAGAGGAATAGTCTGTTCTCTGATAGCTCATTATGTATTTCAGAACAAAATAAAAATGAAAAATAGAAGTGTGCATAATTAGTTAGCCAATGGCTTCTGTTGGTCCCATCCAGCAGTCTGAATATTTATCATACTCCGACTGACTGGGGAAAAGGGATGAAGATCTCAAGAATAAATATTTTCCAGACTCCATAATTAAACCAACCCTTTTACTAGAACCATGGCTCTTAATTGCAGCCGTACACAAGGAAGTTCATTGCTCCTCTAATACCAAATCTTGTTGCCAAAGACAAAAATGCACCATTTATAACATATGGTAAAGCTGGAAGAAAGGGACTAGGCTAAATCAAAAGTGCAAAAAGTGTCAAAGATTTCAGCGTATTGGCGCACTTATCTATCAGCAGCTTCTTTACATATGCAGATTGTACATTACCTGTGAGCTGGGCAGCATCTAGGGTTGTAGTACCCATGATAAAATGTGGAGCTACGTTATCAGCTGCATTAATCTCAAATGCTCCAACTCATCAGCTGCACCCTGCACAGCAATCCATCCCCTCCATGGGTGGGATTTATGTTCCAGGCTTTGGAGCACCTGAATGCCCTCGCATTTATGTTAAACCACTTGCATTGTTTACTCTCCAAAATGCATATTTTTCCTTTTTTTTTTTTTTTCTTCCACAGGAAGGTGGACATGGTGACAAGTTCAAGGTCAGTTAAGTTGTTAGCCATTAGGGTTAGAAACAGAGACCATATTCTACTGCAGAACAACAGTACCTAAATCAAAATAAAATAAAAAAAAAAAGCAAAAGTGGAAGAATAAAAACAATGGACTCTATATTCCACTATGCTCAGCTACTTTAAAAAAGGAAAAATATATATATATTTCCTCCATCACTGGTGATCTGCAACCTTCGTTGCAATGTTTGCCAATGGTGATTGCTATAGTATAAGCAGACCCAGGCTCCCATAGGAGTGCTATTGCTGCTGTATTCGTTCTTCTGCTTTGTGGCTCTCAGTTCAGTATCTGCTGGCTTCGAGGTCACAGAGAGAAATATTTGCTTTTTTCCTTTGTTCCATCGAGACAATTTATTGGCTCTTCCAGATGATCATTGTGTCTTATCATGGAGCAGAACAAAATAAACCTGCGACTGCCAAGCTTTCTGTATTCTTCTCCACATTGTTCCATGGCGCTTTAGTTAATGGGTACGAGCCCAAAGTAACATGCAAAAACAAGAGCCTTTTTTTTTTGAAACCTGAGACAAGGCTGAGAGGGGTGTTCCAAGACAGTCCTGATTCCTGGGGAGATGGGATTCTTTTCTCAGACCTGACAAAATTCCCCCCTGTGATCATTGCCTTATACCCACAGCTGCTGCCAGAGTAGCTGATATTTGCAAAGCTGCCTCAGGTCTTCAAACTTATGTAAGAGGTATAAAGTAACATTGCTTCTGTGTTATGCATATAGAAAAGAAAGCATAAGAAAAGGAGGATGTGGGTGATGCATCCAGTAGCACAAAATACCTTGTTCCATTGTATTTCAGTACACCCTCAGTTGAGTTAATTGGACGCTTTAGAATTCATGGTATTGGCATATTCTAAGAACCAGTACAGTTGCACTTTATTGACACGAAAGATTTTCCTTTTCATCAAAAACATTCTAGTTGTCATGCACAAAAGGGTTTCGGAGAGGGAGGTGCCCCAATCCTATTACAGCTGATGGGAATTAGAAGCTCTGCCCTCCTCCTTGCGCAAAGTGTTGCATGCACGAGTGCCCTGTGTCCATACAGCAGCACTACCGTGACTCTGGGTACAATGACAGCACTTAAAATAGCGAGCTGACCTCTTCCACATCCTGACAGGCTTTTTGCTCCAGTGAGTTCTTCTGATGCACCCTGCCTCGCATAAATCTTCTCTATTGCCTTTGCTTTTTTTCTGCCTTTTTTTTTCCCCAGCAGGCATGCGTGAATGGAAAAGAAAAAGGGAGAGTAAAGGATTTGCAAAACCAGGAGCGAGAGCTACTACAGAGACCATCATGAAAGCACAGAAGTGTTCTGTTCTTCCAGATGTGCATCTGATGAAGTCGGTGAGCATATGATGAAGGCTGCAGTCCTTCCTGCCTTCATGAAATGAGGGTACAGCTCATTGCCCCTGGGTCGCCAGGCTCCCGAGCGGGAGCACAACCCTCTTCACTGGGCTTAATGACACGTTGCAAGGCGTTTGAAAGAGAGTGAGGCATGTTTCAAACTGACATGTTCTGAAAGATGCATCTGGTTGGTGACAATTCATTCATCTTTTGCCTCAAATTGTTTAAAATGATTGTAGTGAGAGAAAGGCAGAGGTAAAAGCCTGAGGTGCAGAGGGAAGGAAGAAGTCATCATTTCCAGAGGAATATGCACCAGGGCAGTGTTAAAAGCAGTCGGTGTCCCTGTAAGGGTACATACACCTTTTTAACCACTAAGCTAATAGTAGTACAGCCTGCTTGGCTGAAAGACTCAGGCTGGGATGTCCCATCTCTGTTTCTAGCTCTCTCTCCCAAAACCAAGTGGTTCCTCCTGTCCTGCTGGGACGGCCTACATCACTTGCTCAAGAAGAACCTTGAGGATGGCAAGGAGATCTAGGTGGAAATAGCACTTTGAGCACTCTCAGAGAGGGATGCCCTGTCTTTTGTCCATCTCTTCATGGCCGCTTTAGCCCTGTCTTCTCCTGTGGGACAACGATCACAGGGTCCTTCTGGGAAAACCATCATAACTTAGAGGTGCTAGTAAGCAAACATGTCTTTATGAATTTAACTCTTTGCCCTGCTGAAACAATTCTTCTTTCCATTTTAAGCTTGTTGGTTGTTTGGAGTGGACTTAGTTGAATCTAATAGGCATCAGGCATGTTTTATGTAGGCAACAAATGTAAATTAAATGGTGTCATCCCATTTGAGGAGGGAGGATTGTTGCAAATAAAGACAAGTAGCCTCTTTTTGGAAAGGAAAGATGTATCTATCTCCTGCCTTACCAATGTTGCAGCCCAGTCTCTTGAGCTCCTGGAGAAAGTCAAAACATGAGGTTTAATCATAAAGCATGACTGTGTTGCTAATGCGTAACAGGCTAGTGGGCAAACACCTCCAAGGCCAAAGATCCTCAGCCTCGAGGAGATCTCAAGTGAGAATTCCTGCAGCCCAACGTTTGGACAGCTGTGGCTTTTCCTAGCTCCTGGATGAGTGGTTGAGAGCTGGAAAGCGGGAATGGAAAAGAGATCTCAACATGGAGACTCCAGCAGTCTCTATTTACAGCTTCCTTCGCAGCACCCATGTTTTTACAACTCATTCTTGATCTCAGATATGACCTACTTGAAAAGCTAAATAGAAGTTTTCCTAGAACAGATCTACACCTGCAGCTAATGCTTCATATTTTACAGCTTATGTATTAAATGAATTACCTTGAATTACTTGAGCTAGTCACAGTATAGGCCAGCTCCACTAATTTTTTTTCACAAGTCTACTGATAATCTTCTATCCCAGCATGCAAAATATCTCTGCTTTTCCCGTCCTGGTCTCTGGAACAGAGTTTTTTTTACCTTTGTCAACCTGCAGTGCAACTGCTTATGTATTCCCTCTGCCATAAACTGTGTTTGCATTACAAAGCAGACTTTTCTTTGGAAAACTTGTCATGTTCCATAGCCACAGGTGCAGAAGGTATATTAGCATGAATAATTCAAACATACAAATCAGCTGAGGGTATGCACTTTAATAATGTGTATTAGCATAGAATACACCAGCCTAGAAGAGGAGCCTAGGAGCCATGGAGCCTAGAAGCACCATGAACATTTCTGGTATTAGAAAAGAAAAGCATCAAATAATTTTCATTTGATACTGAAGAAACATTTCATTCATTCAAATGCCTAGGAAGTTCTAAATGTGTAGAATTCAAAGCATCACTCTATATCCAGCACTTTCAAGTGTTTCAGAGTTTGTGCTGCTCCTGTGCAGGTGAGAGGGATCCGTGGTCTCGGGCTGTATCATGAGCAGCAGTCGGGTGCAGAAACGGCCGCTTCCTTTTGCAGAAGCCTCTGATTTCCAGAAACCTGCACTGAAAGAACATATTGACTGCTTAAACATATGACATGTTGAAAAGGATTGAAATTGCACATTCCCTGCTGAAAATGTCCAGGACCACTTTCATTTTCCTTGGTTTCAAATGTAGAAGACTACCTAGTTTAAATAAATAACAATAAGCTGCAAGTTTGAACTGTACCTGCTCTGTCTTCCTACTCTTAGATCTCTGCACCAGATATGTAGAGGAGACTCATGATTAGAGGAGACAGAAGGACATAATCTATCACCCAGAGGGAGCTTTTCTGTTGATTAAATGTTTTTGATCACTTCCTAATATGTCTGTCACTGTTTTGCCTTTTATGTTTCATGTCTTCTGCTCTCTTGAAATCTATCATAGGCTCTTCACCAAAGTGAATGCTTTGGAAGCTCAGTGTTTATTGCTAATACTCACATCTGTCAGCTGAACTCTTCTAACTTCTGATTTTCCAGGGTCACGGTTTTTGCTAAAAAGTATGTATTTGTTCATCTCTTTCATACACACACATTTCCCAAGATCGGGGACATGATTTGGTAAAATCAGTTCTGTGTGGGGGGTCAGAGTAACTGACTTTGCAGAGCACAGCACAGACTTCCCAAATGGAGATGGCTTATTTGACCAAATTGCAGAGATCTTCTCACTCAGGCTGTTTCACTTGGAATAATTTGTAAATATTACACAGCAAAATTCAAGAAATGAAAACTGTATTGTTCTTTATTAGCACAAGTCTACCATATCTATTCTCTTTAATTTTACTTGTTTGCTGCTCCCTGGAAGTATGGATTATAAAACATTTTAGCAACACAGAAACAATCATTTTTTGTGTATTGGAGCATTCAAAACTACCAGCAGAATTGTAGTAGTCATGCCTTCATAAGCACAATAAATCACTATGTAATCAGCTATCTAACCAGAAGCTTTGAAAATACATTTAAGTTTCTACATTAAGCTTAATCACACATCATGTCCAGATGGTAATATGAAGAGGATTCAATGTGCGGAACATGAAAATAATTTATTACTCAGAAATTATATACGAATTCTTGCATTAGAAATCACTTGCTCCTCTAGGGATAGTATCTGAGTATTTACACGGTTAAATTGGATTTCTCACCCTTCTTATTGAACTGAGGAAATGTGCTATGTAGTATTTGCTTAGATACTTAGACACATACCTAAAGCTGAGTATACAGCTAGTTTGTGAAAATCATGACTGCCTCACTCCTTTCTTTGTTGATTGTGTTTTCCCATCTATTATATCTCATCTTAATCTAAAATTTTAATCTTGTGGGCAGGTTACTTGCCTTTAATACCTACTGCCTCTAGCACAGCACTCCTGTCATAGCTGAGGTCTTTAGAGCTATTGGAGTACAAATATTTTTAAAAGCAAGCACTCAAGCACTACAAGGGCCTCCCTCCTCACCACGCAAAGATAAATACAGCATGAAGTTGAAGGATTTAGCTCTCCCTAGCCGGTATGACCTCTGGAAAACCTTTCAGGGCAGAAATACAGCATTCAGTATGCTTTTACTGTTAATCTTCTGCTGAGAAGGCACTTTCTAATGGTTTTGGAGAAGCAGTAATTCTCTGAGAACTAGATCAAAACTACCAGTTTGGAGTCACTCCATGCAATTGCAATTTATTAAGATTGAGGTTCAGC
>NW_010583752.1:32319-71837 GCF_000705375.1 Tinamus guttatus | reverse complement strand
TTGCCTGAGTAAAATGACTCAAAAAACTAGGTTAGGAACCTAAACAAGTGTGTACTTCAAGGCTGTTGGTTACCCGCCACTAATATTCCATTTAGTAGTACTAAGCTGTCCTCACCATATTTAAAAATCAAATTTGGGCAAATATGGTTAAAGGAACCTAAAGAAGGCTCTATGTCTTAGAAAGGTTCTCTGCTGATTCTTAGATGTGGTTCATGGGCCTGTTTCCAGGAACCCACCAAATGAAAGTCTGTTATAACCATTACCAGAAGCATGGCATTTTTTAAAGCCTTTTTTATTAACTAGAGAGCGGTTTTCATTGGACAGAACATCTGAAATGTGACCGTGCAACAGGTCCAAATCCAGCTGGGTTCCCTTTGCACTATGTATGTAGTGCCTGAGAGCAACAAGGAGGCCTTTTCCCCGCCTTATTTTTTCCTATAAGACAGCCATAGGTGTCTGAAAGGAATGGAGTGCACCAGGAAACATGGAGAAAACAAAGCAGTTCATAGGTGAGCCTTGATACTTCTTGGCTGTACCCAGTGTGGAATAAAGGGGTATAGCAAGCAAGCAGTTGTGACCCAGTGACAAGACATGGTGCCTTTGGAAATTTTCCCCACTCCTGTGCTATCTTTCCCCGGTGCAACACGTACAAGTTGAGCTTTTAGAGGACACACATCCATATGGACTGCAAAAGCAGCCAAGGAGATGTAAGGGCTATGTATCTGGCTTTCTGGACTACAGCAGTTAATTAGGTAATATTAAGTTATACTACCTACCTCTCGGTTGATGGAAGGAGCTGCAGAAGACTGATATCAATTACATGCAGTGATTAAGGATATGACCCCAAAAGAACCCCATTCATTTTCTCAGCAGCTTCAATATCACCATTTTAAAAAATCAATACGTAACACTGAATTATGAATAAATTTCAGGTGGAAGACTTGCAAAATATTGATGTGGCTGCTGAGCAGTTGGTACCACAATATTAATGTGAGCTATGAATCTAATTAGCAAGACAGCAGAAAATTGACTCAGACAAGGTCAAAGTATATTGCCTGCTGCTTCTCAGAAAGATTGAGTAATTTGCTTGAAATTTCAGATTTGCTATTCTGCTGGTAGGTTAAAGAATGAAATTATGAAAGAAACCGATAAGCCCAGAGCTAAAAGGATGCATGCGAGATAGCCGTGCTTTTGTTGTCTGCAAGGACAAATGACTAAATTTGAATTTTCTCTTCTCTTGAAGATCTCCACATTTCTATCAACTGAAGATTTTTCATCCCTGTATTCAAACCTCTTCCTGTCCCCCAATTACCTCTTCTTTTTCCTTCAGCCCTGAATGCATTTATGCTTTCCCCATCTTTTGATTCCTCTGTGTTGACCACATGCATATATAACTCCTCTGTGAGCACATCCCCTGTCTTTCCATCCCCTTTAAATATAGGAGAGCAGCTTTTTGTTTAGAATACTTTTTAACAGAAAATTACATGACAAGTAAGTGTTGTGCTTGCTCCTTTCAGCTGCTGGTGGACAGTGGGCGATGCTCTTCTTGGGAAGCACAATTACTGGCACGACTTAGCACGGGCCCCACCAGCTGTGGTGCGGCTCGGGTGCCTCGCAGGAACAACGATGTGAGCAGGCACTGTACGTCCTCTAGCCCTCAATACCTTAGGCTGTTATAGTAAATGGGATATGAGGAAGTGTGGTTATAAATGAGGACTTGTCTCCTTTCCATCACCCACAATAAGTATATTTGTAAGAGGAGGGGAAGAAAGCGTGAAGATTCAAGAAAAGCCTGTTTATATCTCATATGTGTGTGGTCCACAAGGGGTCAAATTCAGCCTTGCAGTTAGTGGAGCTCCTTCAGCAATGTGTCTTTGGGCCACTTTGGGGCTCTTTGGGCCGCTTCAGGCCAGTGGTCTTTACCTTCAGCTTACTCCTGCAGAGCTGCCCAAGGTGGGCATGCTATTGGCATCCAGGACTGCCCCATGCTGGGGCAAGGAGCCCCCTTCCCGGCATCTGAGCCAGCCGGGGAGCGTGTGGCCTCATGGTGCTGCAAGGCCATGGGCTTGGAAGAGTTGCTTATGGGCGCCTGAGGACAGCGTGATCCTGGACATGCATCTGAGCCAGCCGGGGAGCGTGTGGTGCTGCAAGGCCGTGGGCTTGGAAGAGTTGCTCATGGGTGCCTGAGCACAGTGTGATCCTGGACACGTTCTGCATTACCTAGATGTTCATGTGCTAGGAATTCCTGGTATTTTTTCATAACCTTTTGATGCATAACCATAACCATTTTGCAGGGTTGATATGGTTAGAGATGGACTTTTTTATTCTGTGAAAGGAACAGAGTAGGGAAAAATGTCCCAAATCTCTGCTCCAACAAGGAGCGGGGCTTTCCCACAGCTACAAATCAGTCATATCTAGCTGAGTGATATCCAGCTTCAGTTTACAGACGTGACAGATATAGGCACATCCAGTAAAATAATACAGTAAGGCTCTGCAGGCCTACTCGAGTGGGCTGAGGCCAGTCACCCCATGTTATCAAGGCATCATCCGTCTAAACAGATGCAGTGATGGGCTATACCAAGTCCACAAGGCCCTGATATTATCACTGTATTACTGCTCCGTGTCACCCTGTGCAACTCAGCCCCATCTCATTTTGCACCACTCGGACCCTCCAGCCTCCTTTGCTATCTGCCTGCTTATTGAATGCAGCCTCCAGCATGGGAGCAGCATAGGAGCCATGGGATGCAAAGTTGCTAGTTCAATCACATTTTATTATTTCCTGTTTCAAACACTAATCTCAACATTAACAGAGCCAATAGGATTTTTTTTTCATTTCTTTCCTTGCAACAAAATGCAAGAGATGTCAGGGTTTGTAATATCCACTTTCCCGTTCCCACAATCACAAAAGGCCATAACTCTGTGTTTTACAGTTCATGGACAGTGCACTTGGTATTTCATAGCTGCAGTCGCTCGGGAGAGCGGGGAACTGCAGGCAGTCACATTGCAGATGACAATGGAGACAGCATTGTTTTAATGTGTCAAGAAAGCCACTTTTTTGTTTTAATGTGTCAGGAAAGCCACTTTTAAAGTCCAGCAATGTATATGAATATCACCAGAGCCCTCCCAAGAGGAAAAGTACTAGGCAGTGACTGTGTACAATTGTGCATGTGCTTTTGTCCTAAAGTTTATATTTACCAGAAGTGTGATAAAATACTTGAAAAGTCTTGCCTTTGAAAATCAGAATCCCACATGATTTTCCCCAGGACAATCATGGTGAAATTACCTCCACTGCTGAGGTGTGGATCTTTTTGGTGTGGTTATTACCAAGCTCACAAGACAGATGGACCGTCTCGTTATTTGGAACAAATGGGAATTGTCTTTACCACAGCATTTAATTGGCCATCCCTAGATGATACAAGCTGGGCAGGACATTCTCATACATAATAAATATTCATGCTGGAGAAGGATTGCCAAGTTCTCAGAGTGCCTTTTTTTTTTTTTTTTCCTCTCCTGAGGAGCAGCTCGTCTTGGTGAGACTCGGTCCTTCTCTTCATCCTCTGGCTCTTCCCTCTGGTCCTCTGTGCTGCAAGTTTCTGCCCCTCTCTTCTTTGTTCACAAGGTTTCCTCAGCCTATCAAATGAAATCCCTACAGATTGGGATTTTAAGGTCCTGTGGCTCAGTTGCAGCCTCTGCATGGTGCCTGTGAGGTCCAGGGGCTCATTCTTCCAAGCACATCTGCACCGTGTTATATCTGTCCTTGACTAACGCAGAGAGCAGAAAGGCAAGATCGAGCTACTGTCTCGGGGTGATATTTCTGCTAATTGCTACTGCTGAACACTGGAGTGCAGCCCAGGCAGAATTAACCTACGAGATTGCAAATTATGCACATTGCAGCTAGGAGCATAATTGCACTACTATTATGCACCCTCTTTCTGTAAAATATCATTATTTTATTATTTAGAAATATCCCCTCAGCAGCAGCTATAAATGTACTTTTATTCCACAGCAGGTTAATTAGACATCAATTAAAATATTTATTGAATAACTCTTATTAATTAGCTACAACTACTATGCTATATGAAAACCTGTTTAAAGACATGTGAAATCATCTTAGGCTCTTCTGCAGTTACAGCTGATGAAACTGTAATTTATATGATATGTTCAGAAGGAAAAGTCATATGCATTTTTAAACTTTATGATTTTGTCATCCCTTTTGAAACATGACTGCATTCTAAAATACAGATGGCAGATTAAAAAGCTGTCCAGGCATTTTCCAGGGCGCTTTCTGAGGCGGCCGAGGACAACCCAGAGGAGCGCTGTCTTGATTTGTGTAGCGTGAAAGCATTTCCCCTGCTTCTGCAGGGCGGCATTTGGTAAGGAGGAATCTTTAGCAGCAGGACTCAGAAATTACGGCCCCCAAGGCCCTCCTCTGGGTGACCTCCTAGCACACAAGCTGGCCCCACTGTCACCGCAGAGGTAGGAAGCGTCTTAGGACCAAATGGCTTTTGGCTGACAGCCTCCCCTTCCTGCTCAGTTCACTACCATGTCACTCCTCTCCTGCCCTTTCTTTGCTGCCTCTCACCTTCTATCTCTCTCTCCTCTTTTTTTCTTCTTGTTTTTTTTCTTTTTTTTTTCTTTTTTTTTCCTTATTTCTCTTTCTTTTTCTTCATTTTCCCCCAATATACTAGGTTCTCCCAACCAAATTTGCCCTGACAGGGATGCTCACAAAAATCATCAGTAAATGGATTTCACCAGCCTTGCTGAAACAGCAGCACAGAATCTGCTGCTGTTCCCCCCGCTTCCTTTGGCAGGACCCCATTTTCACAGTCATAACCTACCTGCTATTCATAAAAAGCAGCTCAGCAGCAGTAAAAAAAATGAATGCTGCAATCCATCGACCATGTGAGTAATCACTTCCATGACATTATACCTGCTCCCACCTCCTTCCACGCTCCTATGCAGTCACGGTGCTCTTGGGGCAGGTCCAGGTTTCTATGGCGGATCTGGAAAGCTCTCTTGCAGCTTATCTCCTGCAAACTTCAGCACTTACCAGCTGCTGCAATTTTAATTGTGAAGGGTGTCCAGGGGAATTAGGGCCATTTGCATCTAGTAAGTGTGGGCACCACGTTTGCAGCTTGCCAAGCTTGCCTGATTGCACATGAGCACTGACACTCTCCAGGCACACGCATGCACATGCCCCTTCCTAGAAAAGATGTTAATAACCTCACTGCAAAACTCAAAGCAGAGTGTTTTGCTTGCCCCTAGTTTGGAAAGATTTCTTTTTCTTTTTAAATACATTTGTGAAAAACAAAAACAAGACCTTTATAATGGGAAGAAGTATCCTAGAGTTAATGGCAATTAGTATCCTACAGGGGAAAATATGATGTTATTGCTGTTTCTTTCCTGAAAGATTAACTATGCCTGTAGTTTAGTAAATGGCTGCTTGTAGAGGGTATGTGGCAGTGAACAGATGCAAGGAAAACTGTTTTTTAAATTCTCCTCTTGATGCACTTATTGAGACTGCGAATCTGAAAGAGATTTCCCCGCAGACCACCGTGGGTTTGATTACTAAGCTCTGTTATTTTCACATACTTTAGGCTGTAGTCATGCGACAGCAGTGCTTTTGGTGAAAAATCCCCTATTTATTAAGCTTTTCTGCTTATTTAATATGAGGGCCT
The DNA here is from genome assembly GCF_000705375.1 of Tinamus guttatus. The sequence goes on along the minus strand of NW_010583752.1, from coordinate 66,159 downwards.
CCTTCCCCGTAATGGTTTGTTGCAGACTGGAGGAAGAGACAGATTTTCTTATGTCTTGCTTGTATTTTTGTGAGTGTCTTCAGAAATCCAGAAGCTGATCTGAGATAAGCAGGCATCTCAGATCCTGCCTGAGACCTTGATATCTTTGAGCTCAGCGGAAATCTCCCATTTCAGCAGGGCCAAAGCCCTATCTTTTTGGCTATGGAAAGGTATGAAACTGTGTGCGGGGAACTGTGGGTCTCAGCGGTATTTCTTACCATGTGTATTTTGTTAAAATTTGCCCCTCGCCCCTCCTAAGGTGACTCTTGTCATTACAGCAGGATGCCCCTCAACCAAAGATCCTGTGCAGAGGCTTCATCCCCAGCCTCATTTCCCCCATACCAGAGGAGAGAGGAGATCTTCTCAGTGGGAAAGAAAAGGTTGATATGAGAAGTACTGAGAACCCCCTGATGAGCAATTTGATAGTCTATGCACTGAAGCAGGAGACCAGGAAGGACGATGTCGTGACTGAATGTAAGTGTTGCTGGTTTGAGCAGTTATTGCAGTTCTTACCTGTGGCTTGCACACTGTGTGAAGGGAAGCGCTTCTGCTTTCCGCGTGCACATGCAGAATTGCTGCTTCGGAGGGGTCCCACACAGCCAAGATTTTGCTTACCCAGTGGCACGGTCAGCAACTGGGAGCAAATGTGTGTTCAATTCCTGTGCATGACAGCACCCCTGAGAGTATGTTGGGAAAGAAAATAAAAGAAAACTTGTTTGAACTGTGTTCTCCTGACCTCATTTTAGCTCTATGATCAGTGTGAGCGACAAATGGCTTTCTCGAGCTCAGCAACCGCATTGCAGCGGCTGTGATAAGTGGTATAAAAAATGGAGAGTCGCTTGCTGTCTCCCAGGGTGGTCGGAGATGCCTCCAGCGCACCTGCTATGACCACATCAGGCACCAGGACAGAGCACGAGTGTGTATCACCATCAGGCTTCATCCAGCTCAAGTGCAGCCGCGGGACAGTGCTAAGCATCCCATGTGTGTGCCCAGGGGCTCCGTGGCTTCAGAGAGAGCAAGGGCAGAGCGCTGGGTAGAGGAGCTGCTGCAGTGCTTTGGCCAAAAAGTAAGGGGCCCCTGTGCCTTTTCTTCCCAGCTAGGGAGAGGAAGTTTTAAGTCATGAGGATCCTGGGAAGCGGGTCCTTCAGCTGCACTGTGGGGAGCACCAACTTTCTCTTCCTCCTGATCTGAAGAAGGAGTGAAACGAAAGACTTCTAGATGTGGAAGCAGAGCAGCAAGGGGATGGCAGCTGCTTTAGCCAGATGAAGTCCACCATTCTTCTCAGAGGATTGGGAAGTCAGAGTCATTGATTGCTTTCTAGCACTAGATTTGACTCCTCCAGGGTGTTGTGACTGGGGGGTCTGGCAGTGGCCTCTGGCCTCTGCATTTAGCTGAGGAAACCTTGCTCTGGACTAAACTGCCCAGAAAAGAGCACCTTCCTAAAAAAATCCTGTGCCTTAAAGAAATATCTTTGACTTCCCTTCCTCTTATTCCCAGCCTGCCAACACTGTATGTTCAAGTCATCTTCCAGCAAGGCTGATCAGCAGTGGCCAGGACCCCCCGCCTAGGATAGACACAGCTTGTTCCCTGCTGACTTTGCTCAGATAATTAGCTCTTAAAATATATATATGCAGATCCTTTAACTACAGAAGGCTGCACTGCAGCATTTGACCCTCTGAAAACCTGCTTACTTTTCAACAGAGCTTTCTGCACATGTGCAACCCTATGTCCTGGGCTCTGATTGCTTCCAGCCTATTTGCTACTTCCTACCCCTTGTTCAAGAGCCACATCTGGGAAGTCCCTGAGCCCTGTGAAATCACCCCAGGCAGCAGTGTTCGGTCTCCTGACCAAAGCACTTGATTTTGCAGTGTTTCCCCCGAGAGTTCTCCAAACTCTTAGAAGGCATTTGGTTCTCATGGCAAATTAGCAGAAAGGAAAGTAGCTGCCTTTGTTTCTCCTAAAGATGCTGTTTGACAGAATCCCAGCACAGCTCGCTCTTCCTCTAGAAAACTGAAAAGAGGAGCTGCAGCTCAATAGTTTTGGAATCTTCATATACCCAACAAAACAGCAAGAACAGGGCAGACCAACATAGACCCTGCAGGGCATCTCCACTCCCTCTTTTCTTCAGCTTGATGAGGGCCTGAAGCCTGAAGAGGTACTAGCTGAACTCCACATTTAACCTCAGGGCTTGCAGGGAAAGGAGCAGCGCGAGAGGAAAGTGCGAGGGGCAGAGGCGGGTTTGGGGCGGGCTGGGCAGAGGTTGCGGGCGGCAACAAGGTTCGCCCTGCTCCGACGTGCCGCGGTTTGTGCTGGCGGGGTGATGCCAGTGCATTGCTAAGATTTGCTGATCGGAGAATTCTGTACGTATATATATAGCTTTTGGCTTCTGGGGTGTTTTTCCCAAAGAGCTGAGCAAACAGAAAAGCCCTCACAATCAAAGGGACTTTGACACATTTGGATGTGTCCGCTGACGGCTTCCTACTCGTGAGCCTGGCACCATGCACGTCCATGTGATATTTATGGACGGGATTCAGTGGTGTTTTAGGAAAAGGGAGCTACGGAAGAGCCATGTAAGGGGAAAAAATGACAGAGAGAAAATGATAGAAAGAAAATGCTAACTGCACTGGAAATCACAGAGATAGGAGAAAGCCACAACCTGTCCTAGCTAACAGCTCCATTGCGTGCGCTGGTGGGAGAGTTTATAAGTGACCCTGCCTTTCCCCTGGGTGGCCAAGGGGTTGGGACGGGCCTGGACTACAAGACTGTGAAAATAGCTAGAAGCTGCTTTGTCCTGGGGGTCTATACTGTGCCCATGATGAGGCCACATCACATCATCCCTGCCTCTTAAGTCCTGCCTCTTGACTCTCTTTTTTATCCTTTCATCTGTTGGATCTTATGCAATGGTCAGGTAGTACTTGGTCTTTTTATTCCACAAGAATTCATCAGCTCCTGGCTTAGGAATAGTAATATACATCTTCAAGTAAATTTATACCATATTTAAGCAATATTGGTAAGACTTAAAACCAAATTCCAGATTCCAGCCGAATTCCTCCTTTTTGCGTCCCATTTACATCATGTGCACATCATGAGCAACACAAAAGGGACCCCTCCAAGCTTCTTTGGCTCTGTAATAATAGAAGGTTGATGACAGCAGAAAAAAACACAGAAAACTAAACATCATGCTAGCTTGTGTCATTTAAGTATTTAGCACAGTATTTAGCACAGAAAAATAACAATGCAACTTTCCAAGCAAATGCAAATAGGCTTGATTGAAAACTCCTGCAGAAGGCTGGCATATTGTCCAGGCCAATGAAATTCAAAATATTGCCATAATACCTGCCTTATAAAAATGCATGTATTTCTTCAGCTGTGTGTATTTAGACCTTTTAGCAGTTCTAATGAGCTTTCAGAAAGAAGCTACTATAGCAATCAGCCTCTGTGTAACAAGCAACATTTAAATATTAAAAACGTAAATTAGCTAAGCTAGTTAATTACAATTTTCCAACTACTGAAAAAGTGGAAGTAAGACTATTAACTGCTTTGAAATTCAGATCCAGCTCCTCCCACACAGGGTACATCCGTTTGGTGGAGGAGATGAAGTTACAGAACAGTCTCCTGAGCTAGCCAAAACAATATCCGTTCAGCAGCGCCGAGCGCCCTGCATTTCAGAAGCCATTCAGAGACACGAGAACAAGACAGAAGCTTCCAGGAAGCTTTTTCCACCCTCCACACCTGCATCGGGGCGTCGTGGCCAACTCCATGGCAGGAGAGTCGAGCGTCACCTCCACGGCCTCCCATGCCCACAATGGCCAAGCTGCCCATGGCGGGTTTCCTCTCTTGCAAGAGAGAGACCTGGAGAAGCAGTTGTAGTGAGGACATTTGTATGTTTTACCTTAGAGACGGACAGATAGAGAATGTGGGCAACCATAGGGTAATACTCAAGCCAGTGTTGTGGGCCTGTTTCCTTCAGTAAAAATAGCCAGATTCCTCTTAAATCTACCTGCTGGGGTTCTGCCAAAGCTCTGCATCTGGCTTTTATGCCTCTCTGCTACTCTTACAGCACTCAGCTGTCACACATAGCTCCACTTACTGTAAGCTGTGCAGTCACAGAGTAAATTGTCTATCAGGAAGGATGACAGAAATGGATCCAAAATTATAAATGTGCACGTCTCAGGGTGCATCATCCGCCTGTGCTGTATTGTGCTTGAGAACAAAGAAGGAGCTCGGAAATTTCTTTTAGCTGCTTCTTTCCTGGAGCTGATTGAAGGCACTTAGAAATTGTTCCTATTAAAAGGGCTCTAAATAATTTTTACTCTCAATATTGCTAGAAGTTGTGTATTATTTCCATTTGCCGTTATAATGGGTTTTACTTTCTGCATTGTTTTAATTCAAAACTTATAAAAGATAATGTCCCAGAATGATGTGAATGTAAAGTCACAGAAGGAAAGTGAAGAAAATATATTTGAATATACTTTTTCCAAAGAGTAAAAGGGCTTTTTAAACTGTTGCTCAAGGAAACTGTTTTGGAGTGCCAGTTCTGCAGAGGTTACATGAGCGAGCAGTTGTGTTCCTACAACATTTCCAGATTCTGCAGGTTGCCTTTGTTTTCTTTCAAGTAATCTGTAATTTTCCATCTGTCTGTTTGACCTACCCTGGTATTGATTAAAATCCCTTCTGGCCCATGCAGCCAGCAGGTAGAAATGAAGCTCAAAGCTCTTACATTGTGTATTGGAATCTATCAACACTGGGCGGTATCTTTTCATTTGCAAACCCCTTGTTGGCTTAATTCAGAGTTCACTGTAGGCAAACTCCTCTGAAGAGCAAGTGACAAAATGACAAGGTTTGCTCCACTGACCTGCTTAATAGCAGTTGCACCAAATAACACTTGTGTCGTCCAAGTGGCATGTAGACCATAGCATTTTTTCCTGTTAACTTCTAAAAACATGCAGTACCTTGGAACAGCTGAGAGAACAGTTGCTTTGTGCTACACTGAGAAAATTCTCAGGTGAATTAACAAAAACTTAGTCATTGCAATGATAATCTCTTATTTATATTAGCTCACTGTCCATACTTCCCAATCCTGGAAGACCCCCTGGTGCCTCCCCAGTATTTGACATTGCATACAGTGTAAGAGGTATCTTCTTAGTATAGATTATAAACTCTCTCAGGCTGGAACAAATAGAAGAATTGGTATTATTTCCTTTTCACAGATGGGAAAATGTGATTTAATGATACGAGACCATTTTAAACAGAAAGCCTGTGGCAGAACTACAGATAATCCAATTTGGTTCAATCTTATCATCCCAAACATCTCTCATCTCTACTTGTCGGCTAAACGTTACGTTTCTAAGGCATGGAAATGAATGTGTTGTGTGAAACTGTGTAAAATTATTTTTATTTTGCCTTAACGATGCTTTTTTTTTTGGTCTTGATTTCTTTTTTATTTTTTGTTGTTGTTTTTACTGCTGTTGTTGTTGTTTTCCCCTCTGAAGGGCTATGCTGGTAGTAAAAAGCCACCACTGAGTCACTGGAGCAATGTTACTTCCACAACTTTTAGAATCAGCTCATTCTAACCAGTTGAAAGAATTTAGCATTTCTCAGCTGGAAAGGAGTGATTTTAAAGTTTATCTTTCTGGTTCCTTCAAACTGTGAGGCAAGAAGTCTATTACTGCTGGAAAGTTCAAAAGGACTCAGGTCAAAAGGAAAATAATTGGGGTCTATAAAAGCCAGGGCTGCAACAGCCTTGCTGATTTCTCTGCAGAACAGATTTTATCAACTCTTTCCAGTTAGTTCCCTTTAAAAGGATAACTTCAAAGATGTGCTCTGCAGAGACAGTGCTTCAGTGCCAAACTGCAGCAGCGAGGAGTTTATCAGCAAGATTGCTATTTGCAGATACGGTGCTTTTATCAAAGCAGCCCAAATCAATGTCTAAGTGAACTCCTAAAAAAATACCCGTATTTGACCATGGTGCTCAAATGTTACCATCTTTATGTTGTTCTTTGTGCTTGTGACTTAGGGCAGACATAAAAGCCACAAACCCTTCAAGAAGTCCATCAGTGGAGAAAGGCAGGGACAAACATCTGTGATTCATTGTCGCCTTCCAGGAGCGAGAACCCTCTGACCCAGGCAAGTTAAAAGCAGAAAGCATCTCCTATCATCTTGTTTTGGCTTTCCTTCCTTTCTCCCGGTTTCTTCTATTATTTCTCTGTTAATTACTGCATTTTCTAGGGCAGACAGCCACGTGGAACCACAAGCACTTGCCATGTTAATTCATGCTGGTGATTTCTAGCCAAGACCAAAACTCTGGCTTCATCCAAAATGCCCCTGCTTTCTTTACAGCCTAGTTTGGTAGGATTCTTACTGGATTCTCTTTTACCTTCTGCATCTGTCTGAGGGAAACATTTTTTGCTTAGAGATTATGATCCAACCCAAAGTTCCTGTGGACAATTCCCGCGTGGCTTTGACCAGCTAGCACCATCAGTTCATTTCCTCTGGGGGGACTGTGGGAGGATGAAGAGGGTTGTCACCAGTTCAAGGACAGAGCTGCGTGTTCACAGTAGATAGATGTGGGGAATCTCTGCTCATGGCACATTTCTGTCTGTAGGAGCTGCTCTTAGGGCCACATGCATTTGGCATTTCCCTGGTTCAGCGGCGCCGCTGCCTTTGAAGGATATTGTCTTTTCAGAGAGGAGACTGTGTGTAACTACTAACAGCTTCATAATCAATAGATCTGATGACCAGAGCATAAATATGCCAAGCCCTACTTGGTACCCATTTTCCTCTGGTAACTATTCCAAGTCAGCAAATCTGCAGGGAGAACCTTTAATTTTATTGAGCCTTCTAGCTGCTTGGTAAATTCATGGAGTAAATTCATAGGTATATATATATTTATATACTGGAAAAAAATGAAGTTTTTTATTTGCATACTGAATAAATTTTAATCAAAGGTCACACAGGCAAGCGCTGACTCTGTCGTTGTCATTTTTACAGTCTCTCCTTGGAGGGGAGCCACATGCTAAAAATCAGCGTAGTGCAGTCATAGACCTGTCACTGCTAAGTGGCCTTTGAAATAGGAAATGTGAGCTTGATAAAACCCAAGATGAACAAGGGCCAAGCTGACTGGCCACGCTGCTCTGAGCACTTCATCAGAGAGGCACTGCAAAGCCTGACACCATGACTGGGCTCTGCATGTTTAGAGTTTGTTTTCCATCTAGCCCTTGTGGATCACAGAGAGAAACATGCAAGCTAATTCTAAAAGACATTAGCTATTTTACATAACCCAGTGTTTTATGCTTCCTCTCTCTTTCTTCTGTCTGTAGAAAAGAGGACAGGACTGCAGTTCAATCCCATCACTATTTTGCTTGCCCAGCTTTTTGTCTAGGCTTGCAAGTATCGCTCAGCTAGTTGGAAATACTCTTCTAAGCAAGAGGAAAACTTCATGGAAATGACAGAGATTTGGGCCAATTACTTTTTTTTTTTTTTCTTGCCAGGACAGAACTTCCAGTTGGAAAAGGAAAGTACACTGAGGAAAACAGGAATGTCTGGGGCCAAGGACCGTTCCTCCCTATGTGGCAGCATTACTTGTGGTTCCTCCAAGTTGAACTTGGAGCATCTTTGGTGTGGTGCTGCCCTGCTGCTCTTGGCTTGTCCCTCAGGGTCAATTCTGTGTGGACCAAGGACATGTCCTCTCCACTGCCACCTGCTCTGCCACAGAAAATGTTCAAGAATTTTTATTCCTCTGTTGGGGTTAAGTTGTTGTCCAGATGACACCACTGTCTGGTATTAAATACTTCCAGGACTTATCAGCAACATTTGACTTTTTTCCCAAGCCACAGCAGCATGGTGCTCTTGGAGAGAAGAGGCATCTGTGACCAGTGTCTTAAGCCCAAAAGGAAAAGGGAGGTTGAGTAGGGGTAGGAAAAAAGAATGTTACTTTTTATTATTATTATTAACAAGGCCGTGGAGTCTCCTTCTCTGGAGATCTTCAAAACCCGCTTGAATGCAGTCCTGTGCCAACTGCTCTATGTGACCCTGTGTGTGCAGGGGGGTTGGACTGGGAGACCTCTAGAGGTCCCTTCCAATCTTAACCATTCTATGATTCTATGATTCTAAAATTATTGTTGTTATTATTTATTTATTTGGACCCAGTGGAAATCTGAAATGACTGGGATATAGAGTGCCAAATGGCTTGCTGAGGAAAAAAGTAGCATGCTGCAGAAATAGATATTGAGTACAGAGATAAGGGGAATTGGTCTTGTATGTTGCAGATAAACTTGAATAATGGGGTCACACACTGCAAGCTCTGTAGTCCAATTTTGTTTCCTTCACACATCAGTCAGCCTTCATCTCATTATCTCCATCTAAATTTCCTTCTATTCTGCTGCATCCATTGATGGCTCTTATCTAATTACCATATGCTTCTGTAGCTATTCTTTGTGGGCAGCATTACCCTGGTAACAAAACAAAAACAAACGAAAAAGGAAAAAGATGCCTCATTCAGCAAGGCTGTGTCAAAGATAATGCTTGATTATTTATTTATTTATTTATTTATTTATTTATTTATTTATTTATTTTGGGAAACAATTTTCATACTCTGTGTTAGTGAAGGAGAAGATAGCTTGCAGTTGGGATTTGTTAGAGTACAATTTTCTAATCTGAATATAATCAGGAAAAGTAGCTTTTTTAGGTGCAGGGAACAAAACCTTGATTCTTGCTGCTGATTTATTTTTCCTTTCTCACCATGAATTTGGTGTTCGGATGCTTAAAAGAAAAATATATTATACAGCACAAGCAGCAATTCCTGTAACTATATAAAACAGTGAGTTAATGTCTTTTTTTCCCCCCCTCTATTAGAAGACCTGATTTATTATGCTACAGTGGGAGGAATGTTTATAGTGGTAGCAAGTCTCTAATGAGGAAAATATTAGTTTCATTATAGCGCAGGTAATAAGTGAAATACGCATCTAACCTACAATTGGCTAAACATCAACGCAGTTAAAATAAAATATCTGTAATTTTTTGAAGAGAAAGTTTTTAGCTAAAAACTGAGATTTCTTAACAGTGTCCTTTCAAACAGCCTTCAGAATGGCGAGCACCATTTCTGGAAGTCTATTTAAATTCCTGTAAGCATCTGAGCAACCAGGGGCAGAGCACACAGAGGGACAGATAACAAAAATCAATGCAGGCTTTTAATAAAGGACAGTGGTGAAGGAGGTAGATTTTTTAAAAAAAAAAAAAAAAAAAAGATAATTGCTGCAGCTCTGGTAATATTTCAGTCACTTTCATCTGCTTCAAGCTGCAGCTTTCTCTCCTAATTAAGACCGGGAAGTATTAAACCTTTCTGCATTCAAGCACGGGAAGGAGTGCAAGAGGGAAATAGAATGGTGAGGAAGGCAGGCTGTTTACTTTGAAGCAGGATACAGGGGGGAGACCTTTTTTTATTATTTATTTTCTTGGGCTGAGAATAATTACTTTAAAAATAACTTCTTGAAATTTTCGGCTTTTGATTAGAGGTTTATGAGGAGTGTCTCTATTTAGTATATGCAAATATATGCATATACATAGAGTTATTGTCATGAATATGTAATATATTTGATATAGTATAATTATTTATTATAACTTAATGTAATATATATTATATGTTAAAATATACTCTATCTATTATAAGTTGCATACAAAGGGCAATGCACTGATCTGTGAGGGCACAAGCTGACCAGTGGGCATCCTTCCACGCCGTCGATGTCCGTGCTGCGTGCCCAGTACTCCTCCAGCAATGATTTCCAAGCCTCTTACAAAGAAGGGCTTATTATATGGCATCACTATCACACGATTAAGAGTAAATCTGTTTTGCAACACAGTTTTGCAGCTCCTTAAGAACAGACATCATTTTAGATATTCGCCGCTGAGCTGCTGGCATCGAGGGACGGAGCAGGAAGGGCTGGAGCAGCTTTGCTGTTTCCCACAAGCTTGCAGCCAGACGTGTTTTTTCCATAAGAATCAATAGTTTAAAACGTGGTGTAAAGTGCTGAGGGGAGGTGGGGCAGGAAAGGGCAGTCTCCAGGGTCATGAGACTTGCCTGCCTGTGCAGAGAAGACGAGCCCAGTGCTCCATTAGTCATCCTAGGCTGGAACGCCTGGTCCTCCCAGTGCTTGGGATGCTGTGAACCCATCCGAGCTGCAGGGTGGGTTTCTCCACAGGTAAAAGCTTTGCAATCAGTAAAAGCCTGGCACGGTGCAAATGTGTGTGTGAACGCAGCAAACAGGCACATATGTACCTATCAGTAAGTACGTTCTTCCAGAAAATCCTTATCCTTAAGGCGCTCTTTCATGGGCAGTATCGTTTGGGCTTTCCAAACTACAGCGAGAGGTTTTAAGCTTGCAGTTTGGTACTGCAAGAGCACTCGTGTGTACCTGAGTAAGAGTAAGTAAGTAGGATGTATTACTTCCTCTTTGGTGGCGACAGCCAAATGAGTCCACTGCCAGCATCAGTGATTCAAAAAGGATATTGAAAAATTGGAAAGGATTCAACAGGGAATTAGCAGGAGGATAAAAATATGGAAAACATAAGGAAGACTCCAGGAGAGTAACCTATTTATCTTATCATCAGGGTGGCTAATGCAACCTGGGAGTATCTGCAGAGGGAGGAAATGTAAATTTATTAGCAGAAAATTATTTAGTCTAACAGATAAAGCTAGAGCATCATCCATCAGGAAGAGCTGAAGACAGAAACATCTTAGGTTAAAAAAAAAGGTGTGGATGCCCAATAATAAAAGCAATTAATACTGAACCTCATTAATAGCCGTGTTAGATTAGATCTATTTTTTTCCTGAAGTAGATGCTCTGGCTCCAGTGGGTTAACATGGAAGTGAAGTTCGTGTTACATAAAACATCAGAGCAAATGATCTCAGTGGTGTTTTCTGGCTTTGTCTTTAAATCTTATGACATATTTTGTTCCTAGCTCAATATGGAAGAAAAAAAAAAAAAGTTTTACTTCAGTGCCTTTAATTTATACTAAATGCTTTTTGCATTCATCTTCCAGACTCTTCAACTTCCTGTAATGAAATTTCAATTGATCTTTAGCTCATTCTGCGTAAATGTTGCCACCACACAAGTAATGTGTAATGAGTTGTTCCCCAATCAGTTCGTGATAAGCAAAGCTTCAGAGAAGCCTTCACAACATCGCAGGCAACTACAGCAATAAATGAGCTGATTAGGAAGCTGCTTTTGTGGCTGGAGGCAATGTTAGCTGAAATTCCACCCTTCTTAAAAAGAACTGATGGGCCTTTTCCCAGGGACTAGTGAGGTGGCTAGTAGAAGTCCAGCTGGTTTAGTGGATCTCCTGTGACACAAAATGAGTTTTGTTTGTAGTTGTGTTTATTGCAGGTGTAGGTTTAGGAGGATATAATTAAATATGTATATATCTTTAATTACGAGTTTGTGTGTGAGATTTGAGTTTTTTTCCAAGGTGTTTAGCTCGTTTTCTATTGGTAACCACAGCTCTGGGAGGCACAAAAGAGAGGTGGCAGGAGCTGGCTCGGCAAAGCAGGGAGACTTGCATAAAGGACAGGAGGCATTTTGGAGGAATTTCTGGGTTAGAGCATTCAGTAGTATTAATATATCATTGTCATTGTTTTGGTACAATGGCTTCTTACAAAATATTATTGTTGCTGTTAGCCAAAGAGTTTACACTGCTGCTGCAGATGTGTCCACAATAAATAGCATTTTCTTCACCATTCATGTACAAATTGACCATATGTTTGTGCTAAGGCAATCATAACATATAATAAAGAAATCATAAAAAAGCAGAAACCTGTAACTGTGCTTAAGGAGAAAGTCTTGCCAAATGCTTCACTTAAAATTGAGGGAAGAGTTATTTCTTAGGCCAAGACAATAGGTTAAAGATATTTGTCTGAATGACTTGTACAGCCTTTTCTACTCCTGCTGTGGAGTTGTTAGAAGCACTTTTAGTTTCCATTTCTTAAATAGCATGGTATGTGCAGACACACACGTTCCTAACCCAGATTAGGTTGGTGATTTGGGGCATTAAATGTAGGCAAAAACATTTTCCCCAAGAAGATGATCCGTACTAGCACACCGACATCTTGTTTAACCAACTAACTATGCAGTTTTTTTCAGTCAAAGTGGAGGAAGAAGAGGAGAAAATCAAATGCTAACAGTGTGGATTATAGCCTGGACATCCAGAACTCACACAAAAGGACTGAGTATTTTGAAGGTTTTAGATTCAGTATTTCAGTCCTATCAGCTCTGTTATTAAAATCAAGTATTATTTTCTGTTCTACCATGGACAAACACACTTAATACAAATCCTCTGCATTTAAATAATAATATTTTTAGGCACCAATCAGCAATAGACAAAAGTTTCTACTGGAAAGCTTTCTTTTTCATACTTTAGAGATTTCCCCAAAGTCTTGTCTCAGATTTACATTTCTTACTTTTTAAGAAGCCCAGAGTCTTGACCAAGTTCAAAAACTGTACATTCTAAAATCAGAATTTGAGATGTTTTTTTCCTTTGGTATACTGACATTTTGAGACTGTCCTTGATCCTTCTCCCAGAAAAAGACCAATCAGTTTGGTTTTGCTGTGTCAATAACAGATTTTTTTCAGTCTCATCATATAAAGGCATATGTGGTTTTGTTGTTGCTTACCTCTTCTTGTTTTCCTTTTTTTTCATTTTTAAAAAATGTGACTCATGTCTGTGGCTGTATTTCAAAGCAACACTCCCCACTACAGGTCATCCCCGAGAAAGAAGACCAGCTGTGACCATACTGTCTTGCATACAGAAAATAATTTGGAATTTTTAACTGGATTTTATTACCCATGAGGTGACTCACCCATTGTAAATGAAAAAAAATAATAATTAAAACAATCATGTGCATGCTTGCAAACTCATAAGCAAGATTTCTTACTAGAAAACTTTTTACTAGCCTTCATTACTTACACTTTTTTGAGACAAGTTGAAGAATGCAAAGGCTAAATTAATGGTAGAGTTTGAATGAATACACAAGGGAACGACTGCACTGCAAAACGAACAATGATGAGGGATAAAGTCACTAACTGTTCATTCTCTAATTTGTCAGGACTTAAATTCTGAGCACCACAGGAGAAGCTGTTAATATTAAGATTATTAAACGTCAGGTGGTGTAATTTAGTTCTTGGCGTTGTTAGTGGCATTCAAATTTCTAAAGCTACTATGTGCTGAATAACTTAAGCAGTTGGCTTCCCTTGCAGCTCGTTTCCCTATTTCTGATACCGGGCACTTAGTAGCTCTTTTAAATTTCCCTACGAAGGCACTGTTTTACGCCAACTGCTTTTCTAATCTTCATAATGCAACGATAAGCCTTGCTCAGAATTTGAATGTGTGTGAGTCACTCGGTAAGAGCCCACATGATACACGCATGTATCTGCCCCTTGTATTAGCAGGGAGGAAATAAATGCCTCCATGGCCCCTCCGTCAATTGGCAGCAGCTGTAAGGTTTTTTTTTCCTGTCACTTCCAGGTATTTCAGTGAAAAGGGCATGTGTGTGTGGAATTAGGTAGATGTCAAAACAAGTTTCCCTGAGCCAGTTCCAAAGTAGCCGCGGGAGAGGCAGATGCAGATGTGAACATAGAAATGCCTGAGTCTAATGATGATGTCCCATCCAGTGCTCAGGAGAAAAAGGTGGAGGTGATATTGGATCGTTCCTATTGCATGTGAAAGCAGATGTTATCCTGGGATCCCAGGAGAGAAACGATGAGTTTTTGTTGTTTTACTTGACTTGGTCACTCTTTAGCAATTCTGTAGGCCACCAAACACAATTTTCCAAGCAGGAGTGAGTCTAGACTCATATACCATGTTTGATATAATCTGTAGTGTGAACAATTATGATAGGTGTAACATGCATTTCCAAGCAGGAGTGAGTCTAGACTCACAAACCATACGTTTGATATAATCTGTAGTCTGAACAATTACGGCTGCTGCCTCAGGCTTTAATTCTGCATGTGAGGCTGCCAGGGTTTAGTGTCAGCGCAGTGTCCTTGAGATGATTCTAGGGATCTGCTGATTTATATAATATGACTGACATTGCCATGTGGAGGTCACGCTACCGTCAGCGCGATAAGGTGCCTCCAGGACAGCCGGCGTGCGCGGGGAGCTGTGGGAGCTGCTCAGGATGGCAGCGACCGGCAAGGCAGAGATCAGCCTGGAATCGCCTCTGGGCCGCCCCTACCGCTTTTCTAGGTCCCTGTTTTGCCCTGTCGCTACATATTTTCAGTTAACTAAATACCACATCTCTAAGCTATGCATCCACTGGACAAATTTGAGGAAAGACCAACACTCCCCGATATGGCCAAAGTGCCATTTCACAGCCATGCTATTAAGACTGCTCATGTGTGATCTTATATGGGAGCTAAATCAGTAAGGCATCTCTCTCCACATGCTTCTTCTGTGTTCATCCTGAGATCTGTGCCTGACTTTCTAGCTCTCAGCTGCTCTGGGGGTGCTTTTTGTATGATCCAAACAGCAAGAAGAGCACGATCAAAGAAAGATGTCATAACAAGAAATTCATCCTTGAGAAACTCTTAAATATAAAATATAGGAGTAATATCTACTGTGCTTTGGAAGCATGATTTGCACATGACTTTGTTCTGCATTTGTGTGGTTGACTCAGTTTGCCCTTATCTAACTTCCCATCATAGATGCTGCGTCAGGGTATCAGTAGAAAGAATCTCATTCTCTTTTATTCAGCTGGTACTTCCTAAGACATGCTAATAATTTGTTTGGTGTTAGATATATTCATGATGAAGGTTGGATAATTTTGTCCGAATGACTCATACTCACTAATACACAGCTCTGTGTATCTAGGAAAATGCATTTAGTACTCCTTGGCACTTGAAATATCAGCATTACAAGCATTAGAACAAAAGTATTGATGTGGTTCACCATGTGTCTTAAGCTCTTATTGACGTGGTTGCATCAGTTAAAAACAGACAGAATTCAGAAATACAGCTTTGTCTTGTTTTAGCGTTTGTGCTGAAGGAGGCCGAGGTAATTCACAAGGACGCTTTATTCTTCCAGTAATGACTCAAGCAAGAAAGATTCTTTTAATTACATTACAGTGACAAAAAAGCATGAAAACATGATTCATGATGCCCTAGAGATTGTACGCTATCTTGGTGGCAGTTGTTCTGCCCAAAGAAAATTATATAAAGAAACCTATTTACATTTTGTGTAAATATACTCCTCTGAGGATTAATATTTGCAGGGGATTTTTTGGGAAAGGAAAAAAAAAAGCAAGCCTCATATCAATGCAGCTATTTAACTGAGAAACTGGAGATCACAGGAAGGGATACAACGGCACCAGAAGATAAGTAGCCCTGTTTGCTAAGACAAAAAAATGTGGATGATGGAATTCAGCCTGGAAACATTATTCTCAGAGGCTGTATTTTAGCCAGCTCTGGCCCTGTTTTAGGAAGTTTTGGGAATGGGAAAAGGAGGCTGGACCCCTGAGGGATACCAAGACACATGGCCTTCCTCTTTGAAGGAGGCCAATGTTGTTTGCTTCTGTGGTTGCTAGTTGGGTGGAGCTGCCTCATTCCTTCGTGGGACAGAAACTGAGACATTGTGAATGTGAATACCCGAAATGCTGTCATGCAAAATTGCTGTTCTGGTTGGCAGGCAGCTTGACCAGCCCACAGAGATGGGCATTTGCTTTGTTCCAGGCAGCTTTGATCACATTTGAAGCCATGTTTCAGAAGAATGAAAGAAAGGAAGCAATGCGAGGCATGATCTCTTACGCTTCTTGCCAGGCTTGGGTCCTGCCTTTTGGCAGTCTTGTACCTTCTGATGAAGCAGCTGGAAATGGGACCTGTTGGAGGTAAGATGCTGCTCTAGAAGGAAGCTGTTTTTGTCATCTTCTGTATATAAAATGTATAAATTAGTCAATGTATTTTTTCTAAAAGAAAACAAAACAACAACAAAAACACTACAACCTTTCAAGGAGTGGAAAGGGGAGTCCCATGGGATTTTTTATTGTGTTTCCAAGTCATTAATTATTATCAGCTGATAAGTCAGAAAAACACGGCTCTGCTGGCTTGTAGTGTGTCTTAGTAACAAAGCAGGTTCCGGTAGCAGCCGCTCAGCATGACTGGGGCTTAGCCAAGCCCTTTGTCCCTTCTTGGTTTTGGGTTGTTCCTTCACCTGAGTCAAGCACCACAACTGCTTCCCCTTGGCCTGGGTCATGCTTCTTGGTGCCCCTATCCAACTCCGCATGCAGATCCAAGACACATTTTTACAAAATTCTGCAGCATGTTGAATTCAGGGTTAGTTGTGAGTGAGGAGAACTGGCCAAGGGCAAAGAGAGAGATCATATTCTTTGATCCTGCTTTGAGATGAGGTTGGGCTAGGTGACGTCCTGAGGTCCCCTTCAACCTACATTATCCTGTGATCCTATAATCTAAAACACGAGCACAAGTTCTTGTACCCACTAGCCTGACTGAGCCTGTCTGGCTCTCTGTTCTGCTTCCAGCTTGTGCCTTTGGCCATGAGTTTGTACCTACATCATCATTTTGTGACTTAAAAATCTGCCCTCTTTTGTACTTCTTCTGGATGTGCACACAAGGAAAAAGAGAACATTTGAGTTCAGGGAAATTATCCAGCCTGTGTTTTCTGATGGATTTCTACAGTTTGAGATCTGTATTTGCTTTCTGTTATCAAAAGTGAGAGACTAGATCGTCCCTCAAGAAACATTAGTTCAAGACATCCGTACAAGTGCCAATTAAGGAACCTGAGAAAAGTAGCCACTGTGTGGAGAAAATAGGTAATATTTATTCTTTATGCTGTTACATGACACACTGCTTTCTGAGGCTCTAAAACCTTGTGGTTAACCTCTCCCTTGACTAGAATAACCCTGCGATATTATCTCTCAGAGAAGCTGAGCACAAATGTCTTCAGGATCACAACAGATCTGCAGATCAGCCTGTGGCATCACTATCTCACATCCTTTCCTCTTCAGTTGGGGTAAATCCACATTGCTTGTTTTGAGACTTTTCTTTTGTTTCTCCTATTAGTCTTATTTTCCTCCTGATGAAATTCTTGCTAGATGAAAACCAGGTAAGTTAAAAATCAGCTTATGAGAGTGTTCTGTTTAGCCTCAAAAATTTCTGTCTGACTCCATCTCTCCAAATTGTTAATCACTGCTGCTTGATGAGCTCAAAGGTAAGGAACCTAGCTGCATTTTACTTGCATTCAGTGTAAATCTCAGGCATATCTCAGTTTAATCTTAATCATTGAATCTGTTTGGAGCGGAAAGACTGCTCAGACTACTTACAGTGTCATGATATATGCACCATTTTCCACAAATATAGAGCAAGCCAGGAGAGAGGACAGGAGGGACACAAATATTTTGACACAAATAGTCAAGAAAAGCATTTTTCTGGTAGTTAATTTTCAAAATAGATTCTTCTACATAATTAAATCTTTTGAGAGGTTCATCTGTATGCTTGTCCCAGCTTCGAGCCTGGTGTTTTGCTGTCCACAGTTATGCGTAGTTGGCCATTCCTGAAGCTCCATAATAAATCTGTCATTCCCTATGCATTCATGAGGGATTCGTTTATGGTGTCTCGAAATTGTGTGCTTGGAAGGAGAAGAGAGTTTG
Organism: Tinamus guttatus; assembly: GCF_000705375.1. Next base: position 48,470 of record NW_010583752.1, on the reverse strand, counting down.
AGAGGAACCAACTGACTATTGAGGGAAGAAATGAACCCCCCAAGGGCCAGATTTTCACAGCAATGCACACAAGTCCCATTTCCAAGAGCATTGCACATGCCACCTATATTGTACACTGAGACCTTCAGCCTCAAAACACATGCTTCAAGTATGAAGAAAGACACTTATCCCATGCTCTGCATTGACTTGAGGTGTAAAGAAATAAAAGAGAAAAGCACTGCTGCAAACATGAGCAGTACTATGCACTAAAAATAACAGAGTAGTTTTGAGGCAGACTGTTCTCATACATGGGTGTTTTCCCTTCTGTTTCTCTCATGCAGTGCCATTAGTATGTCCACATAAAAAGATAAAAAAGATTTTAAAAAAGTTGTTCCCTGAGGCATATATCCTTGCTTAGGAGCTCATCTTTAGATGTCTCGGGTATAAATTTTCCCAAATGCCCAAGCCTGTTATTGCCCAAGTCATTACAAGAGGCTAAGCCAGGCATCCAGAAACCTGGGGATGGGGACACGGGAAGTAGTTTCCTCCAGGTGTCGACCATCGAGGATGCGATTGCTGGCAGGCAGAAGGAAGCTCTTGCCCCCTTCACAGCAGGGCAGAAATGAAGAGCGATGCTCACTCACGGACAGCAGGATCTTACACAGCAGGCTCCCCCAACACCTCCTGAAATGCAGGACATCTGCTTGGGGTTTTGTAGGTATTCCATGGGGAGGAGCCAGCCCCAGGTAGAAACGGGGATGGGAAGCAGCCCCCTCACACAGCATGGCTTTCCTGAGCAAGCTTCAGATCTGTGGCGAGCCACCACGGAGAAGCTGCTGCCTTTACTTATACGGCCGCCAAAAATGCAGGCGGGTTCCCAGCATGCCGGGTTAGGGTCCTCCACGGGGAGAGAAGGAAGGTCCAGGTGCATTAAAGGAGCTGGTCTTCAAGGGACTTCAGGGGGGACCTGAGAGACAGCACGATGGCAGAGGGGAGCTCAGGCTGGTACGTGTGAGCTCGGTGCAGCTTTGCACAGTGCCCACAGCTCCGGGTGTCCCTGGCTCCCGCAGCAGCATCCCGGCACCTTCGCCGCGGTGCTTCCCCCGCCACCTTGCTGGTGCTCAGGAGGAAGCTGGGGGAGCTGCTGATTTTCACTGTTGTCTTTCAAATGTTCTCTGGGCTTAAGGGTAGCAGATGGCAACATTTATTTCATTGCTGCAGCTCATATTGCCAGCCCTGCACTGATGCGAGCCCAGCAGGACAGAACAATCCCCCTCATTCATAAAATCCGAGCGTTTCTGTCCTTTCCTTCACTGCCTGAAGATGCTCTTTCTTTTTTCCTTTTTCTTTTTTCAGTGCTACCGATTTATGCTCAAAACTGTTTTAGAGTTTTTGTGAAAAATAACAGGTGGCACGGGGTCAGGGACAGAGAGGCAAAAGCGTTTTTGTTTTTGCTCCAGTTCTTTCCTAGGCGGTGCTGGAGCCGCGTTACGGTCAGTGATGAAGTGCTAAGGCTGCTGGGGCATTCTGCTTAGCCAATAAAAGGAACAAAGCACATGTCTGAGCAAAAAGCAATATTTTTCATATCTGAAAGATTGATAGAGCCCACAAAGCATCGACACTTTGAAGTCACTGGGCAGGGGAAGGTTAAGTGCACGCTGCACCAAAGATGACAGCCTTAGAAGTAGGGAAACATAAAAAAAAAAACCCTTCTCCAGTGGAACGGCAATGCATATGAGCTGTCTGGGATGGCACTTTGATCTCCTCAGGCTCTTTTTGATGCTGCATCTCTGCTGATGAGGTTTGTGTCGTAATGAGATATTACTTGTATTTGGACTGGGAGCTTACAAGGAATAAAATAACTCCTGCTGCCACTGCTTTTTAAGCGGAAATTAAAGATTCTATAAACTCCATATAAAATGTGTGGAGGCTTGTTTCAAGCGATTTCTGAGAGACTGCTCGAAAAGAAAAACATCCATTTCTGCAGCACGTTAGTCTGACTTGCTATGAAAGTGGCTACAACCAATAGTAAATGACCGTAAGAATAAAATGCTGTTACGGAACAGGGATTACACAACCCTTTCTGCAGCTACAGCACAGTTGTAACCTAAAGTCCTGGTTAAATGAGACTGTAAATATCAAGACTAAAAGGCTCTATTCAGGTAACATAATTGGATTTCTCAGTAGTAAAGCAGCAAATCTGCTCTGGGGTTCTTCAGCCTGGGAATTGCTGTGCTCTGGCACAGTAATTCAGAAAAATCCTGAGCCATCAGGCTTCTCAATGGGTAGTAGTAGCCTTGGATGCCTCTAAAACCCCGTGAACTGTTTTCAGCCCCCCCGAACAGAGGGGCTGCTGCTGCTGCTGAACAGGAGAGCAGGGTCCTTCCTCCCACCCCAGAGGTGCCCAAAGCAAGAGATGAGTCAGGAGGAAGCTGCTGGTAGCGCGATGTCCAACATAACATAATACCTGTACCATGACACTGAAATTCTCACCTGAGAACCTGCATATAATCAGTGTCCTTACAGTAACTACTGTTCTAATGCTCTGCTGGCCCTGCTTTGGCAGCCTCCCCTATTTAGATTGCCCTAGGTCATGAATTTTATCACAGCATGCCAGGTAGATGCAGTGGAGATACACAGCAGTGTAACAGCTACCATGGAGGGATATCACATATTAAATATGACTTTTGTTTAAGTATAATATATTGTTTACTATCTTTTACTTAGGAAATATGTAAGATTTTATGGTTTAAACATTGAAAAATATGCATTAATTTTACTTAACTATCTTTTCCTTAAAATAAGTAAATTTGAAAGTTAATTCAAATTATGATGATCTGTTTTGAAGTTACCGTAAGACATTAAAATAGCACAGTAAAAGTTGATAGATAATATCCAAGAAATAATTGCTCTCTGTCAAAGTCTTGAAGACAGCTGGAGCTCTAAAAGCCAGGAAGCAAAAGCTAAACACCTTGACCCGAGTTTTACCGAGGAAATACTCCAGCAGCTTCCTCCCTAAGAACAAAAATATGTGCTTGGCTTTGCTTTATTTAATTTTGGGTCAATAATGAGCTCCCACAAATTTGGGAAACTGAATTGTGATTTTAGAAGTGCAGGGAAACCTGTCTTTCTTTTTCAGCATAGTTATAAAAACAGTGAGCGAGAGACTCAGTTCTTAAATTTTCAAGGAGGCTAATTTCGACTGTTTAAATTCCTTGGCTTTCTTTAGGCAATAATGCAACAAAGCAGCTAATTTCCAGGGGAACATATATTTTGAGAAGGATAACAGAACACCAAAAATAAATATATCACAGATTTATGATTTCTGTGGGTTTTTTTCTGATTTCCAATTTCCCTCACTCCAAACGGGGCTCTCCGCTTCATCCATCCCCTAACTCCATACTAGCACCAACGCTTTCACTTGCAGAAGAATTGAAAAATAGAAAGACAGAACAAGACTCAATTATTCTAATAACAATGTCTTGCTGTCTGATGTATATTGCAATTAAAACTCTTTATTATAAGCACTCTGGCTGAAATTAACCCATTCATATGCCCTGAACACTGAATATGTGTCACAGCTAATTATCACATATCCCAGTGAGCAGAAAGAAACTTTAAGGAAAATGTGACTGCACTTTTAAAAGCACTGATAAAAGTGGAATGAATTTGAAGACCAGATGAAAAGGCAGGGAGACAAAATCAGACATCTTGGGAAAAAAGCATCTTCTTGTTATAGGAGTGGGCGGGTATAGCTGGAAGTTCATCCCCTGGTTTTGGAGTATCAAGTTATTCCTGTGTCAAGCTTTACTCCTATTGCAATGTATGCTCTGGCTTTACTCCTCGGAGGCAGAAATGAGAGCTGCAGTCCCTTTGGAAGGGAAGGTTGAAGGGTTATGTAAAATATCCTTGCTGCTCTTTCTCATGTGCTAGGGGCATAAATCACAACGTAGTGTTTGCTCTAAGGTTCCTCATTCCAATTAGAGAGAGGTCACAGCCTGTTTGCTACCAAACACAATCTCATAAATGATAATGAGAGATCTTTCTTTTTTTCCTGACTGAGAGGGGGAAGAAGGAAAGGGATAAATGAGGCATTGTGGTATTCAAAACATTGTAGGAATCTTTCTACCACTTCCGTGTAGAGCTCTGTGGAATGGGCAGATGTTACTCCTAGGGATTTCATAAAAATTCTCTAGTACTTTGGGATTCCTTGTTTTAATTTGCATTGCTATACACAGAAACCAGCTTCGTGCTGCTTTTTTGTTCACCAAAAGAGCAAGAGATGCTAAAATATCCTACAGTCTTTTCAGAAACTGCAGAATACTGGTGGTTTTCCAGCAAACCATTTCACCTGACCTACCTGTGTTTCCCACGGTGCTTAACCCTTTGATTTTGCAGTTGGACTGACTCATGCATCCCAAGGCATCACCTGCCCTTGAGCGCGGTGCTCACCTGGTTTTCTGCCTGAGGCACGGATAGCTTGGCAAAGCTGCCCCAACTTCTGAATTCATAACACGTGGAAACCACGAGCATTTTGCCCCCATTGTGAACATTTTGGGTAAGTCTGTGTGTAAGCTTGTAAAGTCACAAGCCACCCAAGCTACTTAAAAGGAACTTTAATGTTCCATTTAAAAATAATCAGCTGAAATAGCCACCCCTCACAGTTGCTGCTTAACTGCTCCTTTAGATACTTTGGAGGAAGTAGCAAGAGAGAAACTGCTGAGTTTCTGGATGTGAGGAACAGTTGCGTGTTTTCTAACAGTGAATAAGAAGACTCAAGATTCTGCAAGAGGGTTAACCCTATGGCAATTCAGTACTTTCCCCCACATTGCAAAATTTCTTTGCATACCCTTCTTCCAATTCTAGGTATTTTAAGGAAGTGTTGGTCTAAATAAATAGTTCAAGAACTTTCACATCCTTATCCTATTTCCCATTTACTTTATGGTAAATGGAAAATACGTAAAATATTTGACATGTTTTAAGTATTTTTTGTCAGTGATGGAGGAGAATTACTGTTTCATCATTCAGCTCTGATCACCTTTTGGCCAAGACCCAAATACAGTATGATTATTAGATTCCTACAGGGTAGATTTTGCTAAATACATTTGACTTTTCTTATTTGAGCAACAATCTTGGTAGCATTATACCCCTTTCCCTCTCCTTTTCCCAAGCCTGTGGTGTCTGCCAATATCAGTGCCATGACCTTTATAGCAGTTCAGTTGGGAACATACTACCTCTTTCCTTCATACCTAATTTGCTGATCCTTTCCAACTGTGTAAGAGCCCAAGTGAGAACTTTTGATAGCAGTGTCTGCTGGTGCCCATTTTTTAACCCTTATCTAATTTTGGCAGGGCTGCAATTCCTGCTCTTGAACGTGATAAAGGGATCAGCACGCGGCTCGGCCCGTAGCAAAAGGCTGTGAGAGCTCTTGGGCAGATTGTCTCCATCCGGCACCTGCTGAAATGGGGCCGTTTGACCGGGGTGGTTGGCAGCGTCACTCGGTCCTGGTCAGCCGGGGTGACCTTGCTGGGTGCCCATGCTCCTAATTAACCCAGGGATTCCCATAGCTATTGGCATATGTCTTCGTTGCTGCTTCTCTCTATTTCCTCTTTCCTGATCTAGAGAAGGTCCCAAATGCTAATAAGAAGCATTGCTTAACCAGGGAGATTTAGGAGGGTATTTTCTACTCTGTTGTTTCCGTAGTGCAAGCCTTAACGTGCAGAGCAATGTGGGGAAAGAACTGATACAGTCGCAGATCCGAAGGTGAGAAGAGACCATCAGATCAAGCATAATCACTTGCTATAATATAACTGCCTAACAGTTAGTTAGATTTTGTGTAAGTCTCCATATAATGAACTAAATAACTTGTGTAAGATTAAAGCATGTAATCCAGAAAGGCATCAGATCTTCAGCAGAAACATAAAGGAGCAGAGAATCTATTTCTATTCTAAAAAATTGATAGTCATTCTTCTTTAGGAAAAGGTTTTTGTGTAAAAATTTTATTTCTTCTTATTGCTTCTGACTCAAATTATCACTGAGTCTTTTATCTGAATTAATACCTTTTTAATAGCAGGTATTTATATACCCTGTAGAAGCAATCTCTGGCAACTTCAACAAGCAAATGGCATTTTTTTTTCTGGAGTTCTTGGCAATCTTCCTGTCTTGTAATTATTCTGGTGAATCTCTTCTGCGAGCTAATTTTAATTCTGAGATACATGCGGTCACTAACCTGATGCTGTATTCCAGGATCACAAGCCAAAGCTGCACACTAAAAATCACATCACAGCATCACAGCATTGACAACTATTTTCCTGTCCATACATGTATATTTTTGTTGTTGTTGTTGCTATTGTTGTTGGTTTTTTTTTTTTTTTTTTGTCACAGATTTGTTTTGAGCACTTCAGCTGCCTGGATTGTCCTCTTTAATTCCTAACTCCAACACAGAGACAGTCCTTTCCAGATTCTTATATCCCCCTGCGCAGGTGCCAGCATTTCTTCTCCGCAGAGGTGTGCTTTTGCATTGAGCTGTGTTAAAATACTTCTTTTTGGGGGACAGCTCCAGCAGAGCAAGCAACCCAGCTAACTGCACATGACTCTTATCACCATCTACCCCCTTAGCAACCTGGGCATCTCCCAACCACTGGTTTTGCAGTGTTTCCCTCTTGACAAGCTTTTGGATACTTGAGAGAAACGCTGCCTTGGTTCTACCTTGATTGAATCAGAAATCTTGCAAATCCTTTATTTTATGGCTACTCCTTGCTGCTAATCACATAGGTCTTAATCCATGGGCTGTGTCCCGTAATATGTAGCTGCAGAGAGAAATATTTTCTCTTTTTTTTTTTTTTTTGAGATTTCACACAGGCAGCCTGTAGTGAAGTACATAGTGTAGAAGTCTCTCATGTGTTCACAATTGCCTTTTATCAACCAAACTTGTAAACCTGAAAAGTGAAAGGTGCATTAAAGAATGTAGGTTTGCTCTTATAAATCGCTGGAGCCAATAACTAAAGGCACATCTTTTTAATAACTGAATTTCACGTCAAGCATATCTATAATTACACCTAGGATGAAGTTAGAAAGATAGCCTATATGTGTCAGCCAGTGACCTCCTACTTGTCCTTTTCAATTGTCACATCTCCACCTTGATTTAAATCTTCTGAAGTTACTCTGTTATCACATAAGCTACTGAAAAAAAAATAAATAAAAAGTTATTATCTCTCCCTACCCTTCCAGGACTCTTGGGGTACACAAGATGCCTCTGCTCCTGCTACAGGAGCACAGTATCCTGCATCTTCCAAAAGCAGAGAAACAGGTCATTTTTTTGTACCATTTTAAATATTCCTCTTTTCTCAGCTGTTGGAGATCCCCACTCATTTTCATGTTGTTTTTTGAATGTGTTTGCATTTGATAACTGTTATCACATAAGCTACTGAAAAAAAAATAAATAAAAAGTTATTATCTCTCCCTACCCTTCCAGGACTCTTGGGGTACACAAGATGCCTCTGCTCCTGCTACAGGAGGACAGTATCCTGCATCTTCCAAAAGCAGAGAAACAGGTCATTTTTTGTACCATTTTAAATATCCCTCTTTTCTCAGATGTTGGAGATCCCCACTCATTTTCACGTTGTTTTTTGAATGTGTTTGTATTTGATAGTTTTCCTTGAATAAATAGTAATTCCCACATTTAGAAAATGTACCATTCCTGCGTTTGCCCAGGGAGGTACTAGTGTTACCAGGACTGGCTGCCCTTTTCTGAGCGTCTGGACAGCCCCAGGACACCACGTGTGCAACTATGAGCTGGTGATAGAACAGCTGTGATGCCAATGATCAGAAACTGTAGTAGTTTGAGCCCCCCACATAAACTAAGAGCTGTGCTAAAGGAAGGAAGCTTCTCAGTCCATCTTCTTCTGTCTGCCCTGTTTCTGTCCTCTGAGTCCCCTATTGCTTTTCTTTGGAAGCTACAAAAGCAACTTTTTGCATTAAAAGTGCAAGTTCATTTGAGAAATTTCCAGATGCGAAGCTCTTCCAACCTGCTCAGACTTCGAGTCTCCTCATATGACAGCCTTTTGAAATGTCCACAAATATGTTTTCTCGCTGCCCATTCATGTATTAAATACTCATCTCCATGATGAAATGCCTGCCTGGGTTTCTCTTACTGAGCAACTGTCAGATGTTTAGCACCAGTAGACTTTACTGCTCAAAGGCACAGACTTCTTAAAGCTCCTCTCAGTCATTTCAAGCGCTGTCTGGCTGAAAGTCTTGGGGAGGGGGGAGAGGAAAAGGAAGAGGCTGTTACTGTCAATGGGATTCCAGCTGGTTTGTATATAAAGTCTTTCCAGGACACCAGAAATGCCTCATTCACCATTTGGACGTCATATTCTAAATAATACCAATTATTTGGTTGACATCTACCGCCCTGCTGAGGTATGTGATAATGGTGCCCCTTGTCTGCAAGGACAAGCACTTTCCTTCCTCCAGCGGCCAGCGAGCCAAGCCAGCCCTGGCCAGGCTGGGCAGCAGGAGACCCCGCGGCTCCTCGGGGCACCCTCGGGCTCCCTGCGGGCAGCGCGGCGGGGCCAAGCCCACGAGAACACCCTGGCACAGCTTCCTGGCAAGAGCTGTGATTTTTGTGCTGCTTTAGGGTAAATTTAAATTACTCGTATTCATGCTCATCTGTGGTTGGCTTTTTCCTCCACACCCCCCTCCTCCTTCTTCTAATGTTCTGATCTACCAAGCTGCAAGCGGTTTGCTTGACAATGTGGGGCGCTTGAAGAGCAGATGGTCCCTTTTCTTCCCCCCTGTGGCATGCAGAAATGAAATGCTATCATTCAAACTTCAGCCTGTGATACTCTTATCTGAAAGGTTGATTTAGCAGCTACTTTGCCACCCACCAGCTCTATTTCCTTCCACATCGGATATGATTTTATGACAGGCTTAATGTGCAGCAGCTAGTGACTTGTGTTACTGCTCTAGCAGACCATCTCCAATTGTCCTAGCGTACACACACAAACTCAGGGAAAGGTCTTGCCCCTGAGTGTTTACAGCTTAGGCAAGGGATGTGGTTTGTCCAAGCTCAATAGCAGATCTGATAACGCATCCCCAGGTCTCCTTGTTCACTGTGTGGTTTCTTACACTGAGTTCCCTTCATCAGGGCTGGTGTAAAATGAGTAATATTCAGCCTCTGAAACGCATTTAAGCCCAGACACAACATCTGGGAGAACTGTTTGCTTTCTCCATATGCTATCTCATGAACAATTGCCCAAAAGATGAGTAGCGAGAAAAGGAATGCTACATGCCCCGCTGCTGCACCAGGTGAGTGATTTGCCTTTCTAGAGGGTTGACGGGTATAAATCTCACTTGCTACCATTAGGAAGCAAATAACACAACTCCTTGATACTCTTATTCAGAATATCAAGAGTAAAACTGGTGTTTGCCTAGGTCACCCTGACTATTGAGAAAAGGGTTACCTCCTTGGGGTCTGAGAAACTTCTTTCCCGGTTGCTAGAAGAAAATCAACAGACTTTCTCAGACATCCCTATGTGGAGCTTGCATAGCTCAGCTCCTTGAGGCTGGTGACAAATGGTGCAATGCTGGCCTAGAGCTAGATCAGCACATGGACATCCGAAGCTTTTGTAAGCCCTAAAAATGTATTTAAGCAGAGTATTCACGAGGCTAATTAAGCAACAGCAGCTGCTTTTCACAGGCCTGTCTGCAGGCAGCAAAGGGAGAGAAGCTCCTCTGGGAATGACTCAGAGCACCTACATTGAGCTCCTGCTCTGAAGCACCTCCTGAGGGAGCCTCTGCTCCCCATGTGGATGCCCCTCTCCATCGCTGCACATGGCTCCTCTTCCCAGCCGTGTCCCCGGGCTCCTCTGTTGTCACTGTGGTTCTCGGCCAGAAGAGACATCTATAAGATCTGTTAAAGGTGAAAAAGATAAGCATCTTCTAAATGACTTCATAGAGTGAAATATTTTTGCAAGCAGAAAATACTGCTTGCTAAGTACTGGGTTTTGAACCTTGTCCTAATAGTTTGAAGTGAAAAAAAACAACGGCCATATGGGGTTTAGCAAGTCACAAGCCAGGTTGTGATAAGCTGCTTTGTTTGTCAGTTCCCAACTGCTACTTTGATAAATCACAGGGGAATTTTCTCACTTGCTGGACTGCAGGCTATTCCAGGGGTGGATATGGAGAACAAAAAGTTTCATGTTAGATTTTATGGGCTGGAGCCTGCAATCTGCTGAGTTCCCTGTGAGTCACATGAAGGCAAAACAAGCATAAACTGACTCCACTGAATCATTGTTTTCATGGGGAGAGAGTTCTCCAAGGACTTAAAGCTGGTGGAGATACTGCGCCAGCCTTGGGCTTCAGACACATGTCCTTTGGTGTAAGGAGCAAGGAGGAATGGAGACATTTGGGAACGGGGCTTCTCCGTGCCCGACCCTCCATTCATTTCCCTGAATGTGAGTGATGTCTGCAGCAAGTTATAGGTTTAGAGCTGTTCCTGCAGCTGCTCGGACCCCGTTGCCTGTCGTCTGTATCTACAGATGAGCACATTTACTGATGTAGACCTCTACCCAGGGCAAAGGTAGGTCTTATGTGCCTTTTGGCACAAAAAAAAAAAAAAAAAAAAGTGAGATTGTCCCACAGAGAGACAGCTGATTGCTGTTATAACCTCAGCCCAAAACACTGTTCCAGACTTGGCCGTTCGAGCTGCCTGGCTCTGCAGAGAGCAGCGAGCTTGGCTACAAAGCAAGGCAGGTCTCGGTGCTAGGAGGAGCAGCGCATTTGGCCTCTCTGAAGCTGTGTATTTCAATATTAATTTGTCTGTGATTCTGCTGACACCTTCTGATTATGCTGCTGTCCCAGTAAAATATAGGGTGTGCTAAAATCAATTTCCCACCCACTACTCCATGGCAGATAAGAGAGAAAATATATATCTCTAATTAAAATTTTCTTATCTACTGGAAAGTTTAAGCAGTTTGTAGGATTGATTTGAATAAAACCGATGATGAGGCTGACTCAAGTGACTGGAAAATGACCTCTTCATCATAAAATGCCAGAATAATGTTGCAAAGCAACCTTAATTTCCTACAGTCTGTCAAAGGAAGGACTTCTCAGTTAGTTACAGCATATAATACGGATACTCCTGAAATGTCCTCTGTTTAATGAACAGCTGATACTGGCTAACCTCATGGAAATAAGAGAGAATTACTACCAGCTGCAAAATACATTCACCGGATAGTGAAACTGGCAGTCGGTATTATGCCTGCTATAAATATTTTTAATTAAAAATTGTTTTCCGTCTCTTCAATTGATATAATGGTGATGATGCTTACTGAGACTTACTGAAGATGTAACAGGATTCCCCTTCGCAGAGCTATTTATTCTGCTGTAATTTTGCCATAGTGGAAATCTACATAATAATGCCTGGATTCTCGTGTAAGAGAAAAACGGGCAGAGAGAGTGTTTTATCTGCGCGTCCCCGAACAACCCACCCACACGAGCACTGCTGCGAATTCTCAAAAAGCCTCGCTGCCCGGGGCTGCCTGCCTAGGTTTGACTCTGACGTGATTTCAGGGAGCTTCTTGTGGAAATTCCAGCCCCTCCAAAGCCCATGAGGCACCGTGCGCACTGGAGAAGGGATCTGCTCGGCGCGGTGATGGATCAGCGCTCGGCACTCTTGTAGAGGACAGGGCAGCGCCTCGCTCCCCGCTCCGGTTCCCTCAGCGCCTTGGCATTGGGCTGGCGTCGCAGGGAGGGAGGAAGCCTGCTGGGAGCGAGGAGCTGCTGAGCCCGGCTCCACAAAATCCACGGCAAAACGAAGATATTGCTTTACCTAAATGGGCTGCAGAGAGGAGAGGAGACCTTGCTGACAGCTCTGCCGGGCCACATGTGGTTGCTCTCTGCATTAGGCAGGCAGGTTTCCAGGGCAGACAGGAGAGATTGCTTTCTAATCTCCATTTCATTCTGTTTCCTTCCGTGGTTTAAGGTCAATGTTCCGACTTAGACATTTTTTTCCATCTCCTTCCTCACTTTCCCAGTCCCCTGCCTTCCTCCTCTGTAATTTCCAGTACATTTGTCCCTGATCCACACTGAACTTCGCCCTCCGGTTTTGTTTTCTAGAGGATACCCGTGGCCCTGGTGCGGTTTGGTGGTTTGTTTTCTGACAAGCCTGGAGGCACAAGTCAAGACAAAAGCCCCACTCTACCCATCCCTCTATGAAAACGTGATAGGACATGTATTCATACTGTTCTACAGACCCTTTGATCTAAACCCACTGCTTTGATTTCGCAATATTAAATTCTTTTTGCAGTTCGTCTCTCATCCCTTTCTCAGTGACAGTAGTTTCAATAGTTTCAAGTCTTTCTCCAGACAGGGCTATCACCTTTTTTTCTATCATTTCTTCCTGGGCCTTATCCTTCTTTCAAAAATCACCATTGTCTGTCTTCCCCATCTAACCCTTTCAGCTGCTTTTATGGTCTGCAGCCCTCTCATTTCCCACCTCGATATTCCTCCTCAGGGTTTGGTGTGCGGTTTCCTCCGTGGTCTCTTTCCAAGGGCAGCAATGTCCACGCTCACAAGCTCAGCTCTTCCTTAGCTCAGCTGAACTTATGACAACCAATGTCTGCTTTTCTTTATGTCTTCATACCGAGCTTCACAAGTGTCCTAAGGATGGTTTCGTCTCAAAGTTTGGCTATTAGCTCAGTAATATGGACCTTTATTTCTTGAAAACTCTTCCCTCCCCCTGCATTGCTGGCCTGGACACGTATATATATGTATAATATATGTGACTGTGTGAATGTTGCTTGTTTCTGCGTTTAGCCCAACTAACAGGGAAGGTGAGCTGTTATTTGTGCATCGTGTGCTTGCGGTAAAGGGCAGAATTGTTATCTGGTGAAAAGATAGCTCCAAAGAATGGGAATTAGCCCTATGACCAAATCCATCACTGCTTGCAGGTACGAAGGTCGTATTAGCAGAACGATGAATGAATCAAAGGGACTTTTCTGTAGGTGGCTGGGAGTTTCTCATTTACTCTTTTAGTTCTGCCAGGCTATTTTTCAGCAGGAGATCACTCAGTCTTTTTGTTTTATTCACTTAAAGAAAGATCTCTATATTAGCAGGAAAAAAAAAGATAACAAAATTGTGATTTTTTTTCTGCATGTAGTCTTAATTACCTGTGACATTTTGTGCAAGATGGATGATATTTTAAGAACCAGCCACACCAAGAGCAGTTTCCACTTGCCCGTGTGATTGTTTCCTGCTCTGTTGTAAACTAAAAGGATTAAGCACACCCTTAGCCAAGATAAATTTGAAATACAGTTCTCCAGTTATTTGAATCTAAAGGCAGTATTGATTATTTAATTATGTAGAAGTGGTCCAGATGCTGCGCATTTACTACAGATTAATGACTGTCCCAGAGCAGTTAATGGCCCTTCTCTCTGCCATCAACACAAGCTGCTCATTAATCCCTGGAAAATGGCTTGCATAACAATCATAACCTGCTGTTAAAAGTTTATAAATAGATAAAAGTGTCACACGGATTTACAAGGGGCGAGGCTGAGTGAGATCCGCGTGGCGTTTTGGTGAATGGATGCCATGGACATGAGCTCATCTGATTGCCTGAACTATCTCAAAATCCCAAGTTGCTCTTTTGGATTTGAAAATGTCATGTAAGAAAGTGCCAAGTGGCTGGAGTCCTATCTAGTGACTAGGAAATAATTCCCATGCTGCACACAACGAAGAGGCAACTTTGTTCTGATAGCAACAATCTGCCCTTTTTAACTTATATCCCAAAATGCACTTAAGGGAGGTTGCTCAGCTGTGCTGTTTCATTTGTTGACTTATTTTTAAAAGAAAAAAGCAAACAAACAAAAAAGACTTTGCATATATGTGCACATGTAGAGATGAATAAGTCCCTGGCTGTTCACTGAAGCACAGCAACTGGTTCAGGGCTTGCTAGGCTGAAATCTAAATTATTCACATCAAAGTGAATCAAAGGGGGTGTTTTGCAGGCAGGTGCCTCTGCTGTTTTCTGGGCTGTTATAGCAGTGAATAGGGTATGGGCTCAGCACTGCCAAAGAAAGCGGCTTTTGGAAAATGTGCTGCTGGCACAGCCAGGAGGGATGATTCCTGGTTATTGTTTCGGAGGAGCAATGATGTAAACCTGCAGTCATTTACAGCCCTGGATGAATGCACCGAGGAATGGAGTGGGGTCTGCACGGACATCCTGCGCATGGGAAAAATTAGGGAAGTGGCTTCCTCATCAGACCACAGAGCCTGAAATAAGAGAAAAGTTGAGAAATTCCTGTCCTTTCCAGTGAATCAGACCGGAAGGGCTGCGAGGGACCTCTCGAACACTATTTTCCATGTCTGTTAGCACCATAGCCTGTGTTCGCTATTGCTTTTGGCAGACCTGTCCGAAGGGGTTGGCACCATGTGCCCAGGAGGGCTCCAACCCCTCCAGCAGCAGCCTTGCCCTCTCCTGCGCCCTCAGATCCTGCTGCAAGGAGCCTCTGCCTCCCTTCTGCTTCGGCCACGTTCCCTCCCTCCCTCCACGGGGCTCCCGGGTCTCTTCGCAGCAAACACACAATTTGCCCCAGTCTGTGATTTTTCCCTCGCCCGGTGCTAAACCGGGAGGCGCAGGAAGCCCCGCTGCTCCGTGGGGTCCCCTGTGCAAGGAATTGCCCTGTCCCTCCTCTTGGCGTCCCCACACGAAACCCACCCCAGTGCAGGACGGCTCAGGTGGGGATGCTCTGCTGAGGAGCAGCGGTCACTGCCATCTAGTGGGATCCAGGAAGGGAACTATCCAACCATCGGATTTATCAGCTGCAGAAGGGACCCAACAACAGCCCTCTTCTCCTTTTTCCCTCTTTTTCCCCCTTCTGCTCTCAGGGGAGGGCCCGATGGCCTGATGTATCTTTTCCTTCAAGGCAGCTCCATGGGACGCAACAGAGCCCCATGTTTCAGGGAAGATCCCACAGGAGAGATCCCACAGGATCCCACCCGTGGTTGGTCCTTCGTGGGCCTGCAAGTGCCATCGCCCTCCCTGCTTAAGGATGTGCACAGACGGGCATCTAATAATTTGCCAAAAAAACACGTATGGAATCAACAGCAAATGCACAAGTGGAGGTGACTCTGGGTCCTATTTGCCCTGGGAGATAAGGCTGGCTCAGAGCTGGGAAATGGAGCAGGCTGCAGGGAAGCAGGAGGAAGCCTTTTAGGGGCTCTGTATAGTCCAACGGGGACACAAGACTGGACACAGTGGCCTTGTATTTTTTAATACAGGAAGAGTAGCAGTTTTGTTTTGAAGTTAAAAATGGTCTCATTCTTCTAGCTGGATAAGTTGCCCAAAAGCTTTAATAACGCAGAAAGGAGACACTGCTCGTATAACAGGGGTGGTCCGGGCAGGGCAACCTCACTCGTGCCAGAGAGCAGGATTTTGTGAAAAAACTGAGACACGCTGGCATGGAGCAACCTCTTAGTGACACTCAACCATCAGGTTAGGAGGAAAGTTCCTCGAATTTTTGATTAACTATTTTATTTATGTGCAGGTCAGATAGGAGGAAAACTTTTCTCGCTTAGCAAAGACCATATGAAATGGATAAGGTTTTTTTATCAGATTTCCTTTTACCTTACTCATTTCCCTCTTATGAGCTGAATACTGGTGCTTCGGGGATCATGAACTTGAGACTACATATGAGGTCCTTTAAAGCCCTAATGTATTAAATATATATATATATATATATAGAGAGAGAGAGAGAGAGAGAGAGAATTGGTGCTTCTGCTCTGGCCCAACGACTTTCCAATGCTGTGATGCGGCTTATTTTAATTAGGTTTTGGAGGGTTTCTAATTTATTTTTTAAGTATGTGTTTATTCATTTTGTTAATGGAAAATGCTTGCCTGCTGCTTAGACCTTCTAAAACATTGGATTATTTCCTCACTTATTGTTTTTTAGGGGCATTTTTCAACTAACAGTCTCCAAAATGAAGGCTGGTATCAACATACTGCCAATATATTTGGAGTGTTACCTTTTCGTTTACGTCCATTCATCTATTAAAAAATAATAACAGTAACGGCGCGAAACACCCTTTTCCCGCTCATTTTTACAGCACGGGCCGTTCCGGGGCGGGACGGACCCGCCGCTATGGCGGCCCCCAGGCGGGGCCGGGGGGGG
>NW_010583752.1:0-32197 GCF_000705375.1 Tinamus guttatus | reverse complement strand
GTGGGGGGCCGCGCCTGGCGGGGAAGGCCTGCGCTGGGCCTTCCTCTGTGTGGAGCATGTGGCGTTTTATATATATATTTATACACACAGACACACATACATATAAATACACACATAATGCACATGTTAAAATGCAGCCGTCATGATGGAAACCGATTGGAATTTTTCTGTGCGTGTGTGTTTGCGAGTAGCACGTAAATCTGACATATGCTTATATATATATATATATACGCACACACATATACATATACACACGTTTATGTATAACTCTTTGGATCAATAGTTTCTTCAGAGGCAGGCATGACACGTAACCGGGCGCTGCACGAGCCCAGCCGAGCGCCTGCTTCGGGTTAGTCCCTGTTGTGTAGTTACGTGGGGAGGAGGGAGAACAGCCGCTGATAACGACAAAAAGGGTTTGAGCAGACATTGCTGTTCTGTTCACAGTCGATGAATCTGAGCTCCTCACCGTCCCAGATGGATGGAAAGAGCCGGCCTTCACCAGAGAGGACAATCCTAGAGGGCTGCTGGAAGAAAGCAGTTTTGCAACGTTATTCCCAAAGTACAGAGAAGCGTACTTGAAAGAGTGCTGGCCACTGGTCCAGAAAGCCTTGAGCGAACACGTATGAAGAGTTGTTTATTATAATACCATATTTTATTGCCTAGGACATAGAGATATTGCATAAGCTAGTGCAAGTAGTGTGGGTCACCTCTCCAGTATTGCGTGTGTTTATATTCAGAATATGCTTGCATTTAGAATTTGTTATAGTGTGTTATTTCAGTGGAGGTCTGTGTAGCTAGGCCTACATTTCCTTATGATAGTTAAACTTTCAGTGAAGCTCAGTGCAGCAGCAAGAGTCTAGAAACTCATAACTCAATTGCACCCAAGTAGAAAGAGATGGGAGAGGTGATGTTTCAGGCCTTGTGACATACATATTCAGTCATTTTTTTTTATTTTTCTTAAGCTGGAAGTTATTTTAGAAATTCTTGAAAATGGATCTTCATTCACAGTATAGTGTTCTGTTTCTTAACATCTTAATGCTGAGCTGAATTCTGAGATATTCTTGTTTAGGGATTAATTCACTATTTCTCGTCAAATTTGCAGTTTGTGAATGCAACGCTGGATCTGATTGAAGGTAGCATGACTGTCACTACCACTAAGAAGACTTTTGATCCCTATGCAATCATCAGGGCTAGAGATTTAATAAAACTTCTAGCAAGAAGTGTTCCATTTGAACAGGTCTGTACTAAATCTTGTCAGTTTGTAACAAATTGTATTGTTAAGTGTTAAAGAATATTACATTTTCAAAGTTTGGGACTTAGAGGTAGTCACCTGAGGTGAGAAGAATGATCCCTGGTATTTCCCTGACTGCTCTAAGTCGTGCGTCTGCATTCAGACGGTGTCATCTGCTTCTTGTGTCTTTAGGCAGTCCGCATCCTACAGGATGATGTTGCATGTGATATCATTAAAATAGGATCTTTAGTAAGAAAAAGAGAAAGCTTTATAAAAAGAAGAGGACGACTTCTTGGGCCAAAAGGATCTACTTTGAAGGTATTTCCTATAGGTGTAGTGACTGTGAAGTTCTTAAACCTGAATCTTTGTCAGCTTGGTGGCTTATTTCTTGTTCCTTTTCTTCTTTCTCTGCTTGTGTGTGTAGGCCCTGGAACTGTTAACAAACTGTTATATTATGGTGCAAGGAAACACTGTCTCAGCCCTTGGACCTTTCAGTGGGCTAAAGGAGGTAAGGGGAGACATGGATATTTTGTGCAGCGAAATTCTGGGCCCAGCTCTAGGGCATGATCATTAAAAGCAGGATCTGAGAAGGGTCTCACTGATTTTCAGCTCTGTGTTAGTAACCTCTGTTTACCTCGGTGGCCATACGCTTAGCTGCTCATTTTCTTTTAGTCTCTGACTTCCTTCTGTCCTTGAAGTAAGGACGCTTTGTAAAATACCCCCCTCTTTTTTTTTTTCAATTGGGAAAGAAAGAAGAAAAGTGGGGAGGATGTCTTCAGATGTTTCTAAGTAATATTTTTATTTTTCTCTATTTCTGCTTGTGTTTATGTTGCCTACAATGGAGAATTTATGTGGGTTTTCAAATAAGAAGCTTAGGAGTGGAAATATTGCAGTGTTAATGCCATGTAAGCTAAGGGAGCATCTAATGTTTTTTAGTAAGATGTAAGTAGGGAATGCTTGTGAAAAGAAAAATTTTCACACGATGCTGTAAAATCTATAGTAGCAAGGAAGCATTATGTGTGCTGGGATGTATTAGAAACATGACAGACTAGTGATATTTCTGAACTAGTGTGTCTTCAATTTGGCTGAGCAGGTTAGCTTTTTCAAGCTATCTACAATTTTGGAGTGATGGGGAATGTTTTTAAATTCCTTTCCAAGTTTCACTCTGAGAAATTTTAATTCAATATCAAAATTTGATTAGAATTTGATATACTTGCTAAACTTTTTAAATTCTTTTTTCCTTTTTATTAAATATAGGTTAGAAAAGTTGTTCTGGACACAATGAAGAATATACATCCCATATATAACATCAAGGTGAGTATGTCTCAGTGTGCATCTTTGTTTCCAATAAAGTACTATTTCTTACTGTAGGACAATATACTATTTTTTTGCCTTCTGGTAGTTTATTTTTTAGAACTTCTAGACTGGGCTTTAAAAAAAAATCTCAGTTTGATATCTTCCTTTTCCCTAGGGTATATTGCCATCATATCATTAACAATATCTGAGAAAACACCAAAGGAAAAGTGTGCATTGACTTTCCTTCCGCTCATGATTGATTGCCTGATGTGCTCTTGTAAACTGAGCATCTCTTCCTGGGGGTTTAGCCCCTGTCTTGAGACATGTTTGTTTTTCTGGTTCAGCTGTTCACAGTTAACCTCCCTGCGACTAATCTCTTTATTACAGTGAGAGGTGGAAGGTTCAGGTGATGAAGACTGAGAGTTTAATAAATAGCGAGATTAGAGAGTTTAGCAAAATTTAAAAGTTGGAGATCTTGGGTACTATTGTAATAGCTTTTTTTGGTTGGTTGGTTGTTTTTTGTGTGTTTTTAATAACTTCTCTATGATGTTCTAAAACTACTGAAGACTTTGATGATCAAAAGGGAATTATCAAAAGATCCTGAACTGAGATCACAAAATTGGGAAAGGTTTTTGCCGAAGTTCAAACGGAAGAACTTGAAGAAACGGAAGGAGCCAAAGAAGAAGAACGTTAAGAAGGAGTATACACCATTCCCACCTCCACAGCCAGAAAGTCAGGTCAGCTGAAGTTGATTGCACGAGGGTATAAGATGTTTGGAAATCTTGATCTTGGCTGCAACAAGTTTGAAGCCCTCTTCTGTCAAGTCTGATTTCCTGATAGTGCATATATGGCTGATAGTACATAATTATTTCAAGCTTCTCTTTATTTGTCTGTGCAGATTGATAAGGAATTGGCAAGTGGCGAATACTTCTTGAAAGAAAGTCAGAAGAAACGAAAGCGATTAGAAGAGATAAAGGTAAAGTTGTTCTCACCATTCATTTAACAATTATTTGACTGCTCTCACTTTCATTTTTGTCCCTTTGACCTGTGCTTGGTATCTTTATTGTTAACTTTAGGCAAAACAAGCAGATGCAATTAAGAAAAGACAAGAAGAAAGAAATAAAGCTTTTATTCCACCAAAGGAAAAACCAGTTGTGAAAGCCAAGAAAGGTAACTTTTTCTTGTTCTTAAACTTTCTGCAGTTGGTTCTTAGGCTAACTGATTATGTATCCATGTAGCTGAAGGCAGTAAAAGAACTGAAGAAAAGCAATCCTAACAGTTAAATCCAACCCTGGGTTTCTAGGGAGAGCAGAAAGATCAAACAGCCCATAGCTCTATACAATGGCAGTTTTCTGGGGAGCAGCCTCATGATGGAAGTACAGAGGCTGCCTGAACTAGTCCTTTTGACGACATCAGTGCTGAGCTTGTGAGTTGTAGTGAAGCTGCATAGTTTTTGCACTCAAATGCATGCTTTTTGTTTAAAGAAAGCCAAAAGCAATACTTTCTTGGAAAGTTGTGTCACAAGTAAGTGTTGGTGTAAGATAGAGTAGTAGTTTTTCTTAAAGTTAGCAGTAAATTTCACGCTGTATGAAGCGTAAGAACTTTGTATTCTTCCACAGATATTTCTTTAGTGCATAAAATCCAATACAAGCTTTCTGGATTCGCTGATTTTACTACAGATTTATTGCAGTAGATATACTGTGCACCTGTTATTGTGTATATTACACAGAAGCTTCTTACAGACCTCCCCCCCCCACTTTTTTTTTGAGAAGAATCTGTGTTCCGATGCTCTTATTCATTATACAGCACTTGTGTGTGTGTGTGTGTGTGTGTGTGATGACAGTAAACTTTCAAAATTCTGCTATTTCAAATAACTCAAATACTGTGCTCTCCCAGCTGTTCTGTTTTGAACTTAAATCCTTTAGTCTTCCAAGAATAAATTATAACAATATTTTGAATTTAGAGGAGATCCTAAACGGACAGCTGATACCAACTGTTGGAGGTAGGAATTGTTTTTTTTTTGGATCCAAACCCATGGCTCTTGCCCAAAAGGGAAAGCACCACAACTGGGCTAGCAGAGTAGATTATTGACACTGCTCAGCATTAAGCATCTACCTGAAGTCCCCTGACACTCTCTGCAGAAATTTCATACGAAAAAAATCACAGAGTTGGATCAAAAGTGTCTCCTCCCTGCCCCACAGATTCTGTTTTCAACAGTGGCCAGTGGTGCATGGCCAGGGAAGGAGCGTAAGAATGGGACAGGCGTGTGTGGGAGCCCATCGTCTTAGTTAAATGGAGAAGGATGGAATGGCATGAATGGTTCTCCAAGTGTAAGAACTCGCTGATAAACTTCAGCCCTCGTCTTGGTGGGGCATAGCCCCAAAACAGTGATTATGTGTTAATTAGTGGAATATCTAAGGGGAGGATGATGATAGTTTGTGTATGTGCAGTGTGTGGCACATTTTCAGATGCAGATGTAGAGGTTTTTTTTTGTTGTTTTTTTTTTTTTTTTTTATCTTCTCTGAATTTTGCTCAAAGATGCTTGTGAAAAATAGTAAAATAGTTTCAATAAAAGTTATTATAATGGCTTTTAGAATCCTTAGTAATATAAAGCAGAATCTCAACCAGTGCTGCAGGACAGAATTCAGTGTTTGTAGATGTGTAGTCATCTTGCAGACTGCTATAATGTGGAAAAAGTAAAATTCATGTTTATTATTCTTGTGCTTTTTTTACTGCATAGCCTCCACTGAGAAGAAAATTGATATTGAAGCTATAAAGGAAAAAGTAAAGAATGCAAAGAAGAAGAAATTAGGAGCGCTTCCAGTGGAAGAAGTCAAACTGAAGATTGCAGCAGATGAAAAGAAAAAAAAGAAAAAGAAATAATTCACTACCCAAGATGCTTACTTTTCTCCTATTCTAAAAAACATTTTCATATTTGGGAGATTTGAGACTTAAAGTTTAACAACTTATTGATGTCAGCATATAGTTTACATGAGGAAGGACCAGGTAGAGATAATTCTCTTCTCCTAAACACGCTTAAATAATGGAGCTAAAGCAGCTGTATAAAATAGTCAAGGCTGATGAAGAAAACATGCTCTGACGTATTGCTTGAGAAAGTAAAACTGTAGTTGGATAATACCCATGTTTCTAAAAGAAGAGTTTTGTAATACAATCATTTTAGGAGGTTGGCACAAACTCTTAGACATCAGGTTCTGAGAACTCGGTGGGAGGCCAAGGTAATCTTTTTTTGTGAAAGACTATTAAACTAGAAGCAGCCTCAGTTACAATGATAACTTTTGCAAAACAGACAAGATCTATTACTATATGCTTTTGTTTCTGTAAAAGCTAATTATTATTGTGTCTTGTCTTGGTGTTAATAAACTATTTTTAATAAATTTGTTCTTCAGTTGTCTAAATAAGTCATCTACCCCAAAACCTCTGTCTTGGTTTTCTGGAAAACATTTCCTAGTTTAAGGTGAGAATTAAACAGCTATAACGTGTTCACAGAATCACAGAATGGCTGAGGCTAGAAGGGACCTCTAGAGATCAGCTAGTCCAGCACCCCTGCTCCAGCAGGGGCACCCAGAGCATGGGGCGCAGGGTGGCATCCAGGTGGGTTTGGAAGATCTCCAGAGAAGGAGACTCCACAGCCTGTCTGGGCAGCCTCTTCCAGGGCTCTGCCACCCTCACAGGAAAGATGTTCTTCCTCACATGGAGATTAAATTTCTTATGTTTCAACTTGTACCCATTCCCCGTTGTCGTGTCAGCAGCCACCACAGAGAAGAGCCTGGCCCCATCTTCCCTACATGTCCCCCATGTTGATCAAATCTCCTCTCAGCCTTCTCTTCTTCAAGTCACCTAATCAACTGATTTGTGTTAATAAGCTTCCATGTGTTAATGTTGCCTTGGACAGAATGTGTTACAAAGCAGATGTCCTTCCATGTTGAATAGTGCTACAGGATAAACTGATACCTTTCTCTAAGGATAGTTATTTTTGAATAGATTGGGTTATAAGAGATAGGGTTATGTATTTAACTGAGCCCCTTCTTTAAAGGAAGTTCAGAGGTTTTTGGTTTCCTGGAATGTGGTGTGATGAAACAGTTACAAGAACAGCTGATGTTATTTAACGTCTCAGATTAGAGAAGCAAATGTTACAGAGCAACACAAAATTCATGATCGTGTCTGAATGTTTTTGCCAGATTTTGGAATTCTGGTTGCCTGCAAATGCAGTGCAAATGATATTGCTAGAGCACTGCACCTCCCTGCTTTTAGGTTGGTAACATTTTGTTTGAAATTAAAAGGTGAAAACACAACCCTTTCCTTGTCTACACGTATGAATAAGGACTTGAGGTAGCTGTGATTGAACAATCAGTACATGTGCACTGGGAAGCAGCTAAAATTTAGGGTGAGGATCAACAGTGGTCTTGAGTTTCATGATCACTTCTTGCAACAACTCAGTGAAGGGGGAAGAATGTTCTCAGTCCCCTTTGTTATCTCATAGTAATAGAGCATTCTGTCCTCTTCTCTGCCACAATAACTAGTTTCAGCAGGTGCTGTGCTACCAAAGGAGATGAAGCATGCCAGTTTAAATGTCACAGGGTGATCTAGTGGCTTCTTAAAGGGTTACAATTAAGAGCAAGGCTGAGTATGGCCCTGTGATCACCAATAGTTGCTTGAGTGCTAGTGCAAGCGCTAACTTCATATCCCCTGCAAAATGTGGCTGTTTCCCAGCTCCGTGGGCAGAGCAGCAATGCAGGGATGCCCAGCTCGTCCCGGTGGCAGCCTGCTCTTGGAGCTGGGCCTTGGGAATTTTGGGCTTCTTACCCACAGCTGTGGCATCTATGCAGATTTTGCCTCAACTCTATAGTAAAATCCCTGGCAGACTTCAGGGAGTCTTTTCCTTCTCCTGCCAGGGGGTGAAAAAGCTTTTCATTGTGTTCAATCTTTTTAACTTGTTATGGCTGACAAGTTTCAAGGATTGTTGGCTGGATATTTACTTAGTTA
Source organism: Tinamus guttatus (assembly GCF_000705375.1). The sequence continues at coordinate 24,666 of NW_010583752.1, read as the reverse complement.
AACTGGAAAATCAAGAAAACCCACTTCTAGCCCTTTAGACAAGTAATTAGTGTCTATATACAAAGGGAGACTGGCTGCATACTCTTAGTCCGTGCTGTTACTACTGGTGCTTTTGCCTTCCATTTGCAGAGAGAATGTGGCTTTACAATTCTAACACTTATTTGTATATGAAAAAACCCCTAAAGAACAGAAAAAAAATGTGAATTTGGAAGGCTGAGAAAGTATTTTTGGTATTCTCAGGAACAGTGTGAACTACTGCAAATCATTTCTGCTAGTTTTGGAGGTCACAGAGTAGTGAAAAAGTAGTGGAAAGCTGTATTTTAGAGTGACAACTTACCACATTTTACATTTATTACATGGAAGTTGAGAGCATATGTCTTAAAACAGGAATAGACAACTGAAGTGTTTTGGTGGTCAGGAGGGAAGTATCTGGATTTTTGGTTGTCCTTTAAAATGGTATTTTGTCTGAAAGATTCTGTGTTGTAAGGCTTGTTGATTTTGATGGTGTTTTTATTTTTTCTGAGCCCCACTGACTTGTGGCTTTTTTTAATGAAGCTTTTTATTTGGAATTTCCTTAGGGCTTCTGAAGTACGTGGTTAAAAACGCAGCACTGTGAATGTTTTAACCTTTAGGGGCTCTGTGTTTGTCCTGTTCACAGTCCTGCAGAACAAGCAAAGACTAAATGCAGCAGGAGAGATTCCAGCTGAGCTCACGCCGGCTCCCTGGACACCATAGCCCATGACCTTCCCTCTCCTGCGCTTCTCTTAGCAGTAGGACCTGGACGCTGAACCAGGCTCTGTACCAGTGTGGGAGCTCCTCTGTGCAAGAGCAAAGGCAGTTCTGCTGCCTCTGCGCTGCTTTTCCCAAAAAGCAAGAAGACACATGAGGAGGAAAGTAACTGCCCTTTTTCACAGATAGACCCAGCTTTGCTTTTGCAGTGAAGCTTGTATATTTTAAGACTTCAGTCTGCCTGGTTTGGCAGAGGGATTTGGGTTTGGCTCTTTCACAGAGAGGCCAGCAGGGATATTAAGATCCATGTTTTTAAATCGTTATAATGGTTTTAAGGTTGTTGAGAGAGAGAGAGAGAGAGAAGAAAGATTGAGGCCGTACATAACCACATGTAAGCACAGGTGAAGCTTCCCGGTATAGACAAAGCAAGTGTCTGAGAGCAGATCCTAAAGAGAGAAGCACCAGCACTCTCAGTGCACAGTGAGACTGGGGAACGAACTGCAGGCTGCGGATTAAGAAGCTTACAGGGGTCCAAAACCAGTCTGTTAAATGTTCATTTAGCTGGCCAGCTACGGAGCACGTGCGGGCACCCCCGGGCCCCTCGGACACTGCTCCGCTTCAGGAAAACAAGAAAAACCAAGGGTGGGTTCGGAACATGGAGGCTGCCGCCAGCTTTCCTAGCTGCAGGAGGGAACAAAGGTGATCATTTTGTATCTCTAAATCATCTGTGGATGCAATCAGTTGCTCTACAGATCTTTCTGCTGCCAGTACCTTGTGCATAGGACAGGAACGAACTGACCTAACTGCTCTTACAGTCTTCTGCATGTGTGTTATTCACTGGCAGGTGCTACGGACCAGTATTTCTGGACAATCCAGGTGGCTGGAATCACCAGTGTGAAGAATAACAGCCTTAAAACAATAACGGAGATGCAGTACTCATCACATGCAGGTCTGTCCCAGTCTGGATACCATCTGGAATCACCTATAAACAAAACAGATTACTTGTTTTCCGGCATATCTGCACCAGAGGCAACAAACAGAAGTAGTAATTTTGGTGATACTTACTAATGACTTTGTCACGCTCAGCATTTTCTGGAGACAGAAAAGAAATGAGCATAAGCAGACTGAAACCTCAGCAGTAGCTTGCGTCTAAGCAAAAGGCAATTAACTGTGAGCCTCTCAGTAAGCTAGGAAGCTTTACATGGGAGCTAGATTTCTTTCCTGCAAGCTACAGTTCTTTCCTCCGATCTCCCAGGTGTTTTCCCAAAATTACAGCTTTTACCAACAAATTCAGTGCTTCTGGCAGGGGAGGGGGAACAAATAAGGAGAACAACATCTTAAATGGCAGCCGCTGCATGACCCAGGCTGTGACCTGCATGACCAGCAGCATCTGGAGCAGACGCCATCCCACCATAGAAAACTGGCCATGTTCCCCTCTCCATAAGCACCACAGAAACCTTGACCTCGCAGTGCATCCTTCAGGAGCTGGAGGCTGCTGAGCATCATGTCCCGCCAGCATCCTTTCAGGGACCTTTGCTTTTCTATGTGTCCCTGGGGAGGAAGGTTGCTTGTCTTGTACTTACTGCACAGGTTGTTGGTGCACTGATCGCCCTGGCACTTGCTACATGCTGGTCCCCTCTCGTACGGGCGCCTTGGGTAGTTGCCACTGCAAAGTAAAGCGACACTACTCTGAAACCACCCTCATGAGCAGAACGTTAACTGCTAGTCAACTGCTAGGTATTTATATATATTTATGTTATGATTTCATCAGCACCAAGGGAATCTTGATCCAGGCCAACTGCTAGGTATTTATATATATTTATATATATAAAGGGAAGGGAATCTCGATCCAGGGGTCCCCTTGCCTTCCAGCACTGAGAGGCTGCATAGCAAGGATCAAGACAGCAAGGGAGAGGACAACCTGGGCAACCACTGGATTTTAGCTAGGGAACTGACACCGTCAACCAACAAGATACTGGAAATTCTAAAAGGAATTAGGTGTCTAAGTCGGATTTAGCTGCCTAAAGCCTTTCCTGAGCAGGGCTAACCTTCAAAACTGACCTCAACTAAATGTCACAGTAAGGACTGGTCGTCCGTTTTTCTCCCGACCTACTAACATGGAGTGTAGGGCTGTGTGGGGAATGTTTTTGTGCTTTGGCACAGAAAAAGATCCGGGCCATTTCAAGGCATCTTGTTGGGGAAACAAGGTTGGTTCTTTGAGGACAAAGGATGGGCAATAGCAACGCCAAACCTCCTTGAGTTCATGGGTTGTCATAGGCTTGGCCCAAAACATTATGTACATAAAGTTTTTAGATTTAGGTTTAAACTGTGGTGGCATTAATTAGGTGAAGAAGGTTTTAAAAAATCCATCCTAGTGGCAGTTAATATCCTACAAATGATGCATATCTAATGCAGTAACAAGCAGCACCACATCTTTGCCCTTTCAGAAGGATCTCTGGATGAATTTGTGCCTTGAGCAGGCCCAGCCACACAACTCCAGATTCTCATACTGATGCTAAGACTGTGAGTTAAAGCACTGCACATTGCTCTCTCAATATTTATCCAAACCATTGAGCTACAGGCTTAATTATGCAGGCCAATGTGTAAATATTTGCAGACTTTGGGCCTGTGCCTTGGCAACCATCTGGGGCCCTCTTGGCACTCAAGAGCAATAGATCAGTTTTCAAATGATTGCTTTAGTATGCTAATTTCAGCATCTTGTATTTTACCCTTTCTGCCAGTGCCATTGTTTTTTGGCTATGATCTGTAGTCCTCATTAAGCCACAAACAGTTTGGTGGTCAGGGTGAACATCTTTCTCTTTTGGACACCTTTTCCCTCCACAAAACATGACTGTTAGTGAGATGGCTGGCCTGATCACATAAGGCTATGAGCTGCGGGATGGCAGCAGCCAGGCAGAAAACTTGTAAAATTTTTGTAATAAAAAAAGCTTACGCCGGTCCATAGTTGCAAATAAAATGTGCTGCGTTGGTTCCAGAGAAGCCCGTCACGCTTGGACAAAAGTGAACAGCACAGCCGCATTTGTAACTTGTAGCCCAAACGATCTGAAAAGACAGGCATGTTAAGACCTGTGGCCAAATCCTTGTTTTGTCATCCGACAAGAAGAAGTCTTCTGGCAAGGCAGTAAGTTCAACCTCACATCCTGTATGCAGCTAAAAGGTTCTGTGTGTGACCAGCAACACAGGCTCATGGCTTAGGTAGTGAAATGCAATACCTACCTGCGTGTAATGACCGCACACTCGTCTACAGCTATTGGTCTCATAAGAGTAGTAATTGACCTCATTAAACCAAGAAGTGATGGCTTCTTTTGCAGAAAAAATCTGAAATGAGCCTGTCCACAGGTTTTCTCCAACAGGAGTGAATTTGGGGTGAGCTTTCCCTGGCTCTTTGAGGTAGATATTGTGTTCGAATATGCATTTCTTTGCCCAAGCTTTTGCAGTCTTCGCTAAATCTGGATCCCAGCTCTGCAAAATAAGGACAATTAAAAATCACAGAGGTATCTTACCAGAGCAGTAATTAAGCAGGAGTAATTCAGCTGTAATGTGGATAAAACCGGATATCAGTATCTTACATGTTGCAGTTTTACTTGTTTATTGCTTCTGTTGAGACTCACAGAACCTTATGCTACATCATTTTACAGATTCATGTCTGATTTGTGTTTAGTTGCTCATTAAATATAACGGAGTTTTGGGGGTAGTTGGTCACCTTGGTCAGTTGTTCTCTTGAATAATGAGATGTGTAAATCAATCACATGGAGTATTCATAAGCATGTTGGAATTTTGGGAGAAATTAAGCTCAACCCTTTGTATTTTGTGACCCCAAATGTTAGAGCTGAATTTGCATTGGGCAATCACTCATTTGATTGCCTATTCAGATTGTATAGGGTTATAGGAAGGTCTTTGTTTGTACTGTAGGTGTTTTCTCTCCTTCCTTGGAGATATTCAAAAGCCTCCTGGACCCAATCCTGGACAACATGCTCTAGGTGACCTTGCTGATGCAGGGGAGTTGGGCTAGATGACCTCCAGAAGTCCCTTCCAACCTCAGCCATCTTGTGAGTCTGTGATTGTGTAATAGTATTAATGATGCTCATATAACGGTATTAACGATAATTCAGTTTCAAGATACTTTCCTTTTTTTTCTGTAAGTGCTTGAATAAGTCAGCTATTGGAGTGTGTGCAAACATTTATATTTACAGAGTTGTGTCTGATTGTTAGTTTAAGAAGACTCATTATGCTGATTTTACTTGTGAAGTGAAAATACTAACCCGCATGGGGGGAAAATGCACAGGACATGCAGGTTTTCTTACAAATATCATAGCTGTTTGGGAAAAAATAATTGCATGTCTTTTTCCACCAAGTATCTCTCAGAAATAATTCCACAGCTAGGATGAGCTGTTCTTTGATTTGAGGAAGGAAAATTGATCATTTGACTGCTGACTAGTAATGCAAGGCAGCAGCAAAGTAGAATATGCAAAACCATGAGGCGTTTGAAAGTCTCTTTGTGAATCCCTAGTGAAACTAGTGTGAATCTTTCTGCTCATTTTGCAGAGCCTTGGATCAGACTTAAAAGCAATTTAGGAGAATGTGTAATACAGAACAGGTAAGAGGAGTCACCTTAGTCAAAGAAAAAAAGTGTGATTCAGCATTCTTATTTTTTAACAGAAGTGTTACAAATGTCGCTGGTTGTGTGTTGTTACTTGTAGTCTCTATTAAAAAAATGCTTTTTCAATGATAGAAATGCCCGGAATTCACACTCTTCATTTTTATGTATTTAAACAGACAATTACCTACATTAAAATGAAGTTCCCTGTGGCATAAAGAAATCATCTTCCTTCCTCATTTTCAAAATGCTAAAAGCCATTTAAAAATTAATAAACATGCTGTTTGCAATTCCATTACTTTTACTTTCATAATAGACTTTGTCATGCATTGTACTGCTTCTTTCACGTTAACAGTTTCCTGGGAGAACTCATACTTAAGACTAGAAAATGATGAAAATTAAAGTTATCATGATTTGAATTATTGTGTTAGTTGCAATAACCTTTTTTTTTTTAAGCCTTTTTTCAGGGGGAAGAATTTCAACTCTTTGGCATTTTAAAAGGAAAAATCAGGCACAAAATCATGGTAATTTTAAAAGACAAATGCTGTCCTCAATAAAATGTACTAAGATCTTCCTAGTGAAAGGCCAATAAAATAATCTTGATAGGGTCTGGAACAATATGCACTGGCAGCTCCAAATCACACTGGATATAATTCTTAATGTCCAGTTGAAGAAATCTGAAGCAAGAAGTAAGTGAATTGCCACTACCTTTGTTAGAGTTTGATCACCAGAAATAGAAAATGGGCTTTTTTTTTAATTATCTCTGGGGTTCTGTTCTGGTGGTGACTGTGTAGGATGTTAAAAGAAGCGACTGAAGAAAGGGAGATCAGAACTTGGCAGTAGCTACGATCCATATGAAAGATTTGGGGAGATGATCCCAAGAGGAAACACTGAATAACACCATGGTTACCCAGCAAAGCAAGAGAATGAGAGGCAGCTCCCAACCTTCTGGATCAGAACAGCTCCAGGATGGGCCTGTCCCCAGGTATAACAGCTTTGTGTATGCAGTTGCAGCCTCCTCCTCGCTGTAGGCCACTTTCAGGGGATTTAGGATATATTTTTCTCTATGTGTATTTTATATATTTTATATATCTTATGTATATATATATATATATATATATATATATACTTGCACTGTGCTTGTAGATATCATACTAGTGAGAAGAGAGAAAGCAGAAAGGCAAAATGTTGTGTGGGCGGAAGTCTCAGCAGTCATTTCTGCTGCACTTGTTCCTCTTCCCTTTTGAGCCCCCTGCAGCCCCTGTGCTCAGGAGCAGCTGTTCATAATTCTCGTTTGGCTCCCTGGCTGTGAGAGTCCTGCTGAGAAAGTGTAAAAGAAAGCTATGCAAAGGATTTGGTAATCTTCTCTGTCCTCACCACTTTGAACGTGAAAGTTTTGCTCAGTCTGCATCAAAATTACACCCTGGACAGTCGAACTGCAGTGCCTGGGATTGAGGAGGCTTTTCACAGTGCAAAGCTGCAGCATAAGGTTGTAGGTTGAAATCTTGACTTTCAGAATTTGGTAATTAAGCAATGCAAAACAATGCACAAATATATCCACTTACCACATCAACCTATCTGATAATCTCAGTCTTATTGTCTGCCTTAAAAAAATTGCTGTTATGGCCCTCCCCTCTTTTCCTTCTAGAGCCCGTAGTTACAAAATAATTTCTGAGTCTTTTAAGCACCATTGCAATGTTACCCACTTGCAGGTCAGCTGTGAAGGTCCCTTACCATGTAAAGCATGTTGCTAGCTTCCGGATTCACTGTGGACCGGAATCTGTTGTGGGTGCTCACACACTCCTCAATAAATGCTGGATCTTCAATATCAGGCAATGCAGATGGTCCATAGGAGCTGTAAGAAGGACAGAAGTGCAGTAAGGCCAGCACATGAGTAAAAAGTCTGCTTGCCATGGTTCTCAGCCTCTCATCTTCGGCTTTAAAAGAAGAACAAAAGTTCAGCTGTATAAGGTGCTTTTAACTGTGCAGGCAGCGTCTGCTTGGAAGGCTTGTGGGCTGGACTTTATCTTGATGCATGGTATTTGTGTCAGGAAATGAGTCACTTTGAGCAGCGTTGCTATGAGAATAGGGAAATTAAGCTTTGAGTTCACCAGAGCTGCAGGAGCGTTCTTTCTCCTTTTTTTCCCTTTCTTTCTTCCTTTTTTATTTATTTTTTTTGAGGTGGGCAAGCTGCCACTCTCCTGTACTTTGACCCCCTGTTTTTAAATTCTTTTTTTTTGTTTTGTTTTAGCCCCTACATCTTTTTTTCTTAATGCATATGGTATGGGTTACAATAAAGTTTTGGTTTCCTGCATTTTTTTTTAATGAAAATAACATTACTTTTAAAGCTGTTACTCTAAACTAAAATGCCGTGACAAATCTATTTAGCTAAACCATGAATTTACTGTAATATGAGCAGTCACTTTGGCATCCGTTGAGTTTTTGGAGGGATAAGATTGGCTAAGGACTGCAAGTCAAACATGCTGCAGTCACGGGTGATTCTCTCCTGTGATCCCACCCCTGAGCTGTGTGTGAGTATCCATTTCTGCTCCGCAGCCATAACAATTCCTAAATCATTCCCACTGATTCGACCGCCCCATAGAGCCGGGTGCCATGGGGCTTGGTGTGGCCGAATGTTGGGGTGTCCAGCTCTGGGCTGCACAACCCTGAGTCCCTCACTGACCTCCCACTTGTGGTGTTTCAGGTACCCAGCCCCTCCTGCCCAGACCCATCATCTCCATCACCCTCCTTTGGCGTCCTGTTGAAGGTCAGGCATTTAAATCTTTATTTATCTCTAAATATTCAAGATTGTGATGGACAAGAACTAACAATGGTGAAAGTATCCATCTTGCACGGTGACATTCTGTAGCACATAACAAGAGTCTGAACCCTTAGGGACCGTATTTATTCTGCTGGATGCTATGCTCGCTCTGAGCTGCAGAGACATTCAGGATTTGAATCACTGAGGGCTCAAAACACAGGACTAAGATAAATGAGGAGAAACAGCTTTAAATATTGATAGCACAGCTAAGCACTTCTGATTTCATACAGTCTATCTTAGCTTGAAATATGGGTTTGTTTACTTCTGTTCACAAATGAAGTAGATAAAAGGTGTCTGGGGGCTGAATGGTTATATATACAAACTGGACTCATCAGTCATTTGGGCTGTCTCAGGAAGGCTGAGCTCTTCATTTCCGAAAAAGACTGTCTTGGGCCCCTTTCATGCTCATTGACATCTTCATTTTCTCCCCCTCTGCCTGCAGGCTCAGACTGACTCTCTTCCCTCCTGCTTTAGCTCTGTATCTTCAGATGTTTTCATCATCTCATATTTTAAAACTCAGCTGTTCCCAGACAGCCCATCTCAATCTTTGCTGTGTTAACCTTCCTCAATACCCTGTTAGCCTTCCTTGATACCCTTTTAGCTATGGAGGACAAAGCTTAACTCTGAGAGGAGAACAACAGAATGTTAAGTGACAGTAACAGAATAACTTTAATGGAAATTGATACACAAAGGAAAATTAAGTATAGGACAAGTTTTAATCTTAATGTACTTAAAAAGCAGTAAATACAGTTACATATCCACTATCTGGGCCAGATCTCAGAAACTCTCAGAGGCATTAAAGTAGGTTAGAGCTACAGCCATGCTCATAAGTCCTACTAGCTTTAGCCACTGCACAGCCACTTGAATCTTGCCTTGAGTAGAAAAATAGCCTTCTCCGTGCTGGACAATCATCACCGGGATAGCAGCAAGAGAGGACCACGAGTGTTTTTCAGATGTGTGCAATTCTCCCACAGTGATGTGGCTGCAGGATAACTCTCAGCGTCCTAGATGCTCACTACACATACATAAACGCATGGGGATACCAGTGTTGTACTAGAAGAACTCCCCCGGCACTCAGGACCAAAAACAACGGCCTCAGGATCGCGACGCTGAGGCAGTAGCTGTCGCACGAGGTGCGAGGCCGCCCCGCGGGAGGCACCGTGGGCGGGCGGACGGGAGGCCGCGGGGCAGGGGGCCGGGGGGGACGCGGGCGCGGGGGCTGCGGGGCCGCCTTCCAGTCTGGGTACCAGTTGGCATAGCCTAAAAAACAGCAAGGGAACAGCCGTTAAAACCCGCAAAATGTACCTGGACTTGTAGGAAAGTGATGAAGAACAACTTGATACATACTGATCAGTTTCTCACGTTCTGTGTTTTCTGTTGAGAGATCAGAAAAGAAAGCAATTGTGAGTATCAGCCATTAATTACCATTCATTAATTATCATTTCATTAGTAAACATTCATAAATGGTTATCAATGAAAATAGGTGAGCCATTGCTGCTGCCTGGCTGAGGGCACCTTCAGTGCCAGTCAGTGTTGAAAATATCCCACAAGGGAGGAACTAAGTCAACACGAGCAGGTTCCCAGCGCTTAGGTGGGTCTAATATTATTTTATTGAAACTGAACACAGTTTGAACACAAAACTAATTTAAATAAAGCAGTTACAGATGGACAAATCTCACTAAGTACAAAATTCATCACATCTTTGTTAAGAGCTGTGATGCATTTGCATAGCTTTCTGTGTGCAGCCTGCAGGAATTACGGACTTGCCTTAAGGGATCTTATGCTGCTTTCAGGATCTACCATGCAACTCCTAAAAGCTCTCATCCACCCCCGCATCCTGAGAGGTTTGTGGTTATCCTACGGTGCATCAGTCTGTGCTTCAGCCAGGATACCACAGAAGGAAATCGGAATACCAAATGTTCTTTTGTTTCTACAGATGAATCTACCTGGGTGAGGGCTAGCAGAGAACTGCTCTAAAATCTTTATGATAGTTCATAAGTTCACATAGTTGTGGGTCAGCTGCATGTCATTCATTTAAAATACTATTTCTGACTCTAATTTGGAACTAGCATAATCAAAAAATATCCACTCCTGCAAACTATTGTGCAAAAAAAGGCTCTTATTGCTGTATTTCAGAAAATCACAGAAGTTAGAAATAGCTGTGTTTTTCAGTTGCTCACTCAGAACTCTATAGTTTTCTGGGAATGTGATAGGACATATTAAACAAAGCCAGAAAGCAAAGCTAAATATGCTGTTTTTTCCTAAGAGAAAGGAACCAGAGAGGAATATTTGTTGGGGATAATGTTTTAGATTTAACTTTTTGATCAGATAAAGAGGTGGAAAGTGATTGAAATTATTTATCTTTCCATTGAAAACTGTAGTTTCTGTAACTGAGGGCCTTAAAGGGCAAAGTATTAGAGTATTCCAATTACTTTTTCTTACTCTCTTCTTAGCAGTGTTGCTTTTTGGTGGGCTACAGATCTGCTATGAAAGTAAGTAGTGCAAATTGACTCACAACTGTATTTCCATTGATAATTATGGTACTTTTATCAATAATTCCCCCCCCTCCCTTTTTTTTTTTTGCTTTAGTCTTACCACAGAGATTGTTTGCACACTTGTCATTACTGCATCCACTGCATGACTGTCCTACTTTATAAGGTTTTGTTGGGTAATTTCCCCTGAAAAGCAGAAGAATCATATTTTGTTATCTGTTTTTTTTTTTTTTTTTGAAGAGCAATACACTGTTTCATCAAGATGTTAGAATAATTCATCATGGGAAGACATTATGGAGGAAAAATAGCTTTAGCAAAAAAAAACAATTCTTACGGTAGTTTTAAATTGCTTCTGGGTCAGACTGAAGCTCTCAGTCACATGGGGAGCGGGTGCGTGGTGACCATGGACAGTGATCAGGCCTTGTGAGGAACACTGCACCTCTCTGCATAGGGTACAGGGATCTGCACCTAGTCCCTCATTACCCTCATGCTAAAAAAAAACAACCCACAATCTGTAAAATCTATGTCCAGAAACTGCAATGCATAGGATAAACCAGAAGAGTGTCTTCCTTTTACTTCTTCATTTAAAATATCTAGTTTTGAAGTCTAGGGCGGGCTGTAGAGAGGTGGACTATTTGTTAAATGGAAAGTTTGCACTTTTTTATCTTTTCATAGAATCATTATGGTTGGAAAAGACCTTCAAGATCCTCGAGTCAAACTGTTTTCCTGCAGAAGCTGAAGTCAAAATGGATACAGTTCCACCACTCTTCCTAATGGTCAATGCTCTGAGTGAAATCTGCTCACCAGTTTTTTTTTTCAGAAAGGGATTTTCTGCAGTCAAGGCTGAGAGCAGCAGCCTCTACTTTAAACGGCTTGGGGAACTTCCTCTCAACCAGTTGTATTTTTTTGTGTGGTTTGTTAAGATTGCATCTTTGTTAAGATGTTACTGTTGGTAACATCTGATACCAGACCGGTTAGAGAGTGTTTCAAAAATAATGAAAAACCCAAAGGTTGTAACTGACTTACGCTGGTCCATAGTTACAAACAAAATGTGCTGCTTTGAAGAGTCCTGGAAAATTTTTAACTGTTTCACAGAAGTGAACTGCACAGCCAACCTTGTAACTTGTGGCCCAAACAACCTGAAAGGCAAAGTGAGATATGTAATGTGCCCATTGAAACACTGAAAAAGCTACTAGATTTCACAGGATTAAGAAAGGAAGCCATGACTAGAGTGAAGGGCTCTTGTGGGAGTTTAAAACAGCCAGCACAGAAACAACAGCAGGAACCTAAAGACATAAAGGGAAGCTGAGGCAAATGATTAACTGATTTTTCTACATTTATGGTCGGGTTCCCCTGGAAACATGAAAATAGATGACTTATATTTGTAGCCTTATTAAAAGGCTATGGATTAAGAGAAAGCAATATATTGTTTTCTCAGCTTCTAATATCTGTTTCTCTCTCTCTCTCAATATATATATATATGTATGTGTGTGTGTGTGTGTTTGTGTTTTTAATGGCCAAAACTGAGCAAGCTTGGTAATGAGCATCCTACCTTCAGGGTAAGCGCTGTCTAGATACGCTGCACGCTGCCGAGACGGTGATACAATCAGGACACATTTATGTCCTGTGGACCTCTTTGACCGTTTATAAATCTTTCAAATAAACATTATGTTTAATTAAAAAGAGAACATAAAGTCTCTTAAAAAGTCATAAAGTCTCTTAAGATTTAGGTCTCTAGTGGTGAGCTTCAAGCATGCCTCCTGTTTTTTCTAGAAGGTATTTCTGCTCTGAAAGGTACCTAGTCTCAATACCTGTATCAGCACGAGTCACAGAAGCTTTTGTGTATGTGGTAGGACCCAAGAGCATGTCCTAGCCTGGCACAGACATGCCTTGTGGCAAGGAGCAAGGTGCTAATACTTGTGTTTTTTGTTAAATTATGAAGTTCAGAGATGACATCAGTTTGAAATTGCCAGGGGGATAGTCCATTTCCATGGCGAGAATAGGGCCCAGACAGCCCTCCTGCTCTTTTCTATTTCCAAACTCATCCAGCACTAGAATGGAGAAAAGAAATCCCTGTTGTAATTTCTGTTCCAAAGCACTCTGATCCAAGCCTACACTTTGATCCTGTGAAATCGCTAGGTTATAAACCTCTGGATAAGTAAGACTCACCTGGGTATAGTGACCGCACTGGCCCGAGCAGCTATTGGTATAGAAATCATAGCTTCCAACTTCACTAAACCAGTCACTGAGAGCTACATCCACAGAGAAGATGGTGGCCGTGCCAGTCCAGATGTTTTCTCCAACGGGTGTAAAGGTGGGGTGCACCTTCCCTGGCTCCTTAAGGTAGATATTGTGCTTAAACTGGCACTTCTTTGCCCATGCCTTGGCAGTTTTAGCTAAAGCAGAGTCCCAGGACTGTGGAATGAGAAGAAAACAAAACATAACCCGCACTGCAATGATTCAGCTGAATTCAAACACCTTTAGGCAGATATTTGCTATAGGATATGGAGTCAGCTGAATTCAAACACCTTTAGGCATTTTGCTATAGGATATGGGGATAGTAAAAATTTTAATTTTTTCAGCTCAAGTTTGAAAAGAATCATCCAGGAAAAAGAAATCATACAGAGCTTTTAAATGTAATGCAACCACTTTGATTCAAAATGTTCTTGTATGTTTGTCCTGCTCATGGTAGACTTGGTGGATCTTTGGTCTGACCACCTACGTTTGCTCTTGTGCTCTATCATTCTTAACCAAACACAGGTTTTAACAAAATGGCAAGAAATTAGAATTGCATGCAGTCTGAGTTTTAAACCTTTCTTATGAAGTTCCTTTCACAGAGTGAGCCACACCATTCCTGCGGTTATGCATTTGACTTCCTTTCCAGCTAAACTGCACAGTTGCAGGGCTCAAAGTAGTGGTATGCACTGATAGGGTGAGTCCTTATTTAATCTTTTATTAACATATTCCTCTGAATAAGCTGAAAGCTACCAATATCTGTTGTATATATAGGAAGCTGTTTTCCAGGCCAAAAATCCATACTCTCCAAACCATGTTATATCAAGTGAAGTCAGATGTCTGTATGCACACCCTGACAAAACCAAAACCAAGAACTTTTTACAGCATGTGTTTTGGATTGGAAGAAACAAGGGGAAATCCTTGGATCTCCCTGGGAAATCCTGTCGGACAGATTGACTCTTCTAGGGCTTTTTAGTACCAAACAGCCTCCCTGTGTCATGAAACATGAACTAATGTAAAAAAAGTTACTATAACTTTTAAAAAGTGGTAGATTAAATACTGAAAGACGAGTAACATTTATATTTTTACAATACAGCAAGACTGGCTAAAGGTTAGCAGAGCAACCCATCCCTAAAGAAAGAAATCCCTTCAAGTTAGTAAGAACGAACAACACTGTGAAAAATATTCTTTCTATTCAATTTTTTTCAAAGAACTATCGTATGTATTAATGAAATCACTGACAGAAAGGGAAAGAAAGTACAAATCAAATGGAGAAGATGATAGATTATTTTAGCAGCACAATCAACATGATTTTCAGGCCGATCACAAACACTGCCTTACCATGCGAAGCATATTGCTGGCTGGGGGGTTCACCTTGGATCGGAAGTCGTTGTGAGTTGCCACACAGTCTTCAATAAACTTAGCATCTGCTATGTCAGGCAAGGGATTCTGTGCATAAGCATTGCAGCAAATGAGGAGATCCAGGAAGAACAACACCGCACAGAAAAATGTGATTTTCATAATTCCTCAATGCTTTCAGGCTTTTTTTTTATATTTTTAACAGAAAAAAAGCTCATAGGTGGTGATAAAACTGGCAAGCAGTTCTTCGGTGTGTTTATCCTCTAGATGAGGAAACACTTGAAATTTTGAAAGCAGCAGGAAGTGAAATTGCTTCACAAGGTGACTATTTTGCCTGTCACTGGCACAGGCTATACCGAAACAGGCATCTGCCATGCTCATCACCAAGGAGTCATGCAGAGGCAAACTTTTGTCTTATACCTGTTCCATTTGATTATTTGCTAAGGAACTCTGGAATTTTAGGTCTATCAAGACATACCGCAGTACAGCTTTCCTAACGTGTGTCAACCATGAAAACAATAGCTTTAACAAAATACAAATCTGTGCTTAGTTGATTATTTTATAAGACCTTTCCCCTGTTTCAGAAGTGCTCTAAGAATAAACAGAATTAGAGAAGCTGCATATATTGAAATTTAACTTCACTAGCAGAAAACACATTCCTGGACAGCAGCTTACTGTGGAACAGACCTTCTGGCCTTCTGGTTTGCTATGTAGCAAAAGCATGATTTAAATATCCCAGTCATGAATATGTGTTGATTTTATTCTTTATGAACCATTGTTGGTAGCCTAAAATTATTGCAAGAGCTTTCTGTGCTCCCAGAAAGAGAAACACTATCAGCATGGGGTGTCCTAGTGTAAAATTACAAGCCCTAATTATGATGATTCATTTATTAATCTAGCAGTCCGGCACTTTTTTGTTAGTACCGGCAAAAAAAAGCTGTGTTTGGAAACTTTTGACTTGAGACTTTTGTGCAGCAGAAAGCTCCCCATGGCCTCTCCAAGCTGCGCTGCTTTTCTGCAGAGCTAGACTCTAGCTCCATCTAGTGAGACTCTCTGCATTGAAAGATGTGCAATCCATGCTCAAGATCTTCACAAAAAGAGAATGATTTTTTTTGGCAGCCTTAATCATGCTTTCTTGTAAACCAGGGTAAAATGAAGCCTTAAGATTGGCCTATCCACCTAATATTTGACAGGACAACCTTGCCTATCGCTGCAGGAGTCTCAAGTGAAATCTAGTGTAATTAGGAAGGAATAGGTAGGAAGCTGTGTAAGATTTTGAGAAAATTCCCATGTTTACATCCACCTTTCTCACTTGTTCCCTTCTGCTTTCAGATTAGAGTGGCTGAAAACATAAAGTCTCTCTTGAGTTTGCCCTGATGTATGATTCAGTCACAAGAATGGGACAAGTGGGAACAGCTGGCGCTCAGCAACTTGCATACAGGGCAAGCTGGTATGTAGGAGCTGCCCATTTACGGCTTTAGGTGTGTAATTTTAGACTTCTGGATCTGAGAACGTAATCTAAGCTTTAAAAAATAAAGCTTGTATTTGAAAAGTTTTGGCTGTGCTTTAGTAATTGTAGAATAGGCAATCTGAAGAAACAGTTAGCACTTATGTCTAATCTTGTTTTAAACTTTACAATAAAAAATCTAGTTTATTTTCTTTGAGAATCTCCTATCGCAATCTGAAGAAACAGTTAGCACTTATGCCTAATCGTTGTTTCAACTTTATCTATAATAAAAATCTAGTTTATTTTCTTTGAGAACTTCCTATCATAAGAATAAATATTCTTTTTACATAATCACTGTAATTATCATATAGATTTTCATAATAAATAACCATGTTTTGACCTAAACTTTCAAATACCTACCTAGAAAAAAAGAAATATGAGAAAAGTTATTTCTGAAAGTTAAACTCCTGGAAACTTTCTGGAAAATCAAATTCAGTCTTGAACATTAAGTTAATGATGGAATTTGACTGCAGGAGGATATTAGTTTGCTTTCAGAAATGGTGAAACTTTATCCAATAATAATTAAACTTCAGCAGTAATATAATAAATAATATAGGCATTTACCCTGTAAGACTAAAATAGTCATAAGCTTTTTTAGGGTATTTTAAATTGTCAGGATAGTCTTATCACTCTGCTTCATCTATAACCATGAAAAAATATATTGACAGGAAAATAATTTTAAATTCTTGTATAACTGTTATATGTCTTTTGATGAAAGTGAAATTGAAACATATTAATGAATAACTTGATATTTTGGATATAGAGCGGCAAAATCCATATTGATTAAAGAGACCTGAATAAGTTTACAAATAAAATTTATTATTGAAACTTCAGAACAATTACAAAGCCAGAAACATGCAATGCTAAGACAGAATATGCTGAACTAACAGTATATGTTAAAACAAGGAATATGCAAAGATTAAAATGAATCATATTACTATTTCAACCTTTTGACTAACTTTTTCTCTTCGGAGGGAGTTAGGAACAAAATAGTTAATAATAAATCTGAAACGTCCCATTTTGAATAAGGGACAATAAATATATTAGTTTATAAATACTAAGTTGTGCTACTTCACAAACACAGAGATTTCTAAAATCTTGTCTTGCTATACAATCTAATTTTTGCTTTTTATTCAGGATTTTTTTTGTTTTATGAAAACAGCACTGAGTACATAATATGATGCTAACTTTCTTTTGCATCTAAATTAAGCAATGGCCACTTTAAATAATAGCTTAGTGTGAAATCTAACAGCTGTTTAATTGACATTTTTCTCTTTGAATTCTGTAAGTAAAATATGGCTTTTCTGGCAAATTTGATACTGGTTCCAAATCTTAACAAATGCAATCTTAACATTTTCCCAGATAGAATTTTTCCCACAAATATTTTCCTAGCATGTTATCATGGTCTAAGAAGCATAAAATAATAACCAAATTATTGTCAAAGAAAGTTGTCTTTAAAATCATGCTAGTATGACCTGTTTGCTTAATTCACTAAAGATTACACTGAGGAGACAGTATGTATTTCAAACCGAGTTATGTGGACATATGCATGTTTACAAAACGCTTTTTTATAAAATAAACAGCTATAAAAGCAAGAAACATCACCGATGGTCTCAAAACTGCAACAGCAATACAAGCCTCATCACATACAATCCTGAATTCCCAGGGGGGATGCCATCTTGGATAACCTATAAATAAGCACATAAATACAAGTCTTACTGTGACTAAACCTATCTATAGTAACTAGACAATATAAGTAACAGTGTAAAAATATAATACGTACGGATAATTTTATCACGTTGTGGATTTCCTGGAAAAAAGAAAAAAAGGAACAGTTCTAGCAGCCAGCTTTAATTTCTTTCTGCTTATCTTTATTAGTGAACTAAAGCAAATTAATCAGATTTACAACTAAGAAAATCTGACAAACTCTCAGAATTCTCAATGATAAACCTTAAAAATAAAACAAAAGCTGAAACATTTCCTAAAAGCTAAACAACAGTACTTTATAATATATTAATAACTCCATAAAGATATTACTGCTTATAACAATAAAAAAAATGGAGGAGAGGGACATACTACAGGGTCTTTTTATTTTCCATTGGAATCCTCTTTTGTCTTTCTCAAAATAGCAAATACTTTTTAATATTCCGAATATACACATAAACTAGAAAATACTATCAAATACAATTTTATGGATGATAAAGACAAACTGATTCTCAAGTGGCACCTAACTCTGTGATCAAGTATAACCTGGTAGTCCTTCTATTTCAGAGGTGTCTGGTACCTAAAAATTAAGACCCTATTTCTAAACTATACTACCATATATAATGATTAAAGTTAGTAACTAGCTGTTAGATGAAAATCATGAGCCTATTTTTTTAAATGAAGTAATGCATTTAACTACAATTATTAATTATATACACTTGGCATTAAAGGGAGACTTTATAATGATCATTGAGGCCCAGATTCAGTAAAATATGTTTTACTTATTCATATTTTGAACATAAATGGCCTTAAGAATGCCTTTAAATTATTTGTGAATTGGACATGAGAGTACACCAGCACTGAGTAAAACCATTTACAACATTCTTTATCAAGTAGTGGCTGACTTACATATTATACTTTGCATTTGCTTGTACTTACTGCACAATTTATTTTCACAGGTGTCCTCTTTCGCACACTTACTGCACGGTGCTCCCTTTGTATAAGGCCTTCTTGGAGAATTACCACTACAAAGGAAAAAGTTTCTATGAGATGAATTGCCTTATTCATAATTTTAAATAAATCATTTGTTGAAAAAATACATTGAAAACACAATGAGTTGCTGACAATTCACTAAAAACCTCAGAATAATCTCTCATTTTCATTGTTCCATCCCTGATACAGAAAACAGTCTCAAAAATGTTGTTTTTCTGATGGGAAAGGCTGTTGTTCTTATTCAGACTTTATATTGGTAAATAAATTATTAAAAAAAAGAAGAAAATTAAACAACATTCTGGATTGAGCTTGGTCTTAAATAGTGGAGGTAAAATACAAAGGATTTTGAAAGCACAAAACTTTAAAGCTGACACTCTGAAAACAGCTTAAGACAACTTATTCAGCCAAAAAAAATATCTTGTGATCTATTTATTCTTGAATTATCATCTTGAGAGACAAGACCTCAATTCAGCCTTAGTGAAGACAGTGGGATCTGTACATGTTTAAGTACCTCATCAAACTGAAGACTGAGTGTTTAAGCATAAAGATGAGCCTGCAGTGCTTACTCTGATGACGTTCTCAAAATGGCCATTTATACAAGTAACAGCTGAGATTGGTAATTTTCAAGATGATGTACGTAAGTCTAACTGAAGCAAAAATCAATTTAACGAAAAATGTAGTCAGTAAATGAGTGAAGAAACTTACAATACAGAGGACAGAATCCTGTCTGAGGAAATAAAAGATAGTTTGTGCATATAGAAATCATCTTGGAGAGCTTTGTACTTTCTTTAGTGGCAGTCAACACACTGGAAATTCAAACCTAGTGGAAATCTGAGGTTTGGGTATGCCACATACCTTTTAATTAAAAATGAAACATGCTAATTTACCTCTCCTTGATTTTGAAGATGATCTAATTTGTATTATAAAATGTTGCGGAATCAGCATGTGAAATCTCCAAGAAGCCTACAGCTACAGAAACAGGAGAGATTTCCTATTCTTCTGAAGTAGACTTAAGATAAAGATTGCTACAGAGCAGTAAAACAGAAACAGTACTGATACAGCAAAATACTGAATACACCCTCTCCTTGGAAAAGGAAGCAGAGCCGCCACATGCTAGTGTGTCAGAAGACTTTGTTAAAGGGCTCAGTAGACATTTCCTTCACATTATAGAATGGAAACTATATGATTGTAAATGACACAAAAGTAGAAGGTCTCTGGTCCATCACGAAGGGGCCAGGGAAGGCAAATTCTAACTGCTGTCTAAAATAGCAATGCTAACAGCCAACCTGAGACATGAACAGTGTGCTGGATCCACTGAGCCCAGTCCAGACACACAATTTGGCTTCACACAGCAATGCTATTAGGCCTCCAGGAAAAAAAAAAAAAAAAAAGTGTTTTCTGGCCTCCTATAAATGCTGCAGCGCCATACATTCACATAATGCATATAATTCTTGGTAATTTAACTGGTAACCGTATTTCATAAATCACCATAGTCTCTATCTAGTCTTCTCTTCAAGACTCCCAAGCATGTTGGTACTTCTTGCCTTCAGCTCTGATTATCAGCAGTGGGAGTTAGATGTAAGTGTTCATTTTTTCTAGTTTGGACTTTTTGATGCAGAAACTGAAGAGCTAAAATACTAAAGAGCCTGTCAACCGGATAAAAGAAAACTAGCTGGGAAAGCTTATTGGGATGCTGGAGAAGACTAACCAGCAAGTCATATGATATCCTGATAGATCTATGAGCACTTGTAGGGTTTTGCAAACCTCTGAAGCAGAATTAAGAAGACCATCATAAGGTCTTCTAGAGTCAAAGGCTCCTCAGTCAGAATAGATGAAGATTCACCTGCCAAGAGTAGGGTGGGTGGAAGGGAGAAGACTGGAAAAACAGCTTGATGAACTGGGCCTGGTAGCATGGGTGTGGAAACTAACTTAAGGCCTGAGAAGGATGTGAGGACATGTGCAAATGTAGTCTATGCTTCTGCCAAACACTGGGCAATTCACATACTGGTGGTCCTAGCAGCAGAATGTCTCTCTTCTTCAGTTACGGATCTACAAAAGGAGTAAAAGTTGTACACTGAATGGAGCAGCTTGCACTCTCATGGACAAGCTGTCCTTACACTGGCCAAGACCGAGAAGAAACTGCACTTTCACAGGGCAACTCTGCACTAAGGGCCCAAATCTCAGAAGGAGACCTGAAAATCAAGTGGCACAGCAATTAAATGGTCAAAAAAAGATAAATAAAATTTTATTTTACTCAATTATACAGAAATAAAAAGCAGTAACTGTGCTGTTACCAACTGATTTTTAAAGATTAAAAAAAAAGAAATGGAACATAAAGAGCTGAACTCCATTAAAAAAAAAAAGCTGTAAGAGGTAATTTGACCTGTGGAAACTAGCCTACAACAACATCGTCATTTCTTATGGTTCATATTTAAACAAAAATCAATAACAGGGGCCTAAGATAGAGTTTGGGGTTTGATTGCTTAGTCTTGGCAAAGAATGAGTTATCATGAAAGTTAACAAAATAAAAGCAAAGCTAGTATATTATCTAATACTTATGGTTCTTTGAATAAGCAAAGCAGCCCATCACCATTTTCTCTGATGGCATTTACAATGCTAGCAATAAATGGGGATCCTAATTTATTTCCAGTTAAATACTATTACGGTTGTTTTCATCCTGTTAGTATTTAAAATAACAACTTACCCTGGTGCATAGTTACATACAAAAAGTGCTGCATTTTTGAATGCTCCAACTTTCTTACAAAAAGCAACAGCACAGCCTACTTTATAGGAACGGTCCCAAACAACCTAAAAAAAGGTTTTTAAAATAAGTGAAAACTGTACTCAATGCTAACCTGTTGGAATATCTAGGTAATTTCAATTATTTTCAGAGATTCTATATATTATTTTTCTTTTGCAACCCCTGATCTGTTTACTCGCAGAGAATTTTACTGGTAAGCAAGCTTTTTAAGATGAACTTCTAAATATTCACACTGCAAGATTCAAATCTGTCTATATTATCTATTATATTATTACATTATCTATTATATTCTATATTTATTCAAATTTCAAGATTAAGTGAACAAATTCTGCAAATTTCCAGTCACCTACAGAATTTTAGTAAGAGTCATGGGTTACATGATCCATGTGTTTTTTTCCAAGAAAAGAAAAGGCAATTAATGGCAATTTTCAAATAGTTTAATTAGTTTCAACACTGCTAACTCAGGACTCCAAGCAGGGATTTTCCAGTTTGAGGACAGTGGTTTGGCTGACCCCAGCAGCAAATTTAACACAGCTTAGTCTGAAAGCTATGCAATGCTAAAGCTTTCAGAGGTATATTCCATAATGAAAAAAAAAAGATGGTTTACTATGTCTCACTGTCTCTGTTCTTGCTTGAATATCCTGTGCTTATTGCTGGAGAGTCTTCCTACACCTTTGGCATGTGACCAACTAAACTGTACTGAAGCCATTTAAAAACTGCTGGAACATATATCTAGATCTGGATGATCATATAGTCCACTTTTGGGAAACTCAGGGATGTAATGGATTAATCCCAGGATTTTCCCACCACAAAGAATACAGACCTATCAAAGTGATTTGAACAGTCTCAAAATTTCCAACTCTTCAACTAGAAGTACTTATGTTCAGCAGATGCAATCGTTCTTGGAACAGGATCTTAATGTTTAATCATGTGTTACCTGGATACTGGAGCAAGGACTGAGCATTTCACAGGCCTCTGTGTAACAGTTTCACAAGCTTTTTTGCATATTTCTGTTGAGATTTCTGTCGCTATATTGGCAGCTCTACATGATCTATCTATGATTTGTGATTATTACTCAATTTCAAGTCTGAGCCTAGAGGTCTGTGATAGCTCCTGGATCATGCAGAGTCTTTGCCTATCGATTTTGAGGCAATGGTTAGTTACTTTTACATTTTCATTAGTGCTTAACTCATGCACCCTGCTTGTGTCTTAGTTTCTGTTGTCTCATTCTGTTAACATTTTTAGTGAGTTCTCATAGCTATTCTGCAGTTACTATGATTCTTTCAAAGAGGATCTTTGAACTTAGAGAATTCAAAACTGCATGGGTGTCTGGCTGGTGATCTTGATATGATTTTATAGCGTTCTTGCAGTGCTTATACAATGAAATGTTGACTATGAATGGACATACACAGTGAGGATAATATTGCAATAAAGGCAATAAAATTAACCACTGCAGGGCACTTTGCAGTATAACTATAGCCTGAGATTCCAAAAAAAGAGACAGTAAACCGGCAGTTGCTACAAAACTTATATACAACTCTATTATTTACAGCCCCTGCTGTTTATCTGGTAGGCACTCTACTATGAACTATATAGGGCATTCTACTGCAGACAGCCCTTACCTGAGTGTAATGACCGCAAACTTTTGTACATTTGCGTGTGTCAAAAGTATAGAATCTGACCTCATTATACCATGTTGCAATGGCACCAACGACAGTGAACATCTGATGACTTCCGAGCCAAATATTCTCTCCAATAGATGTAAAATTAGGATGGCACTGGTATTTCTCCCGTAAGCGAGTATTATGTTGAAAACGGCATTTATTTGCCCATGCTCTGGCAGTCCTCGCCAAGGCTGCATCCCAAGTCTGAAAAATATGAAATTTGAAATAGTTGTGCAATGTGAACCATAGAATCATGGGATCATTATGGTTGGAAAAGACCTTCAAGATCATGGAGTCCAATCTTAAGCCCTTCACCCCCCCTGCCTACTAAACCACATCCGTAAGTCCCCCATCTACATGTTTCTTGAACACTGCCACTCTTTCTGTGTAGCAATTCTTCCTAATGTCTAACCTGAAACTCCCCAGATGCTACCTGAAGACATTTCCCCTTGGCCTATCTGCAGTTTTTCCGGAGAAGAGATTGACCCCCACCTCACTACAACCAACAGAACTTTTAACCATCAGGTAAAAACAGTCAGACAGAATAAAATAGAAATAAGATATTATATATTGAAAATAGAAACAAGGTATCACATATTGGAATTACATAAGAACAGTCTTTCTGTTACCTAGGCAAGTACTTGTGTTTTATTTTCAATAACTTTTCCTATTGCAACACAGAAAAATAAACTGACTCAGCTAAAGATCTTTCATTTTTCTCCCTTACTGTCTATAAAAAAAAACATTGTAAGAGCACTTGCTAGCAACTGAAAAAAAAATATTTGGAATGCATTTTTATCTTCAGATTAAAAAGTTGCTTTCATTTACATTAAGTAGAATTTGTTAATCATATTATTATTAACATTAATTATAATTGTTATATTTTTTCTTTGAAATAGATCATTAAGGATCTATTTTATCTACATAAAAATCAAGCCAAAGAATGTAGATTCAGATATATATATATTAAATATTTTTATCTAAAGAAGAGCCTCTGGCAGGGTTGCTTCATGGCAACATGGCTGCTTCATAGCATAAATATATCAATGTTTGTCCAATAACTCATTCTACTGTCTCTTATTTCTTTGTGATATGGTTCCGCCATACAACTTCTTCTAACTCCTGAACAGGCCACACCTTCAACAGCGGCGTTCACTCGTCTTTTGCTACCCTTAAAGTCCTTCCCTTCTGGTACCCACAGCACTACTGCTAACGTGAACCTCTTTCGCTTGTCTGTTCGGTCACATCCTAGTGCGTGTTGTGTCTAACTCAACTACTTCAGGCGTTTCCTATGCCTGAGGATGAAGCAGCGATGTGTGTGTGACACCCCCGCTGCCTACCATGTAGCGCATGTTGCTGGCGGCCGGAGAGACCTTGGCACGGCAGTCGTTGTGGCCGCGCACGCACTCCTCGATGAAGGCCTTGTCCGTGATGCTCGGCAGGACAGGCCTCTTCCCGCCCGCGGCGCCCAGCACGGGCCACAGCGCCAGCAGCACCAGCCACCACCTCATGGCTCCCAATGACCACACACAGGGGGCTGGGGGGCTGTTTCCAGAAGCTTCTGCGGAGATGGCGGGAGCCCAAGGTAGGTCTGTGTCCAAGAGGGGTCTCTTGGGACAGCTGGGATCCTGCTTGGTGGCCACGCAGGTGTCCAGGGCCCCCCGAGTGTACCTGCCCTGAGGGCGTGTGTGTGGAAGGGCTTTTGGGGACGGGTTATAAACGCGACGGGGAACCTCCTCCCTATTGATGTGGGAGGTAGGTGAGAAGGTTTTAAAATATAAAC
>NW_010583750.1:84049-135377 GCF_000705375.1 Tinamus guttatus | reverse complement strand
TGTAGGTTTAATTTTGATTATAATAGCTTAAATGATACCACCAGTGACATGCCTTGGGCATAAATGTCCTCAGACTATTTGAAGCATTATTTGAAATGCTGCCCTCCACAGAAATGCTCACGAGCAGTGGGTTTCTGTCAGAAGTATTAAAGAAAGTCCAAGTGCTGCAGAGGGGAACCCCTTGGAGCGAGACTTTCCTGAAGCCCTGGGGCCTGCAGCGACACTTCTTGGCAAACAGCACATGCCCTTCGTGTCCGTTCAGCCAGCCAGCTCGGCCACCAGCTCATTCAAAACCAAACAAGTCACGGGCAAACGGAAAAGCAGAGTCACTTGCTCATCTTATTTTCTTACTGTCGACATAAAAGCTAAAGGATTGCAGAAAAAAAAAAAGAGTAAAAAATGCAAGGGCTGAACATTGATCTCCTAAACCTCAAAAGTCTCTTTCCAGTCTCCTGTCTTCTATCATCTCTTTAGTCTCCTATATATTATCTATAAACTGCTTCTATTATATATCAGCTTTAAATACAAAACTTTTCATAAATCTTTTCAGGAGCTATCCAGTGTTTGCCATTTCTGCTTAACCAAAACTCATTTTAGTTCTCCGCAGCTTTAATTGAACTTCAATTTCCAAAACTAGCTTGACACAATCCATGAAGAAATTAATATTCTACTAAATAAGAACTGTCACTCAGCATTTCCCGAACTAAACGTAAAAATCAAGACTGAATAAATGTATGTTAAGTATAATTGCATAAATATGCATATAATACATTTTCTTCATAAAAACGTTAAATATAATGTAAGGATATTTAATTGCACATCAACATTTTAATCGCAATCAACCACTGAAAATGAATGATTCTTTTTTGTAATAAATGTAGAAATAGATGTAATTCATATCCAATTAATTTAAATACATTTCTTGTTCACTGCTCAGTTTGGAAACAGGATGTAAGCCCTGCTAACTAGCATCTCAGGGCATGAGGGCTATTAACTGCTAACGTACTTTCCCTTCCTCAGCCAACATGGTTGTTACGCCGGCCGTGATGTCACTCGAGAGCCCAGGTTCTTATCCAAGGTGCATCCCCCACGCTTCAGCTCTAGTTTTTTCTCTTTTCGTGTCATTAAAATATTCCAACCCTATTAGAATGCAAATACAGAGAGATAGAGAAAGCACGCATAATACTATTAACATTCAAAGAGTTTCGGGTGCCCATTATCAGATATTAATTCCCACATTAACTCATACTTTGCAAAAAAATTAAAAAATAGGGGCTGTTAGCTGAGGTATTAAAAGTGAACAAAAGAGGCAACAACTACTGACAGGATTATGCACCTGCTCCTTTCTGAAATTTTCTGCATCCAAGAGCACCAAACAGAGACTGTTTCTGCTTTCGCTGCAGACCAGATACGCAACGAGATGGCATTGCAACATCACCTTCATAGTCCCTCCCCGCTCACTTTTTTGCAGTGTTTTTGGCTAGTCTCCAAACCCAGTCATTTTTACCAAGTGTCTACATGGTTTTCTTTGAGGAAAACAAAAAAGATGTTGCCTTGGCACCTGAGAAGCCAGTTTCCCTCTCAACCGCATCAAGGATGGGAGCCCGTCGCAGGGCGCTCCTGCACGTTTCAGCTCCTTGCCCAGAGGTACCTACCAAAACGACCTGCCTTTCCCTCTTGTCTTCCCATTGCATATTAAGGTGATGGATCCAGCTGGTGGAAAAAGTCAAAGCAGGCGGTCATTTCACCCAGGAGAGAGGAGGCCCAACAGTCACACTTTGTTTTGCACATGCAAACAATATTTTGTACTTTCTAGTATGGAATTCATTCCTAGATGAACATGGACCTTTGAACAGAAGAAAAATACATCCTCCTATGTGACAAAAAAATATTTTCAGTATTATTTGCATTCTCCCTTTTACATGAGGCCCAGATTCTCAAATCAGCACTATCACAAAGTAGTAAGCACAAATCCCCACATGTGCCCAACCTTGCAGTTGTAGGGTTGACCATGGATGGCTTCCAGCCTTGATTACTCTTTGGTTACACGCTTACCAAAAGGATTAGTCCAGGCCTCTTCAGAACACCCATATCACCCAAAATATCACTAGAATAATGCTAAAATGTGCAAGTCATCCACCCCGATTATAGGCTCACCCAATACTCAGTTAAGTTAAAGTTAAACCAAAAAAAAAAAAAAATCACAACCTCCACCAGATTACATGAATTGAGTCTGAGAGTCCCATAGGGAGCGAGGTTCATTTTCAGCACACATCCTTCCTCCACCTCACCTGGAGGTGAGGCCTAGTGCCTATTTACAGCCCCTCCAAAAAGTCTGGCGCTTCTCCCGATCCCGTCGTGCACGGTCCCAGCACCAGGCGAGTATCAGCAAAGCCACTCTCGGCAGGGGGGCCAAGAGTTGAACTTTCAGAGCCCTTTCATCATCTTACAAAATCAAAGTAAACTATAATGGAAATGAAAATATAACTGAGATATATTAGGTAGCACTATGAATTGTTGTATAAACAGAAGATAAGTGTTTTCAAAACACCACAAAGATCCAGTTCCAGCTCCATTGTCATGACACAGATACATGATGTCTTTCATCCTAAGATAAGCTGATAAACTAGAACATTTAAAGAAAACAAGTACTATAAAAAAATCCTAAACAAAAATATCAGCGAAGAAAAAAAAAAAAAGAAAAAACTCTGCTAATAAACACGGATCACAAAGTATTCCAACCTTTTCTAATTAGCAGGGATTTTTAGTTACAGCAAGCAGTGTAAGAGCATGAAGAATTTCTCTATATCATTAACGGATGTCAAATTAAACATTTTCTGTTGAACAAATTGTACAGTAGCTGTAATTCCTTAGTTGTAAACTAGAGTGCATAATTCCTGAATTTCCAAAAGACTAAAACTTCACTGCTCACATTAAGCAGATTTACAATTCCTTGCTAGTTTCACAGCTCTTGTCAGACACACTGTGACAATAAAAGTCACACAAATACAAATGTACAAAAACTGTACTGTGTTTTTCACAATTTGGCATCCTACGAGCAAACCATGATCCCTGTTTCACAAACGGGCACACGGGGCACAGCGAGGCCGTTTCATGCAAGAAACGATAGGATCTCCATGGCAAACCTGGAAGCGAAGCCTGCTTTCCTCAAGCCCCTGTTTGAATCCCAGTTATCTCCTCTCCTGGACAGCGGTTTTCCTCAATAGCTTAGGGGCTTTACAACGTATTTACTACAATTTTGCAGACAGGGAAGGGATGCGCTATGTCAAGTCATTTACCCACGACGGGCCCCAAAGTCAGCGGGAGGCCTCAGAAGTGATGGACCAGCTCAGGGCACTCTCACCCAGGAGATTTTAATGTGATGCTTTTAAAAGGAAAAGGACTTCATGATGCAGCCATTCTGCTTCAAGCCCAAGTGAGCAGATTCTGCAGAAACAGAAAGGCACTTGAAAATAGACACTTTATTTAGCACTTCAAGCAAGCCGGTTTTCATGAACATTTTGCTCTTGGAGTTTCTAAATAGGCCAGTACTATTGTAAGGGGGTTTCTAGCCACGTTATCCTATCGCATACACTTAGTTACTTGCACTTTAATTACTTGCTTAAATGCTTTATTGGGAGCACACACAGCCATGTCTACAGAGACATGTGAGTATCATCAAGTAGACACCACGTGCTCTTAACAAAGCATCAGTCCAGCCTGGAATTTCAGTGGGGGAATTCTGTTCCCAACAAAAAGAGAGGAGAAATCTAAAGTTGCCAATATTCATTAATGAAGTTCTCACGCCTAACATTGGCACACACACCCTAAAATAAAGGCACTGTCTGCAAGGCTCATGCCGAGAGTGTGTTAGAAAAAGGTTCTCTCGATGATTACACGGCTGACAAGCATAAAATTACCTGATTTTTTCATATTATATACATTTCTCAAAATTCGTCAGCTTGAAGACAGACCAACACAACATTCCTCCCCAAATCTCCTACAGAAGTGCACTTTTACAGAGAAAAGGCCAACCTTTCACCAGCCTTTGCAAAGCAGTTTCCCCCAGGCCCACACGGCTGCTGTTCAAGCAGTAACACAGGTAGCAGGATTTCAGAGCGGGCAAAACTTGCAAGGGAGAGGGAGGAATCTAAATCATCACAGATAATTAAGACAAGAGCATTTACATTCAATTTAGACATACACAAAGTGTTTCCTAAAATATATAAACTGCCCTTAAAATGGGATGAGAGGAAAAAATAAAAATACTTTTTCATATGTTGATCATACAAAAGGAATTCAATTACTAGTGAAGCAAGTCTAATGAAGCAGTACCGATTACAATCTTCTTCCATGAAAAGGTATGCAAAAGCAACAAATAAAACGCAACCGAGCTCAGCAAAGATCAGTAGTTTAGCCTCAATGTTATCTACTGCACATCTGCCACACCACATTATCTCACTACCTAAGCGTCATTTTTGCATTTCAATGTAGTAGCTCTATCAGATTAATGCCCAAGACATTTCAGCTGTGTTTCAAGTAAATAAGTGGACATAGAGGAATATTATGCATGGCCTATATCATTGACACTAAGCAAAGGAAATGTGATTAGCACCAAATTGCATCTGACAGGGGAATCAGAAAGCTGTCAAACACAATGACACGGATTCAGCATTTAGAAGGTAAAAGGGGAAATAAAGAATCTGGCCAGTCTGGCAAGGAGACAGCAATAAAACACAACAGCTATGATAAATTAATTCATTTACTTATGAAAAATTAGAGGCTTCCACACACAGCTCTCATTTATAATCTTGTCAATCTGGCAGAGTAAATAAAAAGCCTATACAATACACACAGTGGAAGGGGGGAAAAGAAGGAAACAAAAGAAGGGAAGAGGAAAACCAGATTTTTGCATTTAATCTAAAAGAATAATTTCTTATTTAAAAACACACTAGATCAAGTCTTTGATAGGATTACTTAATGCAAATATAGATTATAGCAGTGGTTATTGTATTTACTAGAGACTTACCCTATTAAAATAGTGGGGTGGACAAATACACAAATTCTATATAGAGCAAAATGAAATTAAGTGTTAAGTGCAGATGCTGTTACTCTACATACACACATTAATACATATGTGTATATATGCACATATATACACACATGCGTACACACATATATATAAAGCAAATTTAAGGGACCAATCCTGGAACTGGAAAAGGTCTAGCAGGATGATGTGTTCATGCCCCAGTGTGCCTGTTAATAGCAGCTGATTCCAAAATCCTTTCAAGGAAGCAAAGGGAAGGTCTTTGAGATCCCGAGCAGTCTGCAGAGATTTACAGAATCTACTTAAGCGATACCAGAGTTGTAAGAGGAGGTGCAGAGAAACACTGTCCTTTCAGGGGACTCTCTCACCGACCACCAGGCCCAGGAGCTGCTGTGAAACACAAGTACCATGTAAGAGGTTAGCAATAAACCTCAGAAGCCATCGCGATGGCCTGGACGTAGCTCCGACGTCAGTCGACCTCCATCCCGCCAGGTCAACCAGCCTGCGCGCACGACTGCCGTTAACCAGGGACTCTGCCCGTGCTGTGAATGGCATTCTAGCCTCCACAGTGTTCATCTACTCTTATTTCTAAAGCAAGGTTATTCTGAAGGTTGTCAGGTATGACAGAAGAGTTATTTTCTAGTTTGCTTTGGAAAAGTAATTACAATAATCCTATTTTCAGATACCAAGAAAATTACAGATCCTGAAATTTGTACCTTTGACACATATCTTTAACTTCTAACCATTCTTTCATTTACATATTTTGGAGTGCATTACTTCAACCAAAGTATTTTCACTTTGGTATGCAAGCAGGTATTTGGTCTCCAATTCAATATATACAATTCAGCACACACACAGCTTGACAGCTTCTCTTGCAAATTCACAGATTATAAATGTTGCAAGGCCAGCTGGGGCTTACTTGCAAATTTCTGCAGATTCTGTCTTTTTTTCTCCCCCACCCAAACTCAAAGTGTGTAACCCTTACGCTTTTGGCCTCCAAATCCAGTCTGGCTGCTGACTGGATAGAAAGATAAGCAAAGGAAATGAAAATTACTTAACAACCTAACCTCAGCCCAAGAACACAGCAGGGCGGAGGGAAGGGAAAGAAGGTGGGCAGCAGTAGGTACATCCATGACCCCACACAACACAGCAATGTGGGCGCTCAGAGCTCTAGCGACTTTCTAGATACGCTGCAAATCTTGCATAAAGCCCAAGAATGTGCTTAAATTGTCAGCACCCTCGATATTTAGAGCAAAACCTGATCAATTCCATACCATCCCCACGGGCATATACTTGCCATACTATTAATTAGAAATAATGTATGTTCCATTTTTCTTTTTTAAGACTAAACTGAAAATTCTGGTTTAGGATTAAGCAGTACTTTGAGTTCTATGTCTATTTCAGGCCTGCTCTGCTTTGCCATTTTACACCACTGAATGTCTCAACCTTTTGACTCCAGACCATCTTCATGTGTTTTTATGATCCCAGCACAGAATGACCAGAAGAGGGCACAAGCGACCCTGAGGAAGCCACTGAAGAACATTTATGAAGTGACCACTCAACCCTTAATCACTCAAATTCACAACCATAAGCTCAAAATAAATTTTTAATTCTTCCATATTTTATTTTTACAATGCTTCAAGACAGGCAATTTTACAAGTCACTTAGTATGCATCGCTGGCAACACAACCACAGGAAAAAAAAAGAACAGAATCTTTAAGTGACATCTATGCCAAAATCTCAACATTTATTTCCAAATTTTCAGCTGATTACAAGCTGCAGGCAGTATCAAATGGGCATATATATCAATTTATATGGCAATCTGAACTTATCAAGAGCATAATTGAAGCAGGGAGCAGGAAAACCCTGACAAAACTGTGCAACAGGAATGTTACAAGAACTACTGAGAGCGTGGCCAAACCTGGACACAAGGTAATACCTGTTAATGATAAGCTACCTCATGCCACTTAACTGCTCTAATTAAAAGCATATTAGAAGCACGCTCTTTAGGGAAAATACTTTCTATTTTGACACTACCTGCTGTGTTAAGGACACAACATATTAAGGAAACAACCACAGCTGTGCCACAAAAGCTTGGCTTATAGCTAGATCTACAGTATCATACCCTTGAGGAGAGTTTTTGGTTTTGCTGCTTTTAAGGAGCACTGCTAAAGAAAAGAGAACATAACATCAAACTGCATAGGTAAGGTATAAAACACCTTTTCTTTAAGCAGAAAGCTGTGCTAGCAGAGGTACAAATCAGATGATTATACATCCTGCCTGTCTCCGAGTTTCACAATTGGTCAGAATACAAAGCATGACTAGCTGTAACATCTCATCTGAACATTTGCTACTGAATTAAAACAGATTTTTGTAAGACATTTTCCTATTATCTTTTCATCTTTACTACTGCAGGAGAGTAACTTTAGCCCACAGGGCTGAGACAAGGAGCAGATCATAGACAATATGGTAATGCTGGAACAAGCACTTAAGACCAGATAAGGCAAGACTTGAATTAACTGTTTTTCACTTCCTTCTATTCCTTTAATCTTCAATTTCACTCTTTCAGTTCTTGTCTGGAGCATTTCACTTGTTAAGAAACTGTTACGAGCTCTTTATCCTCTTTTCAAGTTTCAAGAGAGGCAGTGATACTAAGCTCGGCTGCAAAACAAACACTGAATTGCAGTCCAGGTAATTTATAATTTTCAGCCCTAATCCTCAAGCTCAAGCAAGTGCAGTGAGAAGCCAAATCAGCACTTCTCAAAGCTGCTGCGGAGGCCTGAGCAGGCACAGATCACAGCGCAGGTCCTGCTGCACTGGCTCTCTGATTCAGTTTGGAGGAGGGTCCTGACCCTCTGCTTTAAAAGCAAGTCTGCTAAATAAATACTTTCTAACAGTAAAACGTGCTAGTAAAACCAGCTTTAGCCCTGTTCCATGGCCAGTCCAAACACAGACTGCATTTAATTCATTTATTTGCTCGGGAAGAACCGTGGCTTTATAGCTTCCGTTTGGGGAGCCACTGGTGAGCAGACAACAGCAGCCGCGCAATGGCCCAGCACTGTCCAATCCTGCCTCAAAACAATTGCAGGTTAAAAGAAATTTTCCTCCTCAATAGCCCAGTGGATTGACGTGGCCCTGCTCTTGTTCACACAGCAAGTGCAGCGCAAACCGCAGCACAGAGCGGGCTGGTGGCCAGCGCTGGGGGCACCCACCACCTTCCTGCGTTCCTGCAGCGCCTCCAGGCACGGCGAGCGCGGAGGTGCCCCCAGGCGCTGCCGGCACCCACGCGTCCCTCCCTCGGCGCACAAGTACCTGCCACTAGTGATTCTGCAGGAGAAAAGGAGAACCCAGCTGCTCTGGCAGCGCCTCGGGCAAGCTTAGAGGCTAAGAAACGTCTGCTCCTCTTGCAGTTAAAGATATAATAGGGAATCTGTGTGACACGAACACTGAGCCGCACCATGTCTTCTTCAGAAGAAATCACACACTTAAAGCAAATAATTTTACCTGTTTGACACATATTAAGAGCAGAACGCTGTAGCGACCATCAAAATTAATGCAAGGAAAACATCAGAGAAGGTAAATGTGCTTGGCCCACACAGAGGGGTGAGGAACAGGAGGGCACCTGCCCGCTGCCCACAGGCCGGGTACGTGGCATTCCTCCCTGCCCCAAATCATTCACTTCCGACGTCTGGCATCACTGTGCCGAGCAGGGCTTGCAGAGAGTCATCGTGGCACCGTCTAAGCAAATTCCTTAAAGTTTTTGAAAAGCAGGAAAAGTGTGGAAAACAAATCCAATTTAACACTTCCAGCAAAGAGTTTCTAGAATTTGTTTTCCTGAACAAAGGTAACCAGACAGGTTTTTACAGAAGAAATGCACTAATACAAAATTTATAGCAGAAGAAATCCTTTATCTAGTCTAGTTTACAAACACTTAGTTATATAAAATAAGGTATTAGCTAAAAAGATCTCATGTATGGCTTTCTACCCTTCACTTTCCATGTTACACCTAAGCATAAGGCAAAACACAACAGCGAGCTGAGCATCAGCACTGCTTTCTGATCTCTGTGCCTCTATCGGTTCAAATCAGATATAATAATTAATAGCAACTTGGCTATTAAGTGCATACTTTCCAGTCCCCCATGCCATGGGACAGCCCCTTCCCGAGCTGCTTTACAAGTTAAGAAAGAATCCTGGTCTCCTGAGAAGCAATT
Source organism: Tinamus guttatus (assembly GCF_000705375.1). Next base: position 126,119 of record NW_010583750.1, on the reverse strand, counting down.
AAGAACACTGCAAACAACAGCGTCCTGCAGAGGGTTAAGGAGAACACTGAGATAAACACAGAAAAAGAAACATGAGGATTTTGAAGTTAGATTTGAATATTCCAGAAAAACATAATTAAACACTAACTGCATTTTGCAGAAAATAAACCAAGAAATCATTTTGTTCTATAGAAAGCAAAGTCATTAACCATTTTATTGCCCACTTGGAAGAACTAACAAACAACTGATAAAAGTACATTCATTTTTCTACAAAAGGTCATCAGACAAATTAACTGGAGAATAATTTCACGCCAAGAATCTAGAATACAGAAGTATTTCCTCTGGGCTGCTCCACATGTGGAGCCTGAGTCTGGGCGAGAGGGGAGGCGGAGGCTGCTCGAGAGCACCAGCAGCGAATCCCCAGAATGCTTCATCTGGAATAGGGCTGAGTATTTGAATTAAAGCAAACTTGCCAGGAAGGTGTGGGTTTAGAAGTTACTCAGACTCAAATAAAACTAAAACCTATGGCAAATAGGACGCTCCCTCTATTTCAGCTACAGAGTATTTAATTGATTCTTTGCACAGAACAATCTGCCTTGGAACAACAGCAGCTGCAGGAAATCAAGAAAGTTTACTGAAAAAGTGTATTTTATATATATAATATATTTTTTAAACACACTAGTGGAAGTTACAGTTGCTCGGTAAGAAATACAGCAAGCATTGTATCTTTAAAGAAACCCTCAGCCAGATCAAAAGATAAAAATTTTGCAATCCAGTATGACATACAACCATGTAAATTTTTCAGTATCTAGGTGGGAAAACTTTGAGTTAATGGAGAAAATGAATTTTCAGCATTTAACAGGGGACACAAACATTCTGCTGGGACATCTGTTCCTAGGTTCTACTGCAGCAGAGAATCAGAAAATCACCAGAATTTTAGCTGTCAAAACAAACCCTCAATTTAAAGAAAGGAGGAGGAAGTGAGTGCTGAACAATTACACACTTCCAACAGTACAAGTCTAGCATTTAGTCAGAAAAAGCCAAGCGCAGCCTTAACACTCATCCAAATGCTAGAGCAATTACTAAACTGGCAAGGCACTCAGATGCACGCCCAGTTGTAGATCAGCTTCCTGAGATAAAGAAAAACAACAGTCAAGGCAGACGCACAAGATACTTATCACTTCTTGGGCATCTAAACACATGCTCAACTTCACACGTATGAACAAAATCACTTTGGGCTGGAAGCAACCAAGTTGAACACTTGCTTACATGGCTCTCCAGGCAGGATAAAACACCCGTTGTGCTAAACAAGTTACATAGGCCTGTTCTTCTGGCTTCTAACAATAACTCCGAAATAATACAAGGGTTTTGAAAATGCTTTTATACTTAAACGTTGCCAGGGAACCTACGTTATCGGAAAAAGAAAGAAAAAAAGCATTTAACTGAGATGTGTTTAATGAGCACCAACAGCTGAGTAAACGGAAAGGCTGACTTTATACTGATTTGCAACAAGTACCTGCAATTCTGCATTGCAAGGAATCTTGAATGAGCTGAAAATCAGCAGCATTGAGCAAAAATTCTCCAGGGAGAGAAAACAAAACAAAGCAAAATGAACTGGGCACACAAGGAAGCACTCCTACTTGGAAAGCAGCAAGACTTTCATTACAGATCACGCCTTCAGTTATTCATAAGTAAAAATATGTATAAAGCCACTTTAATGCATACCTGGGGGCACTCATGGATATTAGCGAACGGTCTGGAAAATAGCAAAAACAAGCCAAGCCCCACCAAGCTTTGAGGAGGGACCCACCTAAAGAATCATTACTAGTTTTAAACAGTACTCAGGATATTAGCACTTTTAGAGTGTCTTGAGAAAAATAGGCTTGAGATATTTATCTGAACTCACAAACAGCATGGAAGCATGAAGCTTTCAGTCTTCCAGCAATCCTTCTCAGCATCCTTTTTTTCCCCCTCTATTTTAATCAGATTTTAAAATAAAGTCTTCGGGAATTTTGCAGCTGTTACAACATTGATTCCTGAAGGCAGATTTTGCAGAGCTTTCTTTTTAAGAGTGCAATGAACAACCAATAACTAAATTTTAACAATTTAGTCTACATAGAGAAAATTGGGAAGAGGCATTTGAGTAAAACATAAGAGCATCCAAAATGAAGTGGGAGATAAGTTACTTATGCTTAAAGAGCATTTAATGTATTAGAAAATATTGAACCAGTATCTGGATCACAAAAGCGTCCCATTTTACGTTAAGCACTTGACATTACAAAGAAAAACACCATCTTTGAAGATTGTTATTAAAGTCCAATTCAAAAGAACCCACTGATCACAGCTTTACAAAATCTTGGAGCAGGTAGTGTTCTTGTTACATGGACTAAGCTGGGCTCCAAGGTGAGACACCGCCGTATCACTAGCTACAGACAAGCTCTCAGGTTAGAGAAATTAAATATAAACAAGGAAAAACTCTGAGAGCCAAGCCTATATTTCTGCCTAAAACCAAACAGAAAACTTGACATGCATGTACCAAGCAAACTCTTCTCCTACAAGGATCTGTAGTTCTTAAAAAAAAAAATCTAATATTTTATGCTCATGAATGAGTTAAACTCCTTTGCATGCATGTATGCTGCTTCATGCTTTAACTATGGAATTCAAAATCTAATAGTGACTTGTTAATTCCCAGAAATCTCGACAATCAGCAGCTGCTGCTGCATGTGTGTAAGCACCTGCAAGTCACTGTATATTTTTCCATTCTTCGTGAAATGCACTCAATGATATTAAGGCAGGTGGGTAAAATGAAACTCTCTTCCCAAACTGAACTTGATGCCAGATAGCTGGCACAGGTTAGACTACGATCTGATCCAAAATACCTCCCATTAGAAGAAGGAAAATTCTCAACTATACTTCATTTTTTTGGATAACTGAACTAGCTGAACCAAGCAGACAGCAAATAATGATTTTCTATTTAACGGTCAAGTTAAACAAGAGAATTCAAAATATGAAAATAAGACTTTGGACAAGTCTAGCAGCTATTTCCTTTCCTCCTACAAGGCAGCTCTTTGCTTATTAAATGGGAAACTTCACAATTCAGCAGATCTGCTTCCTGCAGTAGGACCAGTGAGTCTTTACAAGGAAAGCCCCTTTAACTTGGGGTGGGGGGAACATTCACAAAGGTTTCGCATCTTGGACTTAACCATTACTTTTTTTTCCATCATGCACATAATTGTCAGTTTTAAAAAAAACTGACAGAGCTTCTACAGCCAGTTCTGCAGCTTGTCCCTTGTCCTCCTTCCCTTCCCCTCTCTCTTAGCTATAGCATTTTAAGGGCAAAACTCCTGTCCACATCATTTTTGTTTGCGGTACTCATTTATTGGTGATGCTGCAAGCAGAGCAAACCTGACTCCAAGCAGTAGACATAGCAAGAGACTGTCAAAAACTATACTTGGCAATTCCTCTAAAGCATCCAGCTTTTTAAAAAGCCAAGCAAGACTTTCAACAAATGCAATAAAACCATAAGCCGCCATAAGCATCAGTCAGGCACCCAGCCAATGGCCAAGCTAGGGGACCAAGGCACCACCTGAAGTTTTTTTTTTTTTTTTTTAAGCTGAGACAAGTTCAGGGCTTAAACCGGGAAGGCAAGTGGTGGACCTTTTGAATTGTGTTTGGGAAAACTTGATGCAAGAAAAGCATGTGAAAGAAATTTGTTTCTCTTCCATCTCACAGTTGGTGGCACAGCAGTTCAGGCTCAATTTATTTTACGACAGTAACTCACAATCCTGATTCCACAATGGATTAGGGGACTTCAGCTCAACTGTATTTTTCTTGAAAAAATCTCCAGTGAAATATTCCTCAGAAGTATGAGCTAACCCTTCTCCTCTCCACAGCAAATAATTCTGCCTTCTTTCCTACAAATAGTGCTACAGTGCTGCTACCTTGTTCACTGCAATTCCCTTCTAGTATTTCATTTTAACACCAGGTAAAGCACAAAGCATAGCCTATTACTCATTATTTACATCTCTACTCAAGTTAAGTTAGAGAAAGGGAATGATTCTCCACCATGTCAAATTCCTGAAGACAGACATTAAGCAACAGAAGTACATAACCCTATCATCAAACCCACAACAATTATGAAAAGTTTCTTTTCATGCCTAATAATTCTGCAGTGTACAATACAGCATTGCAATTAACTCAATATAAGGAAGCCTAAAAACCTCAGGCAAAAAATAGTGTATATCAAAAAAAACAATTAAAACCATTTGCGCCAGCCCGTTCGACCGTCATCTTCTACCCAGACTCAAACAATCCATAATTTGCTGTGATATTTGGCAGAAAAATAACTTAGCTCAAGAGATCTGCTGTATTTGCTGTCTTCGTTACGGAGACCTTCCATCCAGCATGCAAACACATAGATGTTTACAGAACTTGGGCACTTGTGCCACTAAACATCAATAGAATCTGTGTTTATATCATCTCCATACTAATCAGATCGATTCCACCTGATATATTGCCTTGTCACACCACTGTACTGCTAATCGCACAAACGGGGCTGCAGGGAGATGAAGCTGATATACAGGTATTTAATTCCACCCTGTGTTAAAAAAAAAAAAAAAAAAAGAGAGAGAGAGAGAGAGAGAGAGAGAGAGAGACTAGATCTGCATAGCCCAAAAGTGTCTTAGGATAACAGTAGGACACTGAGTAATAGCCAGTTGCACGGTCAACTCCTACATAATTCTTTCAAAAGACATACACAGAGATAACCTTGCAATTAAAAATGTCTGTGTAAACAATATTACAATACAGCAAATTTTTGTTATAAACAGAACTTTCACAGTTAATCTGTGTTATTCCTGTATCAAAAAATTTAACTTTAAGTAGCCATTATCTTGAATTCTCTTTCAGCTATAGAAATAACTTACATTATTTCTGAATTCTATTAATCTAATTTAGAGCTAGTAAACCAAGATATAAACTGTACTTATCAATGAGGCATACTTTATGTATTACAGAGCTGTTAAAAGCATTCCCGTTCATTTATAGGTCCATTATTTAATGAAACTGTACTTTATCTTAGCATATAGTGCCAAAAACTAGTTTCAGAAAACTCCTCTTCATTGTTCCAAAATGGACCGATAAAGACAGCAGGAAATACAAGTGTGTAATTGTATCTGAACACTCTGAGCTCTAACTTGCACTTTTCCTCCTGTGCTTAGAAATAGCAACTAAAAAAGGAAAAAAAAATCATCCTTTTCAAAGATCTAGTGATTTGTCTTTTTTATAATGCCTTTTTTTTTTTTTTAACATGAAAAAATAATCACTTTAACAGCATTCTTTGGACTTGGACCTCCAGGCTACTTTGAGATACCAAGGATGTGAAAAGAGGGACAGTTCTAAGTATCATCTACAATAAAAATGGTCCAAATCTATAAGACATGTAAGAGTTAACAGCCCACCAGTGCACACTGGCATGGAAATAGTTTATTGCATGAGTAGATCATACAGCTTTCACAGAAGTGACAACCAGATAGATGGATATTGTTCTTACAGAGCTGCTGTCAGAGCCACCAGGCATGCAGATGAGTGTCTCTGTGCGGAGAGCGTTTTCAGCGCGATGACTTGCACTGGCTGCTGCGTGTGGATGGCGCGTGTTTCTGTCCTCCCTTCGCCAGACTGGCATATCCACCGCTTGAGCAGAAGGGACAGCAAAGCCCGTCCCACCACAGGGTAATGCCAGGGGGTATGAAGAACAGCAGCCGTGTCGGTACAACCCGTCTTGTGAGAACGTGCACTACCTCTGTGCAATGGGACATGTGCACTCCAGTTCTGCCTGTAGCACACTTGCCACGAAAAAACACCACACACCCCAAGGAACAACCCCTAAGGACACCTGCAGTGCCCTCACAGGAAAGGGCAGAAAGGTCTTCTGTGCCAACACAACTCCTGCAGCAGTGGGAGAAGTCCTGGACACGAGGCAAGCAGGGAACAAGCACCACCATGAAGGGTATGCTCTGATGCCCTGTTGATTTACTGCCAAGCGAGTGGAGCTTTACTTCTGTACAGGCTGCAAAAGCTTCTTTGATTGAAAAAGTAGTAGGAAGAAAGAACATTCTAGAATATTGCTTAAAAAAAGACACCACCTATCCCTATATAGACAGAGTCATAAATATTTAATATGTTTACTGTATGGAATACTTGATATCATTCAACAAAACAAAATGGAAGATTAGTATATATTACTGATGATCCAGAAGTATTACTGCATTTTTCAAAGCACTATCTCATCTAAATCCTCCTCTCCAAAAAGCCCTCTAAGCAAAAACAAAATTTAGAAAAATATTTGGTTTAGCTATTTCATAAGTTAAATAATCCATGATTGCAAAGAATCCAGAAAATTATCCAGAAGCTACAAAGGTTAGCTTTAGTTCCTTAAAATGTGTTATCAGAAATTTTAAAAATAAAAACAGAATCAGAAGACACACTTCAACTTGGACTGTATGCTGAAGTTGATATGAAAACAGAGCCGAACTGCTGGAGCAGTGAAAAAGCCGTTCACTGGCTGTTGCTCACTGCAGTGCACAGAGCGGGAAGCAGCGCTGAACACCCAGAGCTCAGAAGGCATCGACAGCGCTCACTTGAGGATGGTCCATGTGTGGGGATTCATAAATACTTTTACTGAAGAGCAGATGAAGGCCAGTTGTACACCATCAAACGGCTGTGCCAAACAAGTGGGTCCATGTGTTTGTGCAAAAGCAAGAACGCTCAGCTCCATACTCAAGGTAAACGCCTAGACAAGCATGGTGCAAACACGCCTGTAGACGAGGGAGCGAGAAAGGAGGCAGTACTGCCAAAATAGCTGCTCAGTTCACACTAACAATAAAAATAAATGTATATGCTGAAAACTCTTCTCTTCTGGATTGTATTTTAGCACTGTGTTCTGCTTCTTCCCTCCCCATCGTTTGTTTTTAATCCTGATCACTGGAGCATAACGTCTGCTGCTCAAGAACTGATCCTTTCTCCTCAGCAAGTGCCTCAGCCTACGACGAAGCCGGAGCTGCAGCGGCGACGGGGCTCACTGAGCACAGAGGTGGGATGAGCTGGGGACCACCAGATGCTTCCCTTGAGGCTGGGCAAGACAGGAGGAGGGTTGTCTCATGTGGATCTGCTCAGTTTTACCTGCGCAAGTACCAAGCCTTCCATCATCCAAGGCACCTTATTCTGAATCATGCCCCATTTACACTGCAAAGGTTGGATTAAATCAAATGAGTTTCAAGTCATAAAAGAGAGCCTGATGCTTGTGGCTGTGAGGGAAGCGGCACCCGCTCCCCTGAGGGCGCCAAGTGCTGCTCTAATTACGCTGTCACACAAGCGTCGTGAGCTCCTAACAAACACAGACCTGTTTGCATGCAAATTTTACGAGCAGTAAAAAGATAGGAAGAAAAATATGTCAGCAGGATTGTTCCTGTAAGCAAAATGTTTTTCAAATGCTTTCATGGGTTGTCAGCAGCTCTACCTGGGCACGGTTTCTAGGCTGAGGCACTGCAACCGCAGCTCGCGCTTTCAGTCGACGCTCTGCTTGGGATTCGCACAAAGCCAAGCACGAGGTACTCCATGCATCTTCACAGCAGGTTTTTTTTTTTTTTTTTTTTTTTCTTCCCTTCTCCAAAGGCCCACTTTTCACACGTGGCTGGCCTTTTTTCCCCTACACGTGTTAAATTCAAGGGGGAAGAACATTTAAAAAAAAAAAAAAATCACATGCCCATTCACATGCCCAAAACAAACATTGTTTGTTTTCATTTATAAAAACTGTGGGGTCTAAAACAGAACAGCAGCATTAGAGAATTTGGTGCAATGTTAAACTAACGATGATCTTGCTTTAACTCAGTTAATAACAAGTTATCTTAATTTAACCAAAGAACTTTTCAAAAAAAATTAAGCTACAGATCAGTAAGTCAAGCCCATTGAGTCTGCAAGTCTCAAGGCTCTAGGCTGCTCTACAAAATGGCAATAAAGGCGGCATTTACCTACTGCACAGGGGTGCTGTGACAATTAATTAATGTTTGTAAAGTGCACTGAAGCTGAAAATTACTAGATACCACGCTAAATATTAATTACTGTGCCTACAGCACAGTGCTGGGGTTGTCACAGTGCTCCCATTGTAAACTCCTTCCGCCGAACAAGCTCAGGAGTTGTCAGCCCTAAGCGGTGCTGAGCACCGCCGCTACCAGCCGCCTGGCAAACAGGACAGTGCGGTCGGGCCCGCGGGGACCGTGTGGGCTTGGTGTGGCCCTGCACGCTCAGCTCCTGTGCCATGTTCCTGGCTGCCATCAGGCAGAGCTGGTGCCTCTCACCCCCATGTATTGTAAGCACAAGCAGGACGGGCAGCGCAGGCAGGCCCACCTTGCGGGCTGGCGCCCGGCACGCACGCTGCGTGGGGAAGGCTGCGGATTGTAGCTGACAAATTGGAGAGTTCTAATCAAATATAACATCCATCCAATTACGTCTTTCTCACTGAAGGGAATGATCAAGCCTGCTTGCTCCCAGCCAACCACAGGCATATAGATAATCAATAGCTTGCAATGATATGAGGTCAACTCATTCAGCAAAGATATTTCCAGTATGGTTCAAAGAACCACTTAACCATGCTTGTTAAGTAACTGAACAGCCTATATCACTTCTAGCTCAGTCACTGGGTATTTTCTTTCGAAAGAAGATTATAAAACATTAATTGAATGTGTCAGAAGAAGGCTGTCAGAAGCAGCGTATCAATACAGAGAGACACCGCAGCACATGTGCTTTAAAATAATTGCAGGATGCTGGCTCTGCTCCTAAGTAATTATTACATCAGTTATCCTATTCCCTATAGAGATATGCAAATGCATTTATTTATTTTAAAGATAACCTGCCCATGGGAAAGTAATTTGTGTGCAGCTACACATCGACTGTGAATTTGAATGATAACACAGACTTTTGTTTGTTTTTAAACATGTATTTTCTATGCCCTCAAACTGCTGCGTAGAAGGTTTGAGCAACTACCTGAAGGAGATAGAGATACAGAAGATCCGACTACTTCGATGACCTGTAGTTAACATTAAATATTTAACATCTCCTCTCAGTTTCTAGCCCACAAGCAAAGCCAACCTTCACTTTTACCCCATTGCAAGTGCCCTGTACCACAGTTATGAGCAACTGTTCAGAATAGAAGAAATCTCAGCTGAAGCTCTGCATAACAGAAAAGTCAGCGGATGGGTAAAGGGAGGTAGGAGCCCACACCCTTCCTTTTTACAGAGGAAAGAATTTTTCTCCAGCTGGGATTTTCTGCTACACAGAAGTGAAACACATCCAAGCAGTTACACAATCATTTTACCTTTCCCTATTAAGGCAAAGAAAACAGTGTGCAGCTTAACTAATTATGGCAAGCACAGAGACATGTCACTCCCCCTGCAAACCAAATTCCTGCTCACCATCAGTCCTTGTCCAATTAAACACGCCCTGTGCCCGGCCACGACCAAGGTCCCTCCAGAATGGGTTGCTGAGAACCACTGCAGCGCCAGAACAGAGCTCGCTGGGCACGGCTGTTCCTGGGCAGGACCACACGGCTCGTTGAGGCCATTGAGCAGGCAACGCTCTGAGCCTCTCGACATCTTTAGCACCTACAACATCTGAAGAATATTGTAGTCCTATCACGATTTCATCAAGTGGAAAAGTACTGCTATCCCCCACGCCCCTGGTACTTGCTGCATGTTCCATCTTTTTGGCAAGCCGATGACCCATTTTCGGAAGTCTAACACAGACCACTTTGTGGGGAGAAAGCCCATTCCTCATCCCCAGCAACTCTCTTGAGCAATAGATCCAGTGGATCTCCAGTCACTCACCTCACTTAAATGCCCTTAAAAAAATTTTTGTGCAACAACTGTGAAACCAGAAAATAGATTCTTGCAAATTTAAACAACACGACATAAATGTTGAGTTTTGAGTTTGATAGTAGTCATTTTCCATTTTGGGATGTTCCACCAAACACAAGACCACTTTTAGATTCCCATCCATTTCCTCCCTCCCACAGAAAACTGTCACAAGAGACAGAAGGAGTTGCTTCTAATCAACAGGTTGCCAAGTCTCAAAACACATTTGCACATATAGCACAATAATTGATGTTATCTTCAAACTGCAGCCGTGGGACACATTAGAAGATGAGAATTTCAGCTTTGATCTGAAGAAAGCTTCTGTTTTATTTTTTTTCAATTCTGGAGGAAAGTTTAGAATGAGTTGCACCTGAATAAATTACCAAAACAAGGCAAATAATAATAATAAAAGCATTATTATTTTCTCTCTTTTTTTTTAAAAAAAAAAACATCATTTAAAGGCCACTCAGACTTAGGAACAAGGGAGGGATTCATCACTGAAACCCCAAAACTTCACCCATAAACTTTTGAGGATGGAAGGTACATGAGGAAACAGATGTACGTGTACACACATATATGTGCATCCTGGAAGGACTAGCAGATTTGCTCGTCTCTAAGAAAATACAGCACAAATAATCAGTGGTGACAATGAAGCTCCACAGTAAGAATATACAAAGTAAAAGCTAAGTATTAATGAAATATCTTCCCAGCTCTAGACAACACGTTATCACTGCATCTAATCTAGGAGTACTCATGCAGCTCTAAGTCACTTTACCAATTATTTTTAATCTTTTCTCTATTTTCTCTTCCATTTTCTCTTCTATTATGAAAACAAACGGCTAGCAAACAAATCCTAGTTTTCTTTTCAAGCCTTAATTCCAAGAAAAGAGGGTCAAATGCCTTGTTAAAATGATGCATTGTATTTCCTTCACCAATACATACTAAAGGACCTGCTACCCGCTTGCAGAAGCGACCTCTGCACAACCCAAGTCTGTAACAACATCTCCTAATCTTTCTATCATTTCAGCAGCAGATGTGCACTTGCAGATCCCTTGGAAACTCTCTTGCATCATAACTAAATTCACCACAGCACAGATGAAGGAACTTTCAAATACAGAAATTTCAGGATACATGGACAGAATTTGTACAAATGTACATCAAGTTGTACACTCATTCTTCCTCAGTCAAGCTCCAGTCATCACTAGAAGGAAATAGTTTTACGCCTTACACCTTTGCATTTTGCAGCCAATCCATCCACTGACCAGACAGCAATACTACAATGACCTAATACAGCAATTTAGTCTAGAAGTTCATCAAACCTCTTTAAAATATCTTTTAATCATTTTATATTCCCTTCAGGTTCACTGTTGTAGCTACTTAAACAAAACCTTAAAAGGGAACTATGTAATTTGTATAGATGAAAGCTTCTAGTGTTCCATTGCAGAAGGAAAAGAGTGTAATAAATTTGCATTTTGACACAAACCATTCGCTGGCTACTGAATATTACAAACACCTTGCTCCCTAACTAGAAAGTATTATTTTGATTAGGATATAAAACAGCATCACAGAACGCTGGCTCCTATTCAGCATCATGTTTCAAGAACTCTTATGCAACTCGAAGCACCACCTGCTCAAACAATATTTCATGCCTGTAAAACGTGAGCAGTATTTTGCTACAATGCAGTATTCAAAGGATAAATTAATTAGACAAGGTTCCCAGAAGAACTATTCAAAAAAATTAAGAGTTACAGAAACAGCAATAGCTGATCCAGAAGAACAATTTTTATCTTCTTGAGCAAGCAGTAACGTCAATCTAATACTCCAGACAAGAAGGATGCCAGTGTTGCTGCTCTCCTGCCAGGAGACATACTGAGGACTGGAGACTGAGCTCCTGCGCTCCAGATGGTTACTTCCAGCACTCGGAAACAGCAGCATGGAAGAGATGAGACTTCGGGTTACTATTTCATGCAGTCACACCCGCTTTATTCAGATAGAAGTTCAGCCTCTAGGCCTGTCAAGACAGCATCTTTTGCAATATTCAAGCCCCGTAAAAGTCTGGAGTGCAGAAGGCATTTCCCTACCTTTGCAAAGGACATGCAGTCTACGCATCTGCCCTCCAGCTCAAAGGCAAGATAACAGCTAGAGAGAAGAAAAATCTAGAACAAGGAGAAATAAGCTCTCAAGGTATTCTCAAGTATTAAAATATTTAATTGATTTCAATAGTGTTTGAAAACTTAACTAATTGTGGCGCTCAGCATCATGATTATCTGCATACGTGAACAGTATAAGGACCAAAGAACTTCAGCTGGAGTATCCAATGCAGTAATTTATTGCAATTAACTACTTCAAAGGTGACCTTTAATAAACTATCTCACAAATACATGGGAACCTTATTTAAGCAACAAGTAAAAGATCTAGTATCTCACACTATTTTCTGCATTTCAGGCTTTGGTGGTGCCAAGCAACAGCACTGTTAGGACAATAAGGGGAAGAATGGAGAAAAGGTATGTGTAAGCCAACACATCAGGTCTAGGGACAACTATCCCCTGTCATCACGCCTCTTTTCTTATGCAGCACACAGGTAATTATCTGGCCTACACAAACAGTCTGCCATTATGAGCTCTTTACCAGATTCTCCAAGTTGTCTGTGCTTACAATCCATTCCAACTTCACTGGCACAGCCTCACGTGCAGCACCTTCATGGTAACTCTGTTCAACAATGTCTCATTCCTCAAAAAGGCAAATTTGAAATAAAAATTTGTGCCCTTCATGCGCAGTGCCCATGGGCTATGGCACGCTTCTTACCAGCAGTTGGTTGAACAGTGCCTCTTCATTTAGAGAGCCTTCCTGGGCTGTAACAAGCTTGTACTTAGCAGAACTCCAACAAAGCCAGGCCATCGTGAAATACAAGAACACAAACTTGGAAGAAGAATCCCTAGCACTTTATCTATTTACAAAAGATCTTATAGCTCCATCTAGCTCTGCCTGAGGGAACTCACTGGGACATCTAAGAAACTGCAACCCAGAAAGCCAGAAGTCTGAGACATCCCTCCCCTAACGAGGGGGAAGGATTCTGGTTGTGTATATAGCACCACATAGCAGACAACCATGATTCGCCCCTTCTGCAGGGCAGAACTACTTTCATACAGGCTCTTCGGTTCATCATCACCTCCTCTCTTCTGTAGTGCCTTTGAGGAACGAGCGCTCTCTCAACAGGTGGAAAAGGAGCTATGGACTTGCTTTTTCATCTTCAGCACTTCACACTGCCACAAGGTTTCACATGCATTATTGGTATCTATAATCTCCAGAAATAGGAGATTAAGACTTCCTAAGGAATAACTGACACAGAAACACGGAGGCACCTTACTAAGGGTGTAAACCTCACGAGACACGTCTCAACGAAGCTGCAGCCTGCAACAGCATGAAGAGATGGCAACAAGCCGAACAAGCACGGTTGGTTGCTGGGGAGCACACACAATACTGGAGCATGTTGTACCCCTGCCCAACGCTCTGTAACATGGGCACACGCTGCGCCGTGCCCTGGACAAGGCACCAGCAATGTGAAGTCATTGGTCCCCTAAAACAGGATCAACTCTCTTGTGTCTCAGCTACTTCTCAACTTCAGTGCTGTATTTGAGGAAAGGCCACTTGAATTCTTTGGAGTGAAAAACTTGGCTAAAGCTTCAACATTTCAGTGGAGAGTATTTACAAAATGTTAACATTTTCCCCCAATTTACATTGAAGCTTATTTAGAGTATAAATTTAACTGTTGAAGTTTATCTATTAAAGATCCTTCAGCAAGTCACTGCACTGTATACTTGCATCAAACAGTCTCACCATCAGAAAAGTTAAATCCATTACTAATCCAGAAATTTCATATCGAGATCAAATACTAAAGATTGACTCAATGGGAAAAGGAGAACTCTAAGACACAGAGCATGTAACTGGACTTTACCAACTATACAGTAAACAAAACAATAAGAACAACAACAAAAAAAACACCCAAGATTTGTAGTCCCTGAAGCTCTTTTAAGCATAATTCGTTTTTAAAAAGAACAGGCTTTGTATTTTTACTCAAGTCTTTGCAAGGTCTCACACTTCACCACATTGCTATTAAGTCTTAACAAAAGAATTATAAACAGAACTATTAGAAAGCAGAAACTAACATCTTTGTGACAGTGTGCTTATTTACAGACTAGCTAAGTGAGTTCCTATAGCATCTCTTAAGGATTCTCCAGTAGTAATAAGTTACAATATTCTCCTGGGTCTTCCTTGTACAATAGATGACTGAATAAAGGAGCATCAGATGGGTATTTTCTGGGTTATCCATTTTATAGCTAGAAAGTTCTAGAAAAAAATCTCCAGCAGTATTGTGGATTTATTAGATATCCCCAAACTACAGCACGTTCTCTTACATTTGGAGTAAGAAGCTATTCCGCTACAATCTAGCTATTACTGTTTGTGGAAAGCTTTTAAATGTCAATTAAACAGGCATCTGACCACTGTATTAGAATGGCAGATGAAATATTAAGAGGAACACATTTAAAATCAGAAATCTGTAAGTCAAAAACCTCTTTGTAAGTGTTTCAAGTACACTTAGAAGTGCCTATTTCTGAAGCTTCTGAGATGGCAAGAATAAAAGCAGTTGCCCAGCACTCCCAGAAATACTTAAGGCTGACATAGAACTTTGCTTGCTCTGTCAAATCCATTGCTCCGAGCGATGACTAACAGTCTCCCACCAGAACCCAGCCTGCTAATCATATCCTCACAACCAGCACCACTGCACTTGCTTCCTACAGAATTGAAACCCTTTTCACTCAGCTACCACTTCACTTTGCAGCTGGCCACTGAGGCTCATTTTGAGGTATTTTGGAGAAATCTGCGGAAAGGGAACCAGGACCACATCAATAGATGGTTACTCTGGTGAAGGAAGGTCACATTAGGGAAGTGCTCTTCTGACTGGTAGGATGCCTGCTGCAAAATAGCGGACAAGTTGCTGCACTACACACATTTAAAAGATACATCAAGAACATCAAATGACATCAGAAGTTCAGACCACAGGAAAACTTCCAGCACTCTGGAGGAGGGGAATCCTTTAGGTTCTTCATACCTTATGCTAGGGCATCAGAAAAGAAACCGAAATTTGCTAGTGCTGTAAAGCTCAGAGCAGATGTCCTGATGAGAAGCCTTCAGTGTCAAGGAGCCAGTGCTTTTATCAACATAGGCTGGCTCAGACACGCTGAAATATTCAGAGTTCCCAGCAGGACCACATGAGTGTCGAGACTTGAGTACACTGCAGCCTCATTTTTCAGAGGTTCTCAATGAAAGGGAATGCCTCTTACTGCCTACCTCCAAGTAAAACTGCAGAGTACTGAAAAGTCAACTGAAAAGAGTTTGTTGTATACTCAAAACTGTAAGCAGGCTTCTGTGTTCTGTCACATAAGGGTGAAACTTGAGCAAGTTGACCTCGCTCTGCTCTTGATTCCCTGCTGGAACAGAAGCAGAAAATTAAGAAAAATAATCTGCTCTTCAAAAGAAATTCTGATCTCTGACCAGGCAGCCCAGAGTCAAGACCAGAAAATCATCACCATAAGATCTTTATAGCCTCATAAATATCTTACACTCCCTAGTCTCCTCTGGAGTCAGTATTCTGAACCCTAAAGACTATTTTTATTTGCAAAAATTGTGTTTCCCCACAGTACCTACAGAGCAGAGCCAGTCTTACGTTTTTGCTCTCTATTTAAGTTTTATGGTTATGGTTGGACTCCATCCCCTCCCGTCACTATCCTCTCCCACCCCCCACAACAGACTTACATTAATTTTTCCTCCTTAGTAGTCCTCAGTGGTAGATAGCAGCTAATGAGATTCACAAGCAACGTGAACATCCACTAGCTTTACTTCCCTTCATCATCTTATTGCCTTTTCTATTGCATTTCAGAGCATTCTAGGTAACACGCTAGATCTGAGCATCTTCCCAGGGAAGCTGTTCTTCCGTTCTCAAAGTCATCCCCTGTTCCCCTTGCTGGGCTCCAAGACGCCTCGCAGTTAAGTGAAGGAAATCAGCACGTTCCATTTTTCCCTTTCACTTCAAAGCTTCTCTTACCTCACTGAACAGGAGACTGTTCGATAATACAGAAGAGCTCCCCCACGGTTGCATTGCTTGTTTCATTTAAAGCTTTTTCACAAAATCTTCTTATATTGAATTTAGTACAAGAGTGCCTCTTCTGCCAAAGGGAGCCCTACTACAATTTGTGCTTGAAAAAAGCCACCTTACAACTTGCTCTTTTCTTTGTAGTCTGGTAGAATTGGACTGCATTATTTGAAAAATAGTATATAGGTTCAAGGTAAGAAGAATTACACAGTTCCAAACACCTTGTTGCAGACTTAGTTAAATATACTGTGCTGATTAAAATTCACTCATCAACAATGCAAACAAATATAGGTTTCCTTTTAGTCTTTCATATTTCATTCCTGAAAAATACAAGAAACTACCTTAAGGTATGACACGCTGTTATCTCGCAGAGAGACAGAAGTCATTGCACACTTCACCCTCTCATTCTCCTGGGACTCCAAGAACACATCCACACCCTAGAGCTTCAGCCTTCTTCACTTGCAAGACTGCAGCCGTCTTAGCTAAGCTACTGCTTGTCACAACACAAAGCTGAAGGTACTAGAAAAACACTTGAATGCTTCGAGGACTCTGTTCCTGCTTAGCATTAGAATGTTAAATATCATGCACATGAGTTAAAAGGTCTATTTGTTCCATGGCACATCAGATGTCTTCCTATAGCATTTTCTTCTAGTGTTAAGGACAAAAAAGAACACACCTCTTGCAGCAATATAAAGAGTAGGTGGGGACCTCTTGTAAAGTGTCTAAGGGGACCCAGCAAAAAAGCAACACAAAGACATAAGTGAAGGCACATAAAGTAATCATTTGTGCTTCTTTAATCCCAAGGAACGTTCCCGGGGACACAGAGCAGCTACCCAGAGTAATCCCTTCTTTCCTAACATCTTCTCGCATATGTTTACAGTGCATGGAGTAGAACAGGCGCAGAAAGAAAACCATGTAGAAAACGTTCTTGGGCAGAAGAGTCGCAACTGGCTAGCTGTTCAAAAAGAATCACACAAATATTCCACAAAGTTTAGTCCTTCCTGCTTTGATCAGAATTAGGGAAATTATCATTTATTATTTGCAAGCATGCAAAATCTAAAAATCACTTTCATTCCCTCAATTTCTGTTCCCATTTTCATGTCTGTGTGAGAGTGCAGTGCATTGCCTCTTGTGCAAGAACACAAGTTACTCGCTTACATAAAAATGTCACCTCCATCAACACAGCACCCAGGCCAGGTGCCCTGCGAGCGGCCTGCCCAGCTCCTCTCGGTCTGCAAACCTCCAACAGACACAAGCGGACTATAGCCCAGATCAAGTGCTCACTTGAAACACCCCATTCCAAAAAGAAAAGTCAACAACCTCCGCACAGCAAACACTTAAGGGGATGGCCATGAAACATACCCATATTTTTTTAAATGCTGTAGAACTCTAAATGAATTTAGACGGCTTTATTTTTATTTTCATACATACTGACACACACTTTTGTCCAAAACTACTGCACACTGTAGTTGAGGTTTGATGTATATGTTAGCAAAACAAGCAACTTGAATAATTAAGTGGGCACTAACAACAATAAAACTTGATTCAGGCTGGGTTGTGTTAGTCTTCACATTCACCTGCTTCAAACTCCTGATTTTCAAGAATGAACTAGGCCTGCACTAGAGGCTTGTAACAAGGCTCAGTCTGAGAAGTTCTATTACCACCTTCCTTCAGGTTACCAGGAAATCCCTCTGAGCGAGTTTTTGCTGGGGATGATGCTGCAGGGTAGTTTGTTCTTGCTCCCTTAAGGCAATGAGTGTATCTATCTCATGTCTGTGCCAGCAGCCAGACTCTGGGGCAAGGCAGGGAAATAAAATATCACAGTCTGAGATGCTCGTCAGGAGCCACAGCATAAGCTAATGGTAAAATCTGAAAGCCTGCCACACTCACTTTCCATATACCTCAAATAAATTAAGTTTTAACTGACTGTCAAGCATCTTGTTCATTTGTGAGAAATAACAGTTTTATCTATCTAAATTCCAGATACTCAAGAGTGTAACTGAAAGCCTTAGAAAGGGTCGTAATCTGTCATAAGAGATCCATGATAACTGGGACTCCACAGTTAATGCGCTGACTTATTTCCCAAGTCTGAAAGGGTAGGAACAGAACCACATTTATCTTCCTTATGTATATAACCTTATGCATTTCATATCTTACATGCTACAAATCTTCTATATGACATCTGTGAAATCTGAAAGTTTTATCAATCAAGTTGCTACAGATAACTGCAAAAGAAGCCAGGAACTAATGCACAATGTCCTGTTAAAATCACACTAAGCAGTACTTTGCTCTTAACTGGTCAGATCGCTGCATGAACCTCAGAGTTACCAAAAAACTTCTCCAAAAAAATATTTCATTAGTGTTGTGGGCGAAGTTCAGAGCCCCTAGAACAGGACACGAAAAACCTGCCAGAAAGAGAAGGGGACTGAACACAGCTTAGCACCTCCTATCACCTCAGCCAGGCTGGGGAGGCACCTCTGTGGACAACCCGACAGCCATTTTAAGAGGTTCAGTTGAGTGATGCCACATGAGTATTTGCTTTGCCTTTTCTGCTGTCTAGAGAGGAGGTCTGTTTAAGTAGTGGGTATTGAAGTACTGTGAAGGAAAGAATAAAATAAAATGAGTGCCCACAATTAAAAACAAACCAAAAAACCCTCCTTCTACGAAGTGACATTTCTCCAAGTCTGTTGAACACCTCCCTGCATCTAAAGTGAGGGAAGATTGGGTTTGGATACATAATTAATATGATAAATAAAAAAGAGTGGCACTTCTGAGCTCCCATGGCATGACTAAGACCCTCTCAACAGACCTTAAAAGCACCATTTTGGTTTGAGAAGTAACACGTGTGCTGCAAACCAAAATCTTGTTTGGAAGAAGGCTTTACCTTGCATAGATGTGGCACAAAGCAAATAATCGTATTTTCCATAGTATAATGCTTTCCAAGTCAAAAAAACACACAAAAAAGGCCAATGTGCAACATTTCCCAAGCCAACTTGCCCCAAAGAATAACATTAGATCAGATGTGGCGAACACAACCTGGTTAAAATCATGATCTATCCATTTGCATCTCCCTTCACATCTCATTCCAAGCTCCAATTCTTGGACTTGACATCTGTCTCTGACTAGCTGTGTCTGCAAGAAAGCAAAAACCAAAGCTTCAACTTCTAGCAGTTTTCTAAAGCCAGCAATGTAACATGCTGGAATCCCAGGCTGAGGCATCATTGTCAACACTGAAAAGCATTGACAGAAAAGAGCATTGGCTTAATAACTTCCTACTAATGCTCCCTGACAAACCTACCAAACTTAAGCCTTGCTAAACAAGAGGCTGTGGATGCAATCTCAGGAGAAGAAAAAAGTACAGCTGCAGATAAGGCAGGGTTTTCGCATGCCTTTAGCAATATATTTGAGCTTTTTTCAAAATGTGAAACTCATCATCTCATGCTTATTCAAAATGCCATGAATTCCAATTTCTAGAGTAACATTTGGGAGACTCATTAGGTTCACTTAGATTCTTCAGGATGTTCACACTGCAATTAAGCTATATGCCCAACTTAAATAAGTTAGCATTTAAAAATGGAATAATTAGAACTTTTATACAATTAAGAATTAAGGCCCTCTAGGGCACTGTATGTCTGCAAAATTACTACTTGTCCCTGTTACATTAAGGCACAAGCCAAAGGCAAATTGACTTAGCCTCCGGGGAAATGTAACAATACCCAGAAAGTCTCTTAGATTTAAGCTGACTGCCATTCATTAATTTCTTGTTCTTGAAAAGTACTTTAGCTTCACCTTTCGCTGTTCTGTTCTTACCATCCTTTGATGGTATGCCAAGTTCTCCAGTATTTGGTTTAAAAGAGAACAAACAGAAAAGACACACCACAACACGGCTCCAAAAATTGGTCAGGTCCCAATGTTTTCCTGTTGGAAGTGACTGTTCATGTCACCTTACTGCAGAAGCTACTATGGTCAGTCTGTACACTAGCAACTACTGCTATTTTTCTTTAAACATTGCAGCCATAAAAATTATTGACCCAGTTTTTGCACGACTTGGTGTGGTGTTTATACTCACATTTGCTCAAACTGTAGGTACTATGATATGGACTAAAAAGTAACAATATTGGCCAAGAAAGATCCTGCTGGGAGTTCCAAAACACCAACTTACCCAAATTCACAGGCATGCACAGCTTCAAGACTTGCAGTTTTGAATGCTGTGTTTTCAGTCATTGCTACCAGCTTATTATTTTCATAACCAGCATGTTTTATCTGTGGTTAAGAGAACAAGGAAACCTAGCTCAGATTCACTAAGTTGTGTTTCTGTCAGACTGTCAAAAAGAATGTCAAATGTAATAGGAGACAGAAAGCATAATGGAAACACTTACATAGGAGCAATTGAACTGAAATTTCCAATTCATTTCACCTATAAATCCTTTTATTCAAAGTCAGTCTCATCAAGAATTGTTTCAAAACTGAACTTGGTACTACATATTAAGATTGCAGGTTCTATTCCAACTTTTCAAAGCAGCACAATTAAAAAGTGAAATAAATGTGATCGTTTCTCCATTTTAGTGACTGTACAGTAGAAATGACACGATCTAAGATCATGAAAGTCATCTCCATCCCCCTAGTAATGGTTTCTAACTTGCAAGTGCAGTTTTGTGTTCGAAAATCAGAGGCAGAAGTTACGTGTAAAGCTACTGATCAACATATTTGAAAGGTACTGGCATTCTCTTACCTTCAAGGCACCTCAGCCTCATGTTTTATTCATCTAATAATAAAACTAACAATAAAAAAAAAATGTAATAAGGGTTCTTTTAAGTTCTACTTTAAAATCCAGTTCACATGAAAACACATTTCAAAATTTGCCTTAAGTAGATACAAGTTACAGAGAGAAGACTCTTTAGAAGCTGCAGAGTAATTGTAGAAACCTAAAAACTCTGTGTAGATATGAAGAACCAAGACCTCGCCTGCCCCGTCCCAAGCAAGTCGCCTCCCTCCATGCAGTAGTTGAGGCTTTCAACACGGGCTGCAAAGAGCCAGCTCGCAAAATGAACTGCTCTCGGGCCAAGAAAGCAGCACTTACTGTACACGGTCCCAAGGGGTGCCATCACGCCAGCTGTCCCTGAGCCAGTCTTCTGTCTAGCTTCACAGAGAAATAGTAACGGGGAAAAAATAACCTTGCATCACTGTTTTGAGCCCCAAATCGAGCGCAAAATCCTCTCAGAGTATTGCTTCTGTTTTACCAACTATATGATTAATGAACCAACAGTATTAAAGAACTCTCTCGAGACCTAGGAGTGTAAGAGCCCTTCTCAAAGTTTTAAGCAGCTTCATTAATTTTTATTTAATTAAAAAAGCCAAGATTTAAGCAAGATGGCCCCTTTTAGATTTGCACAACAAATTAATTGGGTTTTATTTGTTTTTAAGCATTATCTTGACCTCACTTAAAAAAAAGTCTGGTGATAAAGGCTTTAAGCACTTAATTGTACTTTTTCATAGCTTCTCGACTTCACTCCAGTTTGAGGTCCTCAATGCAGTGTAATGTTAAAGCACAAAAGGGTCTGGACACACATGAATCCCAGCACCACAAGGTCACAGTGCTCTTCTGTATAAAATAACATATTCTTAATTATTTAAAATAAGGATTTATTAGCGTGGTGAACAAGCCCTCTCACTGATCAAAAGCACAGCAAGAATGAAGGAAGAGCCCTGGACTTGCAGTCTCACTTGATCTGGGGTTTGTTGCCTGGATCACTTTCTTGTTTTAAATCTCCATCCATCAGCAGTCCATCACGCAATTAAAAAGAACTTGCTATACAAGCTGCCAATAAACAGCACTCTTTCTCATGCTTTATAAATTACCTTGCCTATTTAAGAAAACTATTACTTGTTTTCTCCAAGGTTTACAAAAAAAAAAAAAAAAAAAAAGGCAAAACAACTGGACCTACTTTTAATTCCACGCAGCATGTATATCTGAGACAACCCTTTGGTCCTCATCTTTCTCCGCTGACATTGTCAATGCATTTAAAAATTAAGCAGCCACCCAAGGGGTCGATAACTCCTGTTTGAAACCCTAGAGACCAGCTAAATTTAAAAGGCCACAAGAAAAAAAAAAAAAGTGTGTTATTTACATTTCTGAATTATGCACGGAAACTCTTGGCAGCTATTACAACATACTGTAGAACTTTCTAAGCAATAATTTGCAAATATTTCCTGTCTTCACAGTGAGTTATTCCAATACCAAGCTTCCAATGAGATTCGCATGGCCTCTGGAAATGCAGTGCCTTCACTTTTATTACTTTGCTTACTCTAACTCCGTATATCACCCTATGCTTTATGCATTATTCCTATCAACTTAAGGATACTAGGAATTTAATTTCTAAAATTACACTATTTTATTTTTATTAGTGCTTCACAAAAACCAAGGGGATTTAAGTGTAAAGAATCTTTATACTTCTCCAAGAGGATGAAGTGACTGATAGAGTCAATCCACATCTGGCAGCTTTTTAGAAGCAATCAGCAAAGTGCTCTGGGGCTTAAGCCCAAGAATCCTGGGCAGCCAGACAGCACAGACCCAGGCTGTTACAGCAACCAGTAGCCATGGCCAAACACATCTGCTCACAGCTGCTGGTTAGGGAGCAACTCACCTAGGGACAAGGGGGGTTTCACATAACCTGTTCAGAAATAGCGCTTTTATGGAAGTGTATTTCCCAGTTGGTCTCCTACAACCAGGAAAAAAAGCACTGAGGGAGAGAAAAGTCACTTCTCCACCTGCTAATTATATGAACACGCACAGAGGGAGGGATTCAGGAGCAGGCCAGCCACAATTCTGCAGCTGAGCGTGTGGCACTCGTGACTCGCAGGCTGCGGCTGCTGGCCCACACGGGTGGCAGGAGGCCGCCTCGGCCACGCTGCTTCAACCCCTCCACTGCCCTGCGTGGGAATTACGATGCCACCGGGTTTTAACATCACCCCTACTGAAAATAGCCCATAGTGAAAAGTCTCCAAATAGAAACAGAGATGGAAGACTAATGAGTAAAAACTAACACAGGAAACACCTTCCCCGCCCCAACACACACTCTTTGGGCTGAAGTTGAAAATTTGAAGTTTTACAGTTGCTAACAAACATGGAAGGTTTCCTTAATCTCAGCTAAGCAGTAATTCCCTGTTTAGATTTGAAGTCCTGACCTTTTACACCCTTGTGGTCTCCAGTGCATCCCTGCTGCAGCCAGGGCAGAGGGGGAAGGTGCAGCCGTCAGGCTGCCTTGGGCTCACGCTCTTCACTGCGGCGCTTAGCTCAGGTGATTTATATTCACACTGCTGCCTCATCAGGGCAAGGTGGGCAGCAGGGGAAGGGGAAAATATCACTGCTAAAGCATCAGGCTACTTAGTGGTAGCAAGATTTAAAACTGTTCACAGCACTATCATGTTTACCGGTGTATCAAGAAGTCATCGCTCTTCTCCCTCCATGAGAAAACCCACCCAAGGAACGTACACAGGACGGGATTTTCAGGGATTTCACAGCTTTCTCAGGTAACACCTAACAAAAGGTACAGCTATTATACAATTTTTCCTTATCCAGCTTTTCAGTCTTTGTCATCTAAGCAATACCATCTGAGATAACATAAGAGACCATGTATGCACATTCCTGGCAACTAAAACAGAGGATATTTTAAAGCCACATACTTTAATCTTTAATAAACACCTGTAGAGGGCAAGAAGAGAGAAAAAAATACATCCTGCACTATAATTCTAAATTTGTCAGAGGCAAAACAAGGTTAGCAATTCTGGATATGCAGACATTGCCCTCCCAAGGAGGCAAGGGGGGAGGGCTCCAACCACTAAGTTAAGACTTCATGATCAGGACGCTGGAATTGAAAGAGTACAGACTGGTGAGGTTACTCAAGAATTTCTTGTCAACACTGCTTTAATAGCTTTTATAGTTTGACAATGGGAAAATATAGTGATTAAAGCCTAATAAGAAAAAAATAATAATAGTGGGGAGGACTATCAGGTGTGCTTGCAAGCTCCTACTGTGCCAGACACTGCTGATATAAATAGCTGGCTCCCTGGCTAAAGCATGACACCAGCACGGAGATCTCCGGAGCTGTGCTCTAGCAGGAGCAGGTGTGGCAGCCAATGCAGAAACGCAGCACTAGATGTTCAAGCCTAACAACAAGGTGCCAGATTTTTTTCCCCACCCCAAATTTGAAGCAAACTGTCTTCTTTTGAAGCTGCCTTACAGCCTCTTCAGGCAGCTGAGCTCTGCATGCCCGGGGATGCACAAGGCCCAGTGTCCCCACTGTGTGGCTGCACGGCCACAGTGACACACGACTGCCCTTGTGACAAGCCACGCACGTGTTGAGGAGGCATCGGGAAGGAGTTTAGCAGCACTCCCCACAGCCAAAAATTAATATGCAACAGCTTGTCACATCCTGGCAGATACACACAGCCATAGTCTGATTTCACTCCAGTTACTAGAAAAAGGCAAACAAGCTGCAGTTATACCAAATGATTGCAATGGCAATTTAACCATATAAAAAAAACCCTACTATTTTAATAGAAAAAAGGAAATAAACTGAAAATTCTCTGTTGTACAAACAAAAAAACCCCAAATTCAAAAGCAAACATGTTGGGCATCAGATAGACAGCAAGATGGGCTTACACGCATGGAGATTAAGTACCTCTTTAAAAAAAATTATTTTTCATTTTCCAGGACATCCTATAAACCAGAAACAGTGTCAGGTATCTAACATACTTCAATTTCTACAGCGACTTCCTCTTCTAAAACTTGAAAATGAAGTTTCTATGGATTTCCTTTCTTTTAATGGTCACAGAACAAGAGAAGCTGCTGGGGAAGAAGCAAGGGCACCTGGAAAGTGAGACCTCCCCACACGCACGAGAAAATGCGTCTGTTCACCCACAAAAGATGGGATTTTCAAGGAACTGACACAGACCAGCTGCTCCCCAGAGAACAGCAGGCTCCCTTCATATACACAAGCCAAGATATCTCCAAGCTCCATCTTCAGAGCTCTTTGTGTTTCCACACCTAATCCAGTGGAGCGAGAAGCCAAAGTATATACACTGATGTGTAGATTTTGGCAGACTCTTTTTAGATTCTGTAAAGGCAAATTAAAACCTAATTGCACAGAAACAAATCCCTGGAGAAAGCTTTCAGACTGCGCTTGCATTCTCCCAGCATGCTAGATTTCTCACTTAAGATCCCAGAAGATTACAATTAAATTAAAGCTAAACATACAAAATTATTTGTGAATATTATAAGATCAAGTAACGTTTAAAAGAGCACCCAAGGTACACTGGAGAAAAGAGTGTGTGTGTGTGTGTGTGTATATATATATATATATATATATATGTCTACTTGGAAAGCGTGCAAAGCTATGAGGATTATACTTTGAAAATAAAATGCACTGTTTGTCAAACCAACAGCCTAAGGGACCTTGCGGGAAACTCCTGATACATATACGAGGTTAGAAAATTGAAGTTAAAAAAACAAAATAAGTCTAAACACAACAAATTAGTTAATAAATGCTTCCTTCCACCCTTTGTAACAACTTGTTTTAAGATAATATCTATATGTGTTCAGGATCTTGATTATGTTCCTCCTTAATGATTATCTGCGTTATTAACTGCAACTCTAGTTTCTCTTCATTTCCTCCTCCTCCCTCAATTTTAACTTACTAACACAGCTCTCATAAAAGGATGGAGAGACTCATAAAGGAATCGAAGAGGTTAACCACACTCATACTAGGGTCCAGTAACAGTTTATTGGTAAAATGACATTTTAGAATTAAAGGTTATACCTTTAATTAAAATCTATAAGAAAAAAATTTGCTTTTAAAAAAAAAAAAGTAGAAGCAATTCCTCTAAATCAATGAAGTCGAGGTGAAGTGCATAACTCCTACTAGCAAGGCTTAAGATTTATCAGCTGAACTAGATTTGCTAAAGATAAATACTGAAATAAAGAAAAAAAAATATAGAGAGAGGAAAGCTTAAAAATGCTTCACCTGAAAACACAGGTTTATAAATGCGAGAAAAATGTAATCACAACCTGTTCTTAACTACTCCTTAGATCCTAACCTCCTTTTCTTCCCCCTTCCCTCTCACTATTGCAACTATCTGTGGAATTGGTCATCAAGAAAAAATGTGCCACTAATGAGGCCGAGTCCAATCATTTTTTAAATCAGAAAACAAACACACAAATGCCTGAAACCTAAACTTGGAAACTCTGGTCAAAACCCTTCTGAGGTCTTGACAACGCAGCACTTGGGAGCTACCTTAATGACTGCATACCGACTTGGCAGTATTTTCAAGCCAATACTTATACTATATATCTGTAACTGATCCCTCAATCAAAAGCTCCCAAATAAAAGTCACAAACACCCAAGTTGATTTTGAACAAGTCTCCCATATACTAATGCTAATGCATCCACTTTGTCCAGTGCTATTCCTTTTCCTTAGAGATATGTGCACCCACCCAACTGGTGCCCATGACAAAGCAATTCATTATTATGAAAAAAAAATTAAAATACAGGCAATTAGTGGGGAAATTTTACAGAAATTTTAGTCAGCTTTGAGCTGTCTTTCCTCCCCTCCCAATTATGAAACAGAATTTTAAAATACTAAGCAAATTTCATTTGTACATAACAAATCTTTACTATCCTCCTCACCTGCATAAGGAAGAACATTTACTAAGTTTCCTACACTTCATATTCTTATTCCATCTACACACACAAGTCTGAAAAAAAAAAATAATAATGCAAGACATCAGTAATGTTAGAGTGCTTATACCAGTTCTAGGCACATGAGCATCTCAACAACAGTGAGCAGGATCTTTGCTTCATTTGCATGCATGGGAGTGCTACAGATTTACCTTGCTTTAAAAACAAAACATGCTTGTTTCCAACACTTTGGATAGTTACTAGTAAAAGTTAATGACCCACACAAGCATATGAAAAAAATGAAAGGTTTAAGAACTGACAACTTCACTCAAACCAACCAAATGGGAAATGCATCCTTGTAATTGTCACAAAAGCATCTGCATGTTTTCAAGGTTGCATGTGAAAGGTGTTATCTTTTCCATTATCCCAGAAGCCTTCTCCATTCAAATAACAGATGTCAGCCTTCTCAGAACTGTATCAGTGCCTTTTCACCTCTAAGGTTTTACTGCTTGGAATTAAATGCATTTGTTTTCATATCTGAATGTCCACACTACACTGTAATCAACTGAACCGAATTTCACGGTCTCCAATCTCATTCCAATAAAACCCCACCACACATCTGCACTTCATACCACACTATTTGAGGACAGAGTTTGACAAGAAGGGGAAAACTCTATTAGAAGGAATATCAAAACTATAAGAAACATCTGTACACAAGTTACACACGTGTTTGTATCTATCAGTATCATCAAATTCTTAGGGCTATACAAACACACCAGTGAAGCATTTTGCTCAGAAAAGAGCTGGCTAGGTAAACTATAAAACACAGAAGTTGAAACAAAAACAGTACCTGGGAAAAAAAGTAAGATCAAGACGAAGTTAAAACTAAGAGGAGTTGGAAGAATAACCGGTTTCCAAGAAAGGGCTCATTTTCACAAGCTATAAAACCCCCTAAGCAGCAATTCTTCATCTCTTCCCTACATACTTATACAACCTTTACAGAATATGGGTAACGCCGTGCTTTATTTGCTAAACAGTCACAAATCACTCCTGCAATACTTGGTTTTCCTCAGTCATTTACCTTGACTGTTTCTGATGCACTATTTTTGACAGTTAACTATTTAAACAGTTGAGTTTTCCTTAGAAGGACATGAGCTTACATTATTACAAGTCTGGAGTGCACTAAGTGACCAAAAAAACAATATTGTCATCTTATGAAAAATTTTATGCAGTTTCCTTGCAAAAACTAAACATGGGAATCTGTCCCTAGGTAACAGTGAAATAAAATATATATTTTTTATATGTATATAAACCTCTGTAGGACACTTGCTCAGTAACACAGGTAAAACATTCAATCACTCCTTAACACCACCACCCCAGCACAGTCTTCCTGCACAGAGCAGGAACACTACCCAGATTAAGCTTATCCTGCAGCCAGTTTCAAACTACTAATTTTCACAAAAAGAAAGTCCTCATGAACGCAGACCGCGGGTCAGGCACAAGGGCCGGGACAGCATCTTTCTTGCGCTCCCTACGGCTCCTTCCCACTCTGCCCCGTGCAGGGAACACGGAGGTGCTACACCACAGCTACAAGATTCACTGGAGATTTGTCTGCAGGGCAGAGAATAATTGGATGTCACACCTACCAACTCAATTTCTGTGTGCTAATTATTCTTTAGCGATACTCCTTTCTTTTTTCCCTCCTCACCACTGCATTTTGAATAGAATTAATGAAGTCACTGGTGAAATTATTTGGAAGAGTATTGATCACCTACAGTAATCACCTCCTCCATATTTAGTCAGAAAAATCTGTCCATAAAAAGAAACAACACAGATAAAAAGATTTATTTTGTAGCTTTCAGAGAATAGGTTCTCATGCTGCTTTGAATCTTTTTTTTTTTTTTTTAAACTAAAAGAAAAAGTGAATAAACAAAAAGGCTCAAAGCCTGATTGTTCCACCTCACACCGTTGTGGAGAACTAGCCAGCATGGTAAGTGCTAACACCACATTTGCACCTGCTAGTTCTCACTTCCACCCCATAATGTTTCTCTACTGCTCCCCGGACTTCTCTAAAGCAGCTTTTTGTTCTTGCTCCTCAGCGTGCTTCCCCAAAAGACTATCAAAGCAAACATTAAAATCCTTCACGTCTTATTTCTGTTATGTAAAAAAAGTCTGTTCAATAGGAAGTATACTTATCAGTAATGGTCCATATCAAGTACATATTGGTTCCAGCTTTACAGCTGCTATGGAAGTACAAATATCACTATTTTCTCACTAAACCTGACACCCAAAGGCTGACAGGTCAGTGCCCTGGTATGAACTGCAAACATAGTACATGCTAAATACTGAGAAAACAAATTTGTTAGTAGATAAAGAGGGGAAAAAAGAAAAAGGCAGCTTTTGCAAAATGCCACAAAATGTTAATTGTTTCTCTAATCCTGAAAACAGTGCGGGCATACCTACTAAAGATATACATACCCAAGCATGAATCAGCTCTGATGCAACCCTCACGAGGGCTGAAAGACACAAAAATCAGCAAAATAAACCCCAACAATGTATAAATAAATTATTCAAGCTTTGTCAGAAAATGAAGTGTGATCAAATAGTGTTTTGCCACTTAAGTGATTTCTTTTGGCAACATGACAAAGAACTTTTAAGATACATAATCGAATGCTCCATCAGTGTTGCAACTCAAACTGAAAGGAGTACTTGCCTCCTGCTCACGCTACAAGCCCAGAGCAAAGCAAAACAAAAAAGAACCCAATCCAAATCATTTCAAAGGCTAAAGCCACCATACAGACATCCACGAATACCCAAAGAAAATCACCGTTTAAGAAACCTGTTATTACATCAAGCTATTTGATAACTACATTGCTTAGCTAGTTCATTAATTTTATTTTGTTCATGGTGTTTCCTAATGACACCCTCAATTCCAGAAGGCCAAGAAAAGTTAAGCAGGCATGACAAAACCTCAGATAAAGGATCAGCCTGTGTCTGGAAAAAACAAACCAACAAACAAAAAACACCCACACATCCACACCACACACAAAACCACACACACACGCGCCAGAAATTGTTGACTATTTGTGACCATTTCTTGAACAGCACCAATACTGAAACGACAGTTTCTCTTTCTCTAAACTAGGGTTAAGATCCATCGTAATACACTTTGAGGCATATCTGGTGTATCTGTATATGCTTAGTATATTATCACATACTCTCCTAGATTTTTGCATGCAATGGATAATTATTCTATTTTCCCAGAGTTACAAGATATAGCAAGTAAGACACATAATAGCCATTATGACACACTACCAGCTTAGTTTAACATCTCAACTTGGTTTATAACTCCAGCAACAGAGAAAACATCAGCATTGTCATATTGCATTTGCTTTGTTTTTCATATAATCCAATAATGGGTCCCCGCACCTTGGCCTGAATATACATGTCATTAAATACTCTCACCCTTCAAACCAAGTTTTATTCCATTCTTTAGAAAGTTATAAAACAATTCAAACCGCAAGGGACAGAATTTAAACTCTCCTCCAAACCATCAGCTGGCATCAACTGCATTACCTTGTTAGCCGTACAAACACTCCATGCCCATTTTCAGACCTGCTGCACCTCAGACCTTTATGCTCCACGATGTTCATATTTGATTTCTTCTTCCCTTGTGTGTCAGAGAAACTTAACACATGGTTTTGCAAACTGATACAAAAACATTTTCAGGACCTCCCTTACCAGTGTAAATCAAGCCTAACGCTAATATCAGGGAATTTGTACGGGATTAAAGTGAGCTCAGCACTGTGCTATGCCCCGTGGTTGATGTAACGTACGCAGCAGCATCAGGTTGATTTTGGAAGCAACATACCTGTAAGCTGAACAAGTTTTATACATCAAAATTGCTGCCACAGAACATCATAGGCCCATAGCTTAACAGTATCTGTGCTGCCTGCTCCAGCCTCAGCTCTGCCCCGCACCTTGCCCGAGCTGCCCTCTCGGCTGCCTCCTCGTGGCACTCGGACAACTTCTTGCCTACAACGGGGTACCTGGCTCCTCTCTTGGGGCAGCTTCCGTTCCCAAGGAGCAGGCAGCATTTACCACTGTTCCTGAATTCTTCGGGCTAGATACTTTTAAAAAAGGAAGACAGTTTCCTACTGCCTTTAAGGGGCTCCAAGGCGCCAGGCTTAACACAGTTAGTCTTGAGATGCATGTCCCCATACCTCGTTTCCAGAATATGCTGAAAACAAAAAACCTCATGATCTTCCATGTGCTATTTCTGCCACTCCAAATTGTGATTTGATTATACAACATTTTGCACGCAATAACTTTAGAAAATACACAGATTCTCTTTTTCATGTTGCCTAATGAGTCACACAAGTATCACTCCTGTAAGGTCACTTCTGTATTTTTCAAAGACTTCTGTTCATCACCTTGCTACTCAAAGTTAAATAATCAGAATTCTGGTTTTAATCATACTTCATCATTTTAGACACCAAAATTATTAGTCAGCGACACTCTGACCAGTGTTACTTAGAAACACAAACTCCATAATTGTAGCTAATAACTGCTGCTGCGGAGGTTCCTATCATCACCCGCGAAGGGTCACAGCTCCCCAAAACGCGTGCAGCCGCTAATAACACGCTGCGGCGCGGGAGGCTGACAGCCTTTCATGATGAATTAGGCCAAGATCGAGGTCTCGGCAGAGCGCACGGTCCCACGGCAGACTCACTAACTGCTGAAACTTTTTGTTCTGTGTTTTTGGATATGACTGTGTGACGTTAGCTTGCCCCATGCCTTTTGGCAGAGGGTGCAGCAGAGTCCAAGCGCACTGAGGAGCCACAGCCTTTTCCAAGTAGTTTAGGTTGCTATTTGTTTGGGAAGGAAATGGAAAATAATACTGCAGAAAACACTGGAAAAGGTAAACGTGCAAAAATTCAGAGCAAATGTAACAAAATGCTATTTAAAGTCATTTAAGAAACAATCTGACCCTTAGTGACCAATTATTTGATGCTGGCATTTTCACAACGCCTCAGGCGAGTAAGAAGCAGCTTTAACCTTAGAAACTCCTACTTAAGAATGCACTGGTGACATAACTGAACTTAATTTTGTGTTAACAAACATCACTGCTGGGAAAGAAGCCTCTCATTTCCCCATGAGCTAGGAACTCCCACCACACTCTACTCCTACTCATGCCAGACACAGGCCTGCACATGTATCAGTCTGACCACTGCTTCCCCCCGTACAATATGAAAATCTACTCCAAATTAACAACTTGAGACAAATAACATTTCTGTTTGCTTCTAACAAGAAGAAAACACCACACACTAACCCCAAACTTTTGCTCACGTTTGGTTAACTGAAACATGGTGCTTGAGAAGAAAGAGCATTTACAGTAAAAGGTAGTGACCATTCTGTATAAATTCATCTTGCTTCAGGTATCAAATACCTTCATCCCTCACCTATGAGCACTGCCTCACAACATTGCTAAGGCAATAAATTAGCAGAGAGACATGAAAAGTATTTTGGTACATGAATACCACAGAAATTAATACATAAACCCTATTCACTCAGAAACTTCAAACAGCATTTTTATAAGCAGGAGTTGAACACAGAAGTAGGTCACATCAATTGGAACTGGCATGAGAACCCTGGGAAGAATTAAATCCCTCCTGTAGACACAGCTGAGTGCTAAAAGCTCAAGGTTTATTTTTATGTAAGCTGTTACAGGACTTGGAGCAATTCAGCAACGCTCAAGATTTTTGTGCTTTGGTCCTAGAAATGAAATTTTAGGGCTACAAACTAGGCAAAAAATAAATACAAACACTCAAATCCATACCTAATGCTTGACACGCACATTTGCCATTTTTCAAAAGGAATGTACTGATGTAGGCTGTGCTGACCACAGGGGCAGCAGCACCTCTTTGGCTTCTCACACCACTCACACTGCAATCAAGCCCAGGCCACGGGAAGCCAGTGGGAGTCCTTTCCAGCAGCTTCAGTGAGTGCTTTTTTTTTTTTTTTAAATCTATTTCTTAAGTAGAAGGAATACAGAGCTAGTTAAAAAGCTGAAAACACAACAAAAACACTTTTAACCTGTCAATACTACATCAATTTTGAAGTCAACGATAGTTAATTAATTCATTTCTCAACTCCTCTGGGATGAAGAGATGAGTTGGCTTTGCCTATGAATTGCTCTAAATATTAATTTTTTGCTTGCCTACTGGGACTAAATCAAACACAGTTAAAATGGTTACTGTGGTTACAGTGATGAATCAAGAAAGAAAAAGTTATTTAACCCCTGAAATACAAACGAAAAGCCTACAGAAAACAGCTCAGCACTGCTGTCATTTATGTGGCAGGAAAACAGCCCCACGCTCCATCGAAATTTCAAAAGCTATGGTCACAAGCCCAAATCCTCAACAGGTTGAGATTTTGCTGAAGTATTTTCAGTATATAACATTTGCACATATTATTTCTTCATCAATATCCATAAATAATACTATGCCTTCTTCACATTCATGAAAAAACTGAATGTTTCATTTAATAACTACTTAGAGAAGAATTAGAAATTTAATCAATTAAATAGTCCATCTAAGAATCTGTTTTGTTTTACTAGGAGGGCAAAGGATATGCTTTTTCAACACTTTATCATTAGCTTGTTAATGTCAGAATTATATTAATAGATTTTTCCATGTGAACATAATGTTATCATAACAAGGTTCATCCAAATTGTTCTGCATATTAAGTGACATTGCATGCATGTAAACAGTGCTACACAGAAACCCACAACTTTCAACAGAGGTATTTAAAACAGAAACCCTGAAATAGCATTCTTTTAAACCATGCAGCAATGGTAAAAAGTTCTAAAAGAAACTGCAAATATCTAGTGAGCTGCACTGTGATGTCCAGCACTTCTCACAGGGCAGGCTTCCCGGCAGCGAGGCTGGCAGGTCGCACTCGAGCCTTCCCAAAGAGGTCCCATCACACCAAGGCATAGCAAGAAATGAGAACAGAAGGGAAAACTGAGCTCATTTCCAAGGTATAGAGAGAAATTATAAAGTCCTGTCATCATTTTAACAGCCACTGCAGCAAGGACACTGGCAAGGGTTTGGTTTTCTCCTTCATGCACACACATCTTCTATTCCCTGAGAGCACTGTGGTCATTCTCATCTGCACTTCCTATCCAATTCTAGTCATTTGCTCCGCAATAATGATAATTCATCTTATTTTTTTTTAATTAATTGCAGCTTGCCCTCCATATTCCTCACCAAAAATATTTGCCCCAAAAAAGTGGAATATCATTACAATCTACTATGATAAGCATTAGTATTACTGAAATTACTGTGCTAATTGCTTCTGTAAAGAGTCAGAGACACAGCCCTCCACCAGCCTGACAATAGAGATTAAATAAACCCAAAACACAAACGTGTTTTACGTGAAAGTTTCCTAAAATTTTTAGACCATCTTTTATTGAAGGCTGCATTCATATTTCATTCTTCTCTCTCACCTCTAGTAAGTATGAGTTTCAGACAAAACCTACTTGCAGTACAACCAGCTTCCTCCCAGCCCTGCCCTGTTGTTTCCACGTACACAAGGAATCAGACAGTCTAAGCAAGCATAAATATTTCAGCACACTTCAGGCTTTTACGTGTCACCAGCCTTGCAAGGCTGGAGCTGCAAGCAGCTATCTGCAAACAACCTCTGCTCTTGCTACGAACAGGGGTTCAGCCAACTCCCACCAAAATTCAGTCTTTCAGCAATAATCATCAAATATGAATTATTAAATGTAACTATAGAGACTCAGGAATTAGACATCAAGCCCACATTTTTGTTGTCTGACCACACTGAGAAAAAGTTCCTTAACCAGCTCTAGACAGCATTGTTTCTAATATTAACTTGCTCAATGGAAGATATTTTATTATCTTCTGAAGATACACATAAAGCAAATACTAGGTATTTAAATACAATCCAACAGATCATTTCTATATTGTTAGTCTTAGAGACAAACTGTTCCAGAATTCTTCCATAAAGCAATACCGAAATGGTTCTGAGTTCCAGTAATATTTACCCCACTACGATCTTTGTCCTGCTGAGCTGCATCCAGGTTACAGATAATGTTTCAGGCTCTTCTGAGGAAAGATCTGAGATCTTCAAGCACCTTGCCAAGTACTGGGTTGCTCCTCACCAGGACTTTCTACATTTCACATGCAGTTAAGAAAATATGTGATTCACTTGAGAAGTTTTACCTTTTTGTTCCTCAGCTCACTATTTAATGCATACAGAAATGATACCTAGGACTAATATATTAATATTAAATTCTTCACACTGCAATATCACCTAAGTTATGCTGTTGTGTTTAACGTGACAGGTATCATCCACATCATACTTACTAGCCTGGTAAAATGCAGTTAACCAGCATATTTCCGAGAAGGGTAGAGATCTACTCTTTTTTGCCCAGATAGTTTACAGAGAGGTAGCTATTTCTTGCCTGGGGACAGCTATTGGCGTTATTTCTACATTCCCCTTGCTTCTTCAATAAATGAAATACAACCTTTCAGCATTCTTACACTGAATGAAATAGGTGACAAAGAAAAACAAAGGAAAAAAACAGAAAAGGACATCACTGTTGTAATTCCAAAGTTATCCACATTTTGCATCCCAGCAACAGAGCGGGTAGAGAAGGGGAGTCCACGTGCAATTGGACTTTCTCATCCATTGCTGCTGAGAGATCCACGGAGCAGGAGTGCACAGAACAACGGAATTCTCCCTTTTCGTATTCTTCCTGCACTAACACTGCATGCCCAAACCGCGCACAAAAGAAACAAGTTCCCATGGAATTCATTAGCCATTTCATCCACTAGCAAGTAATGCCATTTAGCACAACCTAGGAATCCATTTTTTTCCACTTTTTCTCCCTAAGCAAGGGGAACAGTGTGGTTTCAGAGCAAGCCTGTATTTCCAGGCCATCCGAGAGAACAGGTTATTTCAATCACATTACTGTTACTTAATCACAGAATGCTTAAGGTTGGAAGGGGCCTCTAGAGATCATCTAGTCCAACCCCCTGCACACGCAGGGTCACCTAGAGCACGTGGCACAGGACTGCGTCCAAGCGGGTTTGAAGATCTCCAGAGAAGGAGACTCCACAACCTCTCTGGGCAGCCTGTTCCAGTGCTCTGGCACCCTCACTGTTAAGAAATTTTTTCCTTAAGTTCCTGTGGAACTTTTGGTGCTTCAGTTTGTGGCCATTACCTCTAGTTTTGTCAGTGGCCACCAGTGAAAAGAGGCCAGCACCATCCTCCTCACTGCCTCCCTTGAGGTACCTATAGACGCTGCTCAGGTTCCCTCTCAGCCTTCTCTTCTCCAGGCAGAACAATCATATTTGCTCGGCTAGTAAATACACACACACACACACACAAAATACAGATCATTTTCAAGCTTCAAAGATGAGAAAACTAGCTTTTCACTGAGGGATAGTGGGTTTTTTCCAAGAGTAAGTAATCCTACAAGAAATGCAAAAAGCAATCAACAGCCTTGTCTCACAGGATTTTTTTTAATTGAAAAAGCAAGTACTGTAATGAGAAAACTTTGAGCCTTAGTTATACAAGTGCTGACTCATCGACACACTAGTACAAGAGGCTTGGTGCAAGAACAAGCTCATACTACGTTTTACTTTATGACAATTTTAATTAATTGTAAACAAAGGTATTATAAAAGGTATACATATTAGATATGATAATATATAAAGCATACACAAACAGATAAAGGAAAAGTACCATTCACAGTTTGACTACTATAGACAAATAATGGAAAGGATCAAAAGTCTGAAAAAGATCTTCAAGGACAGCAAAAACAAGCACCAGGTAAGTTTGCCCAAAGAAGAGTAGGAAAATGAAGAGCGTGTTATTAAGAAAGACCTTTTAGAATCACCTCACTAGGTAAAACATGATCCTAGGATTAAAATCTTTAACATAAATCCATTTAGAATCCAAAGTCTAATTAACCAGTAATTTCTTTCTATTCTCACACAATTTTGCATAACTCCACATTTTCTTATAAAAGAGGCATTAATTTTGCCATTACTATAAGGCAGTAAAGGAATAAGTTGTTAATTGGGAGCGTAGCACTGACAAGCCTCTGGAACGTGAATGATTCTAGTGCTCTTGATACCCGTTATTCTGCAGAAGTGTTTTAAGCCACTTCATTTATAAAGTAAAAGTCAAACAACTGAAAGTTCAGTTATTTTTTTAAGCAAGCATCTTTTAGAAACGTATCTGCATACACACTAGACAGTATCTTTGTGGCAAGAATGAGGGGAGAAGAGCAGAGCACGCCACTCGGCCAAGTTACCATGAGATACAAACAAAAGATGACCAAAGCTATGAACTATCACTCCACAAGTCATTTCTAACACTCCCAGAAATTAATTTGAAGGGTGAAATTAATTACAAGCAAGCAAAGCATCAGGTAGCTTTTGCACAGAAGAGACCACAGACCATCATTAACTTACTTATTTCCCTTGGAAGTTTTTAAGAAAGCTGTCTGGCAAACAGCACAAGTTCAGCAAATAACCCACATCAGCTTTTGTACCAAAGTCCTGGCAAGGGCCAAAAGTGCCCCTGGACAACTCTTCCAACTGGGACAATGGCACAGGCATTAAGTCAACAGAATAACAGAAGGGATCAAACCAGTGATGATACCCCAAAGAAGTGGCATGAACAGTCACCAGGTAATAGAAAGCTGTTAAAAGGAATGAGAAGTTTTGGTTTTTTTTTTTGATTCACATGAGTTGGACAAGCCTCTCTCCTGTGCCAACACTTCCTTCAGCTGACAGGCAGGCAAAAAAGGAGCCGACAGATATAAGAAACCAAAAGCGAAATCTAGAAGGAGGAGTAAGTAACTGCATCCACACGGGCAGGCTGCATTAAGCATCACGAAGCATTTACTTCAATTAGATGACCCTACAGAAAACCACCCCAACCTCCAAGCCTGGCAACACACAGTGGCCACTCTGAAAAGCAGAATACCCATCGCATCCTCTGAGGAAGGGGGAATATTAAAACCAGCTTTGGGAGCAAGCTTCATCTGTTCATTACAGCACACAGACTTCACAACGCATACTTAAACCTGAAGAAAGTCAAGGGTTTTTTATTTTGTTTCACAACTACTCTTTTTTTTTTTTTCTTAAATTCCTTTTTTAAGCATACATTAAGCCTAAACTTAAAAGATCAAGCGAAGATCACAAAGGGGGCAGCCTGGTCCACTGGCACACTGTCCTCAGAGTAGGAAGGGAAAAAAAATTAGTCACAGTCTACCTTGTTTCAACTTACACCCTTCCGTCTCTTATTCTCAGCATGCACCATGGCAAAGAGCTAGGCTCCCTCTTTTCCATGACTTCCTTGCCACCAAGCTGCTGTTAGGCTCTAACTGCTGTGCCCTACACCCCTCCAGGCTGCATGTGTCTCATTTCCCTCAAAGCAGAAGTGCTCGAGGACCCTGAGCACCCTGGTGATCCTCTACTGAACTTCCTCCAGTTGGCCCACATCTTTCTCCACGGGGGTGCCCATAACTGGCTGCAGTATTGCGGGTGGGCTCTAACGGCTGCTAAGCAGCAGTGGCTATTTGCTCCCCCCCTTGCAGCCTGCCTCTGCTCCCGTCAGTGCTGACCTTCCTTGCTGCCGGCTTGCATTGGGCTTGCTGTCTACCAGCGTCCCCAGGGCCCTTGCAGCAGGGCTGCTCCCAGCCTGCCACAAGCTCCATGAACAGCGGGCTGAGGCAGCAACGAATGACTTCAGAAAACCACTTTTAGCAGTAAAAATCCAGAAACTTGTTTTGAAGCAAAAAAGAGACAAAATGTTTACAAAAAAGTAGGAATATAGACTAAAAATATGATGTGCAATCATACGTACCCACTTGCTTAATTTGACATACAATTAAAACTACTATTTTAAAGATTCTCCCATAATGGAAGTGATATGTTGTAGCAAAACAAAGCTTCAAGCACTCTCAATAGCAGGTCAATCCAGAAAACAATCACTAAGTTGAAAAAGTAGTTTCCTCTACCTACTGATGCCTTTATGAGCACCTTAGCAATGTAGTTCTCTTCCCACAACCCAGCTGAAGGGAGAAATCAACCACTATCTTCCTGCAGGTTTTCAAGACCACAGTGAAAGGGCTGCATTGAAAACACAGCAAACATGTCCTGCAATCAGATAGCTTGAACTTTTCATCATTTGTGGCTGACAGGACCAAATCTGAGACACACTGCTTTGACTACAAATTAATGGAAAAATAAATATTACTATTTGCTTCCAGCTAATTGCCCAGCTCTTTTCCTGTAATACAGGAACATGTGCTCTAAGTCATTACTTGATCTTGAGATTTGCCATCGGTTTTTCCTCACCTTTCAAAACGTCACAGAACTGCATGTGCTATTGCATTTTGCCACCCTTGGCTCTGTAGAAGTTGAAGTCCAATCCCACAAAACAGCTCTCAGTTTCTTCTAGTTAGAAGGATAACAGAACGTTCCTAAGTTATCAGAATTTCGACTTACTCACTCGGTGATGTTTGCCAGTTGAAGTTAAGTTACCTTGATTAGTTAAAGAAATGAAGATGAGACCAAGAGATACTTCCGGTGACTATTTATTTTTAAGCAGTCCAATTTAAGCCTGTGCAATTAAAAAGGCATTGTGCACGTTCTAATTTTGCACACAGTAATGTTTACAACAACATGCACCGACTGAGAACTGCGGCAAATGAAAATGAAGAGTGAATGCACAGAAGTCAGAACCTCAATATATGGCCTCTCAGTGTACTCAGAGCAGAAGAAACTCCCGTTTTTAAAGTCAGAAGGTACTCAACAACAAGGAAAGGTGACCTTTTTAACAGCAATATTAGTTAGTATTTCCATACACTTCCAGTACTTCTTCTAAACACTTGATCTCCCAATTCAGGGGGGAGGGAGAGGCAAGAATTTTTCCCAAAAGATGGTCCCAAAGATGTTATAAAATACACCATGAACCAAAATATAAAAGAAAATGATGAGTTTGGTAAAGACAGTCCTTTAAGCAGACATAACCCACGTCCCTAAGACCCAATTTTCTGCAGACTTTATGGTATCACTATTAACAAAAGCATAAGTAATTTCCATGGAAAGTACCCATTTGTGTCACCACCACGAGAAGAATGAAATCTGAAGAGCCTGAAAGCAATTGCCCAACAAACATACACTGAAGCCCACAGCAAAGTGATAAGGCTGTGGACGTTAAAAAGCTTTCCCTTCCTATATTTCTACCTGGTAAAGATGTCTGAGTGCCATTTTTTTAAAATAGTCTTTAGCAATACTGCCTAGAGGTAGGGAAAAGATGTTTAAGCCATTTCTAGTTATGAGACAACAGCACACCCAACGTTACGCTCCAATAACACAGGTCTTCAGAGCAGAGTAAGCACATCCTCTATGCTAGGAGAAAAACTCCTTCAGACCCGCTCCAAAATTTTGAAATTAACTTCTGCAAGAGCTAAGGGATCACCTGCTGGGCAACCTCCTGCTCCCACTGGAAGATAAATACGACTATAGTTTTTTCAGCACACACGCAGAGCAAAACCTAGTTAAAGAAGAACAATACAAAAGACATTTAAGTCTTCACCCAAAGAAAGTTGTTCAGCCTTATGCCTTCACATTTCTCCTAGGAAAACAGACAGCATACACCACATTTTGTCATTGTGCCCTATTTGCCACCTAAAAAAGGAAACCACCTCTTTTCCTCTCTCTTCCCCTCTCCTGTCTTCCACTCCCCTTCAGGTATCCCTAGAAATACTGAGGCTATAAACACTTTTACCACTAGCAAGCTTCAATACAAGTAAGTTTTGAAACACCATGGATATTGCTTTCAGATTCTTGCACAGTTTGTTTAAAAAGGATACAAAGAGCAGCATTTTCTGTTTTGTAATGAAACTGTGGTTCTTGAAGAAAAACAGATTTATGTGCAATTGCACATAAAATGCTTGAAAAAAATAATTTTTAAGAGATTTGACAAAAAAGAAAGAAGTATCTATACAACAGCTATTTCTATTTTCTACCTGACCTCAGTATTGCCTGCTTTGAACTTGCAGGAGAGAGGGATACAGCCATCATATTTTTAAGCATCATTTTACAGATGAGAGCTCCTTTTTTTTGTTTTTTGTTTTTTGGAGCAGGAGGGAAAACTTGTTTCAAGATCTATACCATATGAGGAAAAACAGAAATTCTTAAAACACCTTTGAGAGAGTATGTGGAGTAAAGGTGAGCTTTTCCATATAACAGCAAAGAAACAATCACCAGTTAAACACAAACATGGGCAATACTACCTTCTCCCTTCCACAAGCCAGCTTTTTTAGGTCACAAGGAAATATGTACTTGCCCATATTTCTGTTGCCTGAAATGCTCCTGATTTTTGTTGTATGTGCTTAACACCACAGCCTGCTGTCAGCAGAAATCAAGACAGAACAGAGCAAGTTGTGCCTTCCACAAGCCTGCTGCTGCTGAATATAAGTTATTGTGACATGTCTCACGTGACTTTTTTATTTTATTTTTTGCCTTTTCTTAATCTGGCTTATGTGCAAAATTAGACTGATGTTTAAAGAATGTCAGGCTGTCAGAGGAGAAGATGACAGAGCTACTGTGACATGAAACATGACAAGGAAGAAGATTAATCATTTTCAAGGAAGTGAAAACTCTTACAAAACGCACAACCATGTGTCTCAAATTTGTTATAGAAGGTGAAAGAAATTGAATGCTGATCCAGATCTGCTTCACGAATTCCAGTTAATCAAAAAAATAGCTCGTTAGAACAGCAAGCATAATTTGAAAACAAAGACTGGATAGAGTTAAAGTGTTCCTTAGGGCAAAAGCATTTCATTTGGGAGGGGGGGAAAAAGGTAGAAGGTAGAGTCTTCATTCACATGTGCTTGCAAAACGCACACACATCCCTGAAACAAGTTACTTCCTACTCAGCACCATGCAACACTAAAAATTCCCAAACAGGAAGCAATTCCACTAGGAAGACAAGAAGATGCAAGAATTTGGCTGTAAAACAAAATGCAGTTCCTGCCATGTTCAGGTAACATACTAAGCAAAACAAACAGGCTCTCACCAAAATAATCTAAATGTTTAAAATATTTATTCTGCTATTTTAGATCAACTTTAGTGTGACACACACCTAAATATTTTCCATCTCCATTTCCATCACATTTCCATTTCCCACTGGATTGTGTCCTAATATTGGAATAATTTCTCATGTTTGTGCAAGTGGGTCAAGTATTAGCTTATTTATTAGACATCAAAAGGAAGAAAAAGTTAGTGCACGTTGCTGTTTAATTT
>NW_010583750.1:42799-84010 GCF_000705375.1 Tinamus guttatus | reverse complement strand
TTGCAAATTTATAGAAAAATGTATCCAAAAACCATGGTCAGAAACAACATTTTTCTGATTATGGAATTTTAATTTCTGAAGCGCTAAGATATTTCATTCCTATTGCCATGCCTGAATTTCTCCCTGGCAATGAGAGTTAGGGAAATGGGAGCTTATTTACTCATGAACTACTCGCAGAAGCAAATATAAAAGTGTTGCCCCCTTTTAACAGATGAAGGGGTCTTCCCTTCCCTGCCCAACACATCTAGCAAATCCTGTCTGTGTGCATTGTAGTTAAACTACTGTTTGAAAAATAGTTCCCTATCAAACCTTTTTCCCTTTCGCACATTTCAACCCAATTAAAGACGAGAAAGATTAGTGTGAAAAGACAGTTAATTTTAGAAAATTTATGCATAAACCCAAATGTGTTTAATTACTTCAGTATTTCCCACATGTAGGAGAATCATTTCTAACTAGGCTGTAAAACAGTGTTTTAAAAAGTAAAATCTGTGACAGGAGTAGCCCAGTACAGAGCTATCAAGTACATATCAAATTAAAATTTAGCTTCTAATGTACTTCATTTTCCATCAGATTTTGAAGAAAACCTAGAGAGCAGACTCAAAATTGTTGCCTTACATGCTTATCAGGAGGGCACAGGAACATTCTGTAAGGACTCATGTGCTTAAGACAAAATAAGATGCTTCTCTCCCATCTTCCCTGTCCTCCCGCCACCCAGTTAGAAAAACAGAAACGAGCTCAGAATAAAACCAAAAGCACTAGGTCACTGCCCCTCGAGGAGGCCATTCTGCCACCCACCGAGACATGGCAG
Source organism: Tinamus guttatus (assembly GCF_000705375.1). The sequence continues at coordinate 83,202 of NW_010583750.1, read as the reverse complement.
AAAAGGGAATCTGCAAAAATAAAACCAACAAATGCAGCAAAGAAGTCCTGGGTGATGGAAACTTGGCATCTCCTTCAAATTCTTACAAAATGGGCCAAGAATGTGCACTTGCAAAAGTATCTAAAGTTTTTTTTTTTAATCATTTAGCTTTACACTAAACAATGCTCATAGCATCCAATGTAGCAGCTTTCATCCAGAAAGCAAATGACAAAAGACCGTCAGAACAAAATTTTGCTACAACTTCAGAACCAATCAACAGGAAAAATGCTCTTCAAAATCACAAGTTCTCACAGACTGTTCTGGGGAGGAAAAAGACGAAAAAGGTGGAAAGGGAAAAGATACTCAAGCTTAAAAGGAAGAAAGTACTTTTGAGTAAGGTTTGTTGGCTCAGACTTGAGAGCTGGTTTGAGCGCTTTAAGTGCATGCCTTGGATTTCCTACAGAGCCATGTCTGCGAACACCTAAATTCATGTGTGTTACCTACAGAACTCGGCATGAACCTAGTTAGTGTAATTATCCATTTTCCCACAGTCAAGTCACACATGCCATGTGTTTTTATAGGCATAAGCCTCTGCAATCTTTTAATGTTGCCTCGGAGTTCTTCTGGCAAGGGCAAGCTAACAGCAGTGCATCTTTTTTGTTCACAGCCGCCCTCATGTCTTCCTACTTCACCACCAAAGTTACCTGAGAACTCTTCCTTCTCCAGTTACAACAGCACCCTTATAAGCCTTAAAAATTAGCAAGCTAGGCACCGACTTGTTTCAAAGATAAAACTTATTCCCAAAGGCAAGAGCCAACATTTTTTGCTCATAAATACACCACTTAAAGTCTTTGGGAAAAGCACTGGGTGCTCAGGTACTATGGAGAGCACAGTCAGTTCTCCAAAAGTAAATTATTCACGGGTATTGTCAGAAGGTATTATGAGTAAGGACCAACTGATACACAGTGTCTTGAGTGTGACCACATGCAGAGGTAAAAAGATCTAATTAGTCTATACATTTTTCTACTTCTTGACGAGTCATACACTGTTATATACTCTTCTCTAAGTATTTCTGTGTTTTTAAAATACTTTAAATTGTCTGTGTGTGTGCCATGTGAAAAGGTCCTTTAATTCTATTTATTCGTGGCTCCATTCATAGACGAGGTAGAAGCATTAGGTTGAAATATAGAGCAGCTCAACTCAACACATGGTGTAGTTAGAGGTGTTAAACCACAAGCCACTGAAAACAGAGTATCTTACAAATGCTAAAGTTCACCCAGGTAGAAGAACAAAACAATATTACCTTGCTAGAAAGCGTGGTCAAAAACAACACAATATACACAAGTAATAAAGAGTACATGATTGCCTTATTTAGCTGTTCAGGTTATTTATATTTTGCACCAATGAAAGCCACTGAATATAGTAACAAGCAACAAAACCTAAAACTTTTTTTTTTTTTTTTTTTAGAATAAATCCACAATTAACCACCAATCAATACCTAATTGTACCAAAATTGCTTTTTGTATTAAGTTAGAAGAGGCATCCCTGTTATAAACAGCTGTTATCAGGTTCTCATTCACAAGCTACCAAGATACCAGCTATTAACTATAAACTGAAATAAATACTAGATGATCCCAAAATCCACATGTTCAAACCTGAAGTGGTTCAATTGCTGAAAAACTTTGGTGCATTCAGTATATTACACGGCTGATTTTTTTCAAGCCTTTCACAACGTTTTCTCTTTAGATCCACATGTAAAACCCAATTTAACAACACACTGCCCCAGGGCTCTGCCGGAGCTAACGTACTCTCACTGACCCAAAGAGCAAGCTAACTCGCGTACGGAGCAAGGGACTCTGCTAGTGCTCCCAAGCCAGCGCCAGCTTCCAAGGGCAGGGAGAGAAGACGGGAGCAGCAGCCAGATGGCTGGGGCTGGAAAAGGACCCAGGACGTCCACAAGACACGACAAGTCACATGGAAAGCCCCACTCTGCGCCTATACATACTCTTGATATAAGGGGGTTTTGTCACCCGACTGGAACAAGAGCTCTTGCAGTTCAAAGGCTAACAAATAATGATGCACCAGAGTGCTTCTGTGAAAACTGTATTCAGATTTTATGTTTACAAGAGGCTAATATTTTTGGGACCTTGACCAAAATATTGAGCACCAGGAGCTCAGCAGGGCTATGCCATTGCCAACCACGGGTGCCCTACATGCTGCCCAGCAGTGGGGAAAGATGCTGCTGAAGCCCAGACAGGAACATAGCGCAGGTCTGCAGTGCTAAGAACAGATGGAGGAGGAAATGCCACCGCAATCAGCAGCATTGTGCCCAAAGAGGAACACAAAGAAAACGTCCCGGGGCAGCTGGCACTGCACTCCGCGTAGCACCTTGCCATAACACAGGCAGGAGAGGACAGGCAGGCGTAGAAAGAATCTCAAACCCCAACACAGCTCCATAAAGTCACACAGAGCCTTGGTGCAAGCAGTTTAACAGCCTGGTCCCTAATGCTACCTGCACCATCGGAGGGCAGTCCTGTTGGAGCTGTGGCAGATCCTCTCCACAAACAGTAAGGTTTATTATTAGTTGCTCTGAACCAGCTCTGACTATTTTCACCTAACACCTACCTCTTGCAATTCCTTCAGCTCTACACCTGCTCTTCCATAAAACACAGGTGATGAGGTTTAATAAATCCATTTATCACGCAGTGCCAAAAAAAAGAATATTTAAAATATCCCTTATGTGCTCTAGTACTTTGCCAAAATCCAGTGATCTCCTTTAAAACTTGGCAATCTCAGCATAGACAGACAGTTGCTTGCCACATTTCTCTGAAGGAGCCTTTCAGACTTTTAGTGTTAGACTTTATTAGGGAAACTGTCTGTCTGCAATATGTTCATCCAACCAACTCTCCTGTATCACTTTTATCTGATAAGATGGCAGCCAGAAACACGGAAATTACACGAAGAAACATGCAGGAATAAGGAATGCAGGTTGCATCTTCAGCAATGGGGGCTATTCCTTGGAAAATATGACCCTAAAGATTTCCCAGGCATAATGGACCTGTCAGAGCAGAGCCTCTCAACACTAGCAGTTGATAAAAAGTCATCTATTTCGTTGTCCTTTAGCTGCACAAAGGAATAGGAAGAAGGCATATGAGGCAATTACTCTTTCATGTAGTATTAATACAAGTATAATGCATAGTTTGGGATGTCGGATTAAAGTGTGTGTGTGTGTACATACACACCAACATAGACAGGAGAGAGATAAAACAGATAGAGGCCAGAGGGGAAGGAAGCTTTTCAGCAAGTGACTGTAGGAACTTGGTCATTTTGTTTTTCCAAACAAAAGAGAGAGGTGATGATATTGTATTTTGATGATAAGGTATTTCATCAGAACAAACACTTAGACCCTCCTGCTACTTAAGCAAGAATTTATGCCTAAAACTGTTTTCAGTCTAATGTGTGCAATACCAAAGTACCAGCTTTCGGCAATGATAGTTACTACTCCCCGGTGGAGACAACTGGGCAATCTGACTCTCCTTGCAGATCTAGAAATTTAGGCTGAACATTTGGCAGCTCCTCTCTAGGTTGTTTTTTGACTCCTCCGTAGGAGAATGGACTCAATACTACATGTCAAAGCTCATTAAACTCTATCCTATTTGGTGAAAGTTACCATTAATCAGGAAATGCTCTTCAAAAAGCTCAGAAGCTCTGCAAGACAGTCAGTTTAGTTGCTATGAGGGGTGGAATCAGTCAAAGCAAAACTTTTTTTTTTCCTCATTAGAACAAAAGCAAGTCAGAACTTCAAATATTTTGTAAAGACAAAATGTTGGCTTTTTTGTCTAGCCTTAGAAGAGACTTGACTACATAATCCTCCCTTTTGGCTTAAGCTCTTGGGATCAATGAATAGATACAGATAACTCTTTGAAGAATGACAAGTATTTCAAACTAATATCAACCCACAAACCACAGCTGATTAGTTACTTATCTTTCTGTATATTTACATTAAGCAACACAAAGGAACTCAACTGTAAAAATCAAACTATTATTTTCACTCTACATTCAGTTGTGCTTATCTGCCTACACTTATTTGCCTACATGTGGGCTGCAAAGTAATGTGAGGAATGAAGAAAGAAAAAGCACACCCACCAACATACAATCCCACACAGCACCACAGGCACACAGAGCTCATCCCAACACTACTTCAGCAAGAGTTCTTTTAATCCTAACCTCAGACGAACTGCCCCAACCAGGATACACATGCTCACCCCCTCCTTAGCATGCTGATCTTGCAGCATCCTTCCTTTTCCGGCCCATAAGCAGGAGTGATGGTAGTTGCACTCTTACCAGGTATTCTCAGAAAGTAAAGCAAGTTAAGTTTTCAGGGTCATAACACTACGTTTTAGAAATACAACACACCAAAACCATTTGAAATCTGCAAATCATTGGTCCTTATGCCAAATAAAGTCCCAATACTAATTATATCATGCCACACAAGTGTTTTTTTGTTTTAAATGGCAATAGCTCTAAAATCACCAACTGTTAAATTGTAGGCAGCAGGAGGCAGGTTCAAACCAAGCCGAGGGAGGCATTCTTCAGGTCAAGGCAGTTCACACTGCAGAGCCCTTTGCTCCTCTCTCAGAACAAACACTGTAGTGTTTTTATTGTCGGATATTTGGACTTCATAACAAGAAAACACTTAATCTTTGTCCAATATTTGCATTTTCTCTGTATTAGACTGTGGTCAATGTGTCTTCCACAAACTGGGTTCAATTGTTCTACACTATTTTATGTGCAATGCATAATACATTTACTAAGCAACTATGACAGTGCTTTAACATAAAACCGATTCTTGCAATGTGATGCTATATTCACAGAGTGGTTTGGGGCTTTTTTTGTTGTTGTTCCTTCCTTGGAATAAGGAACATACTGGGGAAAATGCCAAGTACTGGAAGTCTCAATAACACCCACTGTTTACAACACAATCAAATGTTAACATAAGATAAAAATACTTCAAATGCTACTTGTTATTCTTTAATTCTACCTTCTATGATTTTAAGATATTTAAAGTATGTTTATATTCTCTCCCATCCTGCACAGAATGGCCAGTGTTATTCATGAAACACCTAAGAGGCAAAAAAAATTGGAAGTATTTAGTCGTGTGCTTTACTTACCAAGAATAGTTTTTTCTGTTTGTTTTAATGTGGAGTTTAAATTGCCCATTTTAAAATTTTTATTTTTGAAGTAGAAAGCCAGGAAAAGGGCATTTTCTACTTGCATTTCCAAGAGAATTTCACAGCACATGTTTCTACCCCTATGATTACCAGGCACCGGACTGCACCTAGAGCAGCTCACCATCACCAGCATCTCTCTCTTCTGCCAAGGCCTCACCCCTGGGCACCTCTGCTCCAACATTTCTGCACAATAACATCAAGCTTCGCTCTGCCACCACAACAGAGCTAAAGAAGACAAGCAAGCAACCCACAAACATTTTGGCACTAATACTTACAATGATACAGGTAATTTTGAACCCTCTTACATAATTCTCCCAGAGTCTCCTGACAAGCACACTTTTTTTAAATATATATATATATATATCTCTTCGGATCAGTTACAGATCCAATGCACAAAAGACCTTTTTCAGACAGATTATGCACTCTACACCCAGCTCTTACTACTTCTTTAAAACTCTAAACTGTTGCCATACTAGTTTTGCTACTAGTTTGCCGTACTACCCTCCCTAGTTTTGCTGAAGCAAAGCTGGCGTTTCAGATGCCACAATTATCAGCTTTTCCCTTCCTGAACGTGGCCAGTCCAGGAGGTTTCTGGATGGCAAGGCTAATCAGCAGTGACAAAGCCCTTTCTACCATACCATAATCCTTTTCCACACAAGACTTTTCTTCCCCAGAAAGGCGAGGATCAACTCTTCTGCAATATATTTGTCTTCCTGAAAAAGGGCTTCTTGCCTGCCAATCTCTGCTTCTAAGAGTAAATAGAAAAGACCACAGGCCTATGGAAATCTAATCCTGGACATTTAACACTTACTGACACTTACAAAGCACGACGAGCAGAGCTGTCAAGCACACAATTCATCACACAGAACAGGTAGGATACTCCCAGACTACCATCAGCTGCCGTAAAGGATAAAACCCCAGAGTGGGAAGATGCCTGAAGTAGCATAGGGCAATTGTTAGAAATGGTGTTCAAAAAACAGCAGCAACAAGTGGCAACAAGCAAACGGAGCCTCTTCACCCAGAGGACAGGGATATTATTCGACAAGGAAAAGACAGGAATGGATCTCAGGAGCTTGGGAGCTACTGCAAGCAGAGAGGCAGACAGCTCAAGAAAGCAATCAAGTGGAAGTTGTAAGAGACTGCCCTAGTTTCCCAAGGACATTAGCGTCCCACCCTGGCATATTACAGTCCAGCTGCATGCAATTTGCAACTGATATTTTCCTGCAGCATTTACAAGCAAAGAACAGGGTCATGCCACAGTACTACAAGCTCCCACAAGCCTCATGAGATGCCCATTTATTTCAAGGACCCCCCTGGAACAACCACCCTTCCTAGGCTAAAGCGAGAGCCCCCTTCCCACAGCCACCAGGCTGCCTATGCATCGCAGATGCCATCGCTTTCACACTGCAAGACCAAGATGGCATTCGTGGAGCTATAGGAAGAGGAGAACACGAGCCATTCACATAAGAGTGAAGGGACTGGCAATTCCACATCCTCTGCTGCATCTGCAGTCAGCTCCTGGAGGGCAGCGAACACAAAAATACCATGTCTGCAAGTTTTCCCCTTCGTGAAAAGGGGAAAATATCACAAAAGCTTTTATACTGAAAGTTATCTCCTCTGTATTTGACTCATTTGTACACAACTTTGATTCAGACAATACAACTTATTCTGCAGTCTCCCCAAAATTCTTTTCCTGTTTAAACCAAAAATGTAATACCCCAGGCTCAAAGCAATTCCAGCTATAAAGGGGTTGAGTTGCCATAACTGGAGCTAATACTTATAATAAGTACACATTATAACCCTAATGGACCATCTTCTAATGCTTCTGCACTTGCAACTAATTTTCTATTAAGAACAATAAGTTTTCTTCTAGTTTAAAATATCTAAGAATTTGCAATTTCTCAGATTCGTTAAAGAAAAACAGACAAACAAACAAAAACCTACTGATAAATAATTCAGAGGAGCGTAGACAGTGTAGAAAGACACCCCAGAAACACAGATGTGATCAGAGCAAAAATAGTTACAGGAATCTTACAACTGCCCTACGAAGTAGCAACATAAATGTAAATAAATTAAGAGCAGAACCATGAAAATGAGCCTCACTATCCTGAAAGCCTTAGCCCTGCTCTGAAATGGGATATAAGGGACAGGGGACCTGAAAGATCTTTCAATGCATCACAGAGCAAAAGGAAAAGACACAGTATTCACAAGTTGAGGGAAGTTGTTTGGCTGTAACGCCAGCCTTAACATTCCTATGCATAATACCAGAATTGCCTCTTTCTCTCAAGCACTGATTTCAAACTGTATCTGCACAAACTAGCACACATCCATTTAACACTGCCAGTCACCTGCACCTTTTGAATTTGACCTATGCCTCATACAATTTGCTAAAATGATGCTTTGAGCCCTGTCCCTCTGCTTAGTCAGTGCAGCATTTCCAAGACAGTGAACAAACTGGGACTATATTTGTGAATCATTATTTTTAACTTTTTATTCCAGGATGTTCAATTCACAATTACTAGCTTCTTCGCTCTCCTCCAGGATAGCGAAAAGACTCAATTTTCTATCACTACCAGCATTTCAGTCAATCTGAACATTCTACATATATACACACACATACATATATATTTTTAAGTACAGGAAAAAGAAATAATCTACAGCCACATGCAGAAAGCCCTACGAATCTGCTCTACTTCAAACTATGCCTGAAGTTCAGCATAAATTCTAATCCATAATAATCTACTTGCTCAGAACTGAGCATCTTACTGCGCAATGGTCAATAAGCAGTAAATTTAGCTAGCAAACTAGTCAAGTTGACACTTGCTTTGGACAATAGAGATCATATTTTTTTAAGTGTCATAGCAATGCCATTTATTTTGCTATAAATCTGTTCAAGGTATAGAAGCCAGAGAGCTGACTCACTACCATAAAAGAAAGACCTGCTGTTAACTGCCTTTGAAAATCTGGATCAAAGGTTTACATAGCAATAGGACAGATACAAAACACACCCTTTAAGGAAACAGTCATGTGTAAACTTTGTTATGTGCTATAAACTGTCAAAATTTACAGTCAGACACCCTCGCACCCCCTCCACCTCTTGATTGGGCGTGCAGCAATATGATGAAGGTCACTGGAATAATATTCATATCAAGTCTTTTAAGTTACATTAGAAAGAAACCCTTAGAGTAACTCACTAAAGAACTCAGGACTTTCAACTTCCGCCCACGAAAGGTAACACACACCATTGTGGTCTACCCAATTACATAAAAGAAAACCGGAGGAAAGTTTGGCAAGAAGTGTTGTCTAAGGATCAAAGCATAACCTTCTTCATGTTTGCAAAACTTCAGTGGTATCATATCAGCCTGCTACCTGTCATCTGATAGGCACTCCTTTATGAGAGTGTGATATACTCTGATACTCTTTATACTGTGCAGAGATGCAGAAGAACATCTGGTCTTGCAGTACAAAAGAATTAGACCTTGGCCCACTAAGTCACAGGAAAAATATGAAACTGCATCAAAGAAAGAAGGAACCTGAACTGAAGGATGATTTCTTCTGTAAAGATAAAGTCTTAGGAACAAACCTATGGTATATTTTAACTTATTGACACAGAAGGTGAAAAAAAAAATCAAGCACTAATGGAATGTGTCTAAGAGAAACACAGAAGCGCTAGCTCCTTCTAGAAAGGCAAAGTGTCTTTACACAGCACAGGGAGTCAGGATTCCTTGCTCAGATCCATTCTATGCGATTCTGAAGTAATTCAGCGCTTTCAAGTTAGAGCGGAAGGAAAAGGCACATCAAATATGAGAATTGCCACTGTGATGGACAGCGCATCAACACTCTGCCACTAAAAAATATTGCCTTTGTAAAAGGAAAGAGTCATGAAAATCTTCACTTGTTTTACCGAATGAGAGCAATAAAACAAGGGGAAGGAGAACACACCCCTGCAGTACATGTGAAAACAGGAACTGGAGAGAGAAAAAGAGTACCTACACACTGTACTCAATAATCACTCCTCCTGCGCAGGTAAGAGAAGCCAGAATTTCCTTTTAGGTTGTATCAGAAAGGATTACTTTCTACTCGATGCATGTCAGTCAACAGAAAACTGATTTTGAGAAGAAAAAAAACCAAAATGTTTTTAAATACCACTCAGGCTCTTTTTTTTTTTTTTTGGCTGGGGGAAGGGCTGAAAGGGGGCATTTTTTGCTCTTTTCCTATTCAACACAATGTCTATCGCTGTAGCCAGTTTTGAGGGGGTTAAGAAAATAAACAAAGCCTAGTTTCATAGAGGGATTATAAATGAAACCAGTGTGTAATTTTAACTTTATACAGATCTGAAGATCTGATAGCTTGAAACTATGTACACTACACGTGGTGATCAAAGCTGCTCATATAATACATTTCCTACCTACTTTAACAGTTTGCCTTCAACATCTCAAAGGTATCACAGCGGATGGAGGCCCCCGGGGCCTGCTGCTGCCTTGTTTGTTCCTCTCATTACCATTACCCTGAACTGGGCTACAGGAGCTTCCAGATCATACAGACTTGCCTTGCAGTTCTGATTGCCATGGGGTAAATATTAGATGTAAATGAAAATTTGGGAAGCCTTCCTTGTAGGCTGAACATAAAACGATGCAAGAAGCACGTCATCTAAGAAAACCTTTTCAGAAGTGTTAATACAAAATGCGTTTGCACCATATGAAAGACTCCTTAGATTTTAGAGATGTAAAACATTAAGATCAGGAAAGGCTCAGTATTCTGGACCTCAGTTCTTTGATTCCTTATCAGTCAGTAATCTTTGTGCTGTCCCAGGAAAGCAAGCAATCATAACTTGAAAGCATGACTGTTGTGACCTAGGCCAGACTAAACCTAGTAATTTCTGAAGCTTAGGACTTCAGTCAACAGCAGTTAAGGATGTTTTTTCAGGCAAAGTAGACCAAGCCATCTTCTGTAACAGAGGCTCTTCCAGTAAAACCATCAGCAACATAATTGTATTAACTTGATTGCATGATCTACCACAGTGTATCTAAGTGGCCATAAAAAATAGAATTTCAGTTCAGCAAAAAACTAGTTCCTATTTAAGTGTTTAAAAAAGCAATGACAGCAAATAAATCTGTTTTGATAAAAGTACAAGAAACAGGAGAAAGTGTGAAATTTAGCAGTTTTTTTGTAATGCATTACTATAGAGAAATGCAAAGGTTATAGCTTCACACACTAAGGGGATTCTACTGTGCTTTAATTCTCCATCTAGAACATTGCATCTGCACAACAATTGCCTATAAATCTCTACATATATTTAGAGAACTTCAGTAGCATCACTACTGTAACTGTAAAAACTCCATCTGGCACACGACATAATTCATTGCTTTCATGCTTTAAGAAAAGAATCAGAACAGTTTGAAATGGCAGCATTATCTTAACCAAATCCACCAATTATTAGCATATGATAAAGAAAATATGGTTTTTCTGTAAGGTGAGTGTATTTTAAACATATGGAAAGCAAAAGTTCCTTTTCTTCTAAGAGTCAGTGACATATATGGTTATCAGATATATTCTATATCAATATTTTTATCCTACACTTTGTTCTGGCAGAGCAACTCAGGCTCCAAGTGATTGAAGAGCTTTTGCTGAAGAAGGTAAACCGAGTCTGCAAAACTTGCTTCCTCCATGCAGCCTTCTCCCAAGGAAGGAGCCGCACAAGGGTAAGCGTTCAGGCAACGCTGCCTTTCCCGCTGCAGCTGCCTCCAGCCACAGAGCCTGGCCTGGAGGTGAGGCTGGTGATCCCACATCCCACTCTTCCATCTGGAGTCTTGGAAAGACTTCTACTACCTGCTAAGGAGTGTGCTGTCTGTCAGGCCAGGCCACCAGCTGCTGCACCAACTGCTTCTGCTGCTGGGACAGACCATGCTACCTTCTTCACAGCCCAGGCAACAGCACACTCCACATGTTTTCCAAAATTTCTTTGCACTTTGCATCACTTCTCCCATGCTCTTCCCAAATGGGCCCAGTATCAGCTAAGTCTCAGTCATCCTTCTGATTCAAGCACCTCACTTTCATTTTCCAATCCAAATGATCTGCAGAATGCATCTTATTTTCAGATGTTTTAACGAAGTCTCGGAGGCTCCAGACTATTCACACCTGAGGAAAGCATTTTCCATTCCCCCTTCTGCAATTATCTACCTTCCAGTATACAAGCAGACAGTGGGCAGTGTTTGGGAACAAGATGAAGCCCAACAGGAGAAAAGGTAGGCCTCCAGAGAGGGACAAATACAGTAACACTAGCCAAGAACCAGGGAAAGTAAACCTAACATTGCTTCATATTTTCCTGGTGAAGTACTTATCCCTCAATGTCATTTCTTGTTATATTTTCCAGAATGCATATTTTTATTAGAAGGTTGGGGGCAGGGGGGCAGAGGAGGAAGGGTGGTACCAAGAGGGGCTTCTTTTTCCTGTAACTTAGTGGAACTTGAGAACCAAGGTAAAATGTTGCTTCTCTGTTCAAGTGCCTAATTGTGAATGTAAGAAATTATACCAGTGTTGCTGAACAACTGTTCCATCTATCTTTGAAGAAAAAGAAAGCAAAAAGCCCTCCAGTCTTTGAATTACTGTAATTTAGTTCTTTTTATTAATGCCATCTTTGCAGAATGACAACAGAATAAAAACTGTAAAACATTAATATTGAAGAGAAGCATACCAATAATTTTCAACTACACAACAAGGTAACTGAGATTATAACCTAAATCACTTCACTGATCAAATGCTGTCACTTGTGACAGTTTCCCAATTTTTTTTTTTATTCAAAAGTAGCAGTAAGGAGAAAAATGGCATCTGCTTCAGAAGAAGCAAAGTAAAACACTGAAAAAATAATTATGACAAAAGTTTCCAAAAAAGTCTAACGGAGACCGGAAAACAAGTCCATCTCTTTGAAACCTGATTTCAGTTGGAAAAAAATTTCAAGCATGCAGCAGAATTAGAAGCAATTTAGCCTGCTCAGCAAGGAATTGAGGCTCTGGCCTCAATTCTCATCCCAAAAGACTCAAATTCAGCCATCTCATCTCACAATAGAGTTACACAGCAAGTGGACTTCCCACAGAAAAACACTACTAGTCTAGTACAAGTTAATTTAACATTTACAATATTAAATAATGTTTTAAAAAGATGAAAAATGAAGAGTTAAGATCAAAGGCTATATAAAAAGGCTCTTGCTAATCTGTTTCCTTTAAAAATTCAAAAAAAGTAGTTGACTAGTGGTAGTCTCTTTAGTTGATTGGTTTATTTGGTGTTAAATAATATGCTAAAAGGTTACTTTTTGAAGTGGAAATGGAAATGTAAAATGTGAACTACTACACAAGTAAAAAAAACAAAAACAAAAGAAACCCACACACACACACACACTCTGTGTGGCTGGGGATACTTTTCAGAGTTCCTAATCATTAGTAATTACTGAAAGGAAGAGAGAGGTCACTGTGCTAAGGGGCAAGCACAACCTCATGCGAGAGCGCTCTGAGCACAGCTACTCTTCTATTCCTCCACAGAAGGCCCGTTTGAGCTCCCCAAAAGCAGAATTTATGCTCACTTCTCACTAACAGACTTGGCACGTGCCACTCGCCACTTGTTCTGGCCCCCACACATTCCCTCCACCCCAAGGCCAACTCAGCCTTACTTGAGCTACCAGGTAAGGAAGGATGTTAGTGCAAGCAAGCAACCTTTCTAGCTGCAAGCATGCAAGCACATAGTTCTACTAAAAGTTGTCTCCTCAAACTGAAATACCAGAGCCACTGCCTTTTCCGACCTTTACAAACCACCAAATTAAGGCAAACTTCCTATTAGGACCAATATTATATTCCCAGAAGTTGGTGTACAAGAATTTTTGCATGCATTTTTATGGGAATTCCTATGCCAGTTTATGTATTCATGCATACTAATGTTGCCTTAATGTTAAGGGTTGATGTCTCAAACCTGAGCACAAGATTTTTTCTCTACTCCATACACACTCAGGAGGAATTTGCTTTCCTAAGAGCAAAGCTATTAGGGCAGCAGCAAGAAGCTGCCCTTACAACAGGAAAATTCCACAGAACAAATCCCAAACTCCTGGCGGCTGCCAAAGCAGAAGCAAGATTGCTACTAGTGTTTCAGAACTTTGCAGAAGCAGTATCAATTTCTGAAACAAAAGCTGCACAGGAATTCTAAGAACAGAACTTGACATAGGAGGAATGCACTTATCAAGCTTATGTAGCAGTTGCCCAAAAGAGAGCACTAAACTCTGATTCCTTTGGGCAGGAAGCAGTCACTTCTGAAAAGGAACAAAATAGCACTAAAGACTCCACCCCCTTCATCACTGGGATGTTTAGGCCAACGCTCTTGCACAAAGTGCGCCGCAGTACAAATTTATTATTCTCTCCATTTCTGTAGTCTTTGGGAGCCCTAATTGAAAAGCAGAACAAAAAGCCCCTGCCTCAAGCCATTTGCAAGCTAAATAAGATAAGGAACGTAATAAATCAAATGCATATTACAGACAAAACCACTATTTAACTGGAAGAATTTGTTTTTAATACTCATTTACAGCAAGACGACACACTAAAAGATCTTTCCATAACAAGATTATGTTTCTTTTCCACAACATTTATCAGTCGCTTGTAGACATCAGCATACATATGTTTACACGCGCCCACTTTTAAACATCAAGGTGGGGGGTTAAAAGACACCACGTACTTCTGACACCGAGGAAAAGGCTCAAGGAGGAAGCAGCAGCACCTCCCGCCCGCTCATCTCTACGAAACGCTCAGCTCCTCTCCGCCAGGGTTCCCTGTGGCCCGGGCACAGCGAGGTGCCGCTGGGGCTACCTGCCTTCCCCCAGGGCTGGCCGGGGAGGAACTCTGGTCACTTCAGCCCTCAGGCCACCAGGCAGCCGCGCGGTGGCCAGGGGAGAATACGTGTTCTCAGCTTGAGACAGACACTGAAAACCTTTCCAGGAACACAGCGACCCACATCTCAAAGCTGCTCCCTGCTATATTTCATATTCATTATTTTAAAATGACAAAACATAAATAAGAAAATGGGGGACCAGCAGAAAAATCAATTGGAAAACCACAGGCTTTGTTTTAAATTTGCATGCCTTCAGCACAGAGGGCTTTTAACTGCACGGACCCATTCTTAAGGTCTTTTAATTTTCTAATACACTGGCTGATTTAACTATTAGTCTCTTTGATCCACTTTTGCATTCAAAATTTGTAAGCACGAGAACTTTTAGTTTTGTGACAAATAAGCTATTACTTATTTTTCAAATAAAAGCACTTCAGAGAAGATTTACAGTTAACTACTACTGCGCTGAATGTTACAGAACATTTTAACCTGGAAAAATAAAATTTTAGTGTCTATATGGTAGGAATCTTTATGGTCAAGTTTGCTTTTAAAGCTGGTAAAGTTGAAATAAACAGCCTTTGTCAAATATTCCACAACAGTATCTATTTCAAAAAATTACATTGCATTAAATATAGAAAGGCTTAAGTTTTCTAAGATATATAGGTTAATTTATTCATAAAATCATTGAGTTAAGGCTTTAAATCTTTAAAGCTGAGTTTTCTTTAATAAGCTAAGTAACATTTGCCCAGGTATCTGTTCTTCAAGCTATGAACTTATCTTGGAGCACACTGCTAGACCTGAAGGTTATTACAGAATGTTTCCAGTAACCAGGAGCACATGATGGTGTAATCGCACACCCTAGAATGTAGTACCACACTTAAAAAATGGTTATTTTAATGATTAAGCTAATGAGTTCTGAACTTCCAACCTACATAGATGCAGTTTTATAATTACACAGCTTGAAATCCTCATCAGCAAATCCAAATGCTCCTGAAACCCAAATCATTTTATAATCTTGAATAATGCATGGGACCTCAGCAGCAAGAAATTAAAACAAATTTCATAAAAATGCAAAGCTTCATAATCTATATTCTAAAAGAAGCCACATTACTGCAAATATTGCTTAGTAAGTACTAATGATGGTGATTTATTTTCTCTCTCTAGTACTCACAGTTCAGATCCCACTTCAAAAATAAACAGACCAACTCCTACCAAAATATCATTACATATATATGGTGGCTCACAGCATACCCTACCATACACGAGTGAAATCAGACATCTGCTTCCTAAACAAGCATTGGCTCAAAATAGCATAAAACCTTTCCTTCCTAGAAAGTGTGAAAACATTATATTTTTAAGAAAAGGCAGCAGCTTGACTGGCTGGCATACCATTTCATCAATAGGGAAAACAAAATTCTGCTTCGGTTCATCCCAAGGGCCGCAATTCAAAACCTACTTTTTTTTTTTCTCTCCAAAAGAACTGCCCCACTTCCCGCCCAAATGTCCCCTTTTTTGCTGTTTAATATAAAACTTAGATAAACTCAAGGCCTTTTCTCAGAAAGGACTGGCAAGGTGCTTTTGAACAAATCCAGTAAGTCAAAAAGCCTGGGCTCAAGACAAGAGGAAAAACCACCACAGCAGCCAGACTCTCCATCCTTCTCACTCTCTGGAAGAAGACTCCTCCAGAGTAAATTTAAAGTGTACTGAAAAACATGACAGATTTATTTTTTTTTTAAATATACCCTTTCTGATACTTGCCTTCCTTGGGAATATAAGTTGTTTAGCTAATCACCAGATACTTGCAGGCTATTTATACCCTGGGTCTCTTGATAGACCACAAGCTACATGGAAGTTTTAGTCAGAGTAGCATTTTGGACTGATGCCATCATCAGCCAAAACTAGCTAAGGCTTTTAAGTAAACAAAATACTGGCAACAGTAATGAGTTTGCATCCCAAAACTTTTACTATGGGAAGCTATGACTGGAACAGCTCGACGTAAATTATAGAAATAAGGAAGAAAAAAAATACTCCAAATGTAGCACAGCTAAGACCACTGTACCATAGCTTTGGAGGCCGTAGCTAAAACAGAGAATAAAGAAGTAAGGTCCACTTTGATTTCAACCTCTATGGAGTTTGACAGATGAATGAAGTATTAATTATACATTGTTAAACATATTTTAAGATCAATTTCCTCTGAGCTTTAAGATCTCATTTTTAAAAGCACACAAAAAACGAATGCAAGATGAGAAGCACTAAGCCATGCAGACAACTACCTACACCAATTCAAGCAGAGACATTATCCGCAGCAGTAAACTTGCACTTGGGGGGAAAAAGAAAAACATTAAAACCCAAAATGAAGAAGAAAAACTCTTTCATGTCAGTTTTACTGAACTGCAACTTAATTTTTCCCCACTGTGAACATATCGGGCGTTTCATCTCCCTGTAGTATCCCATTAGCACCACAGGAAAACACAAGACTTGGCTGCCTCGGAAGAACAAGGTCTCTGACAAGGCCTTCAGCCTTGCATTCCAAAGCACAAGCAGGACGCTGGCGGAAGCACGATGCACTCAATGGAAGCTCGAGGCACCTATTTGCCACAACAGCGCTAAGTCAGTGAACACAGATGCATTAAAACAATGACCTGGCCATAATACTCAGTCAACTGTCATAATAAAACACTGCACACAAAATATCTAGTCTACAATTACATGCACCACTTTATAAACAGCCACATTTATATGTACACACACACACACACATTCTTGGGGGCAGGCTTTACTAATGGGCACATACAGTAGTTCACATGCACTTCACACAAAATGTTACTTCCATATTAAAAGAAACGAAGATCCTTAAGTTGCTTTCAATGGTATCATATACATCTCGAATATGTATCTTTACATTAGAGAGATACATCCCCTTTTCTAAACTTCTCTTGGGAAAATTAGGTAACTCCTAGAACAGCCAACTTAAACACGAGAGCACATACTTCAACAAGTAAAATTTGTCTGCTGCAATTAAGTTCACACAACTCACTTTGTTTTCCCTGTGCAAGGTTAATACATTTTTGTATGACATAGACGGAATAAAAACTCTATCTGCATTCTTGTTACCAGAAAGTTACAGAACCCTAGAGAAAACACTAGAAAGCTCATTTACATAGAAATCTAAAGTTTGAAGTGAATTTCAATATCAAGTATGCATTACTTGCATATATCATAGTTGGGCATCACATCAGAAGACAAAAAAAAAAATCTGCCAAGTGTAACATTTTCAGGCTCTACTAACCCATTCAAAGCAAATATGGGCAAGTCAATATCAAGGCTTTGCCACTGAATCTCAGTGAAAAGCTTTAAAACAGCAATATTAGCAGTGATGCTGCAATGCCCTTGAATTCCATCAGCTCTTACCTCACACACACAAAAAACCCACAACTGAGTTAATTTTGCTTATTTCCTTGTTTTTTTGGCTTTGTTTTACCACTGAATTTCTTCACCACCTAAATGGAGAAGGTGTGGCTGAACAGCATCTTACATAGGATATTTTACTTCCTATTTCTTTCTCCATTTCAAAAGGAATCAATGAGTGAAAGGAAGAAAAAAAAACTGTTTGAAGGTTGACTGACTTCCATATAACTACATTTAAATAAACACAGCACCTTGAAGTGTGCAGTCACCTTCACAGCTGGAATGACAACCCTAAAAGTCTACAGAGGCAAACTTGGGTCACAGAGTAACTGCTCTTTAAGCAGCAGCTCCGTATCCACCCAGCACTTCCAGGGGCTAAACCTAGCCAGAAATACTGGAAGAGTCCAGCATCTGCTAAAGGAAAACACTTCTGGCAGGTATTTGAAGAAACATTTGCCCTATACAGTTACAACAGTCTAGAACATTTTCTTGTGCTGAATGTAAGATACATGCTGAAGGAACGCCTTCAGACCAATCGCACATCCACCATACTTCTTGCTTTTTAACTCTTTACCGAGATCAAACAACCCTCTAAGTAGTAAGGTTTAAGGGAATTATTTCACATCCTCTACAAAAATAACTTCAGCCAGATCTTCAGCTTCCTAACAGTAGCTCACGTGGGCCCAATAGCCAATTTCAACAGTCAGCAGATGATTTTGGTAACATTTTGGAGAGCTTCCAGGAGACATGTTTTCTCAATATTGCTTTTCTGCTGGTAGTGAACTAAGAAGGAAGATTCCATTGATTTTGCTATTTAATATTTCATTAAATACTTAGTTAAAATAATTATCTGAACTACACTTATACCATTTACTTCATTTCATCATTAGAAATATTTAAATGATAGTTACAGTCTCTATATATCTATGAATTGAATGTCACTGTTTCAGCATTTCTTTTGCTCCATGTCCTTCAAAAGCTTCAGCTCTTAATAAAAGACATACCTGGAAGTCAAATATATTTAACAAAGAAAAAGTCCAAGTAAAATATTTCTAAGATCATATGAGCATGTTGATATTTCATCAGCCCAATGCCAATTAATTGTGCACCTTTTGCCCTCCAGTCCTCAAAATCCTATGAGCTGAGAATGTTTTAAAGTTTGTGTTAATTTTAATAAACTGTTATTACATCTAAATGCTGTAAGACACCAAAAAGAACGTGAAACAGAACCAAAGCAGTAATATTCAGAATTTTTCTTTTATTGTATCCTACCAGCTCACCCAAGTATTACATTAATACCCAAGTATTACAAATTCTCACCCACCAAAAAGCAGCGGAACCCTCAGTGAGGGCCCAAGGTTACCGTTTTATGGGTAACAGAACTGTATTCTAGCAATTCACTGTCTCCATAATGAGAGGGGATCCAAATATGCTGGAAACGGCCCCTGGTAAATACAAACCCATGCAAAGGCAGGGAGGAGGCTCTCTGTTGCAAAAGAGGTAAAAGAGAGCGTCTTTCAGGAAGCTTCAAGAAGAAGAGAAGGTATCTAATTTGGTATTAGCCTACTTGTTACCAGAGGGAACAGCCATGCCCTACTATTCATTTCAAACTTGTTTCCGTTCCCATCTTTGTCCTGGTACTAACACTTATGTAACCACCCATAAAGCCACCCTAGGGAGCCAAGGGAAGGAAAGGGAGGTCAGTTTTCAGCTAGAGCCTCAACATTGCGAGTCACCGAGATGCCACTTGAACACAACAAACAAAAGACAAAGGGCAGCCACACACAGCCCAGGACATGGCTGGGAAGGAAGGGCACAACTGCACATTTGCCTCATTAAAGAGGCTTTATAACCCCAACATGAATTAGATTTTTGCTGAGAAATACTTTCTAAAGGAATGCATCTCAGCTATAGAGGGAACTCCAAAAACATTACTATTGCTTGGCTAAATCGGCACCTTTGCAGAAAACCCTTAAGCCAGAAAACAGTCAAGGTTTCAGACTTGCATCTGATTGAAAAGCAAATTAGGCTCAGCAGAAGTAGGGGAGAAAACATTTGAATAATGAATTTCCCAAACACTCTCATATGATGCATGTTGTCAAGCACACATGATACTAATTTAGGACCATTCTATGCACAAGTAGGTCAAGTCAACATCTCCAACACCCTTCCAGTTGACAGCAATGAATTTTATCTGCCATTGTACTGTTCAGTGAGCTCTTTGAATAATTCTGAGTTCAAGAGGAAAGCACAAGTTAACACCTCTAGAGTTGGAACACGCTGCTACTCCTAATAATGCACATTAGGCATCCAGCCACTACCATTCCAGATTTGAAATCTGTCCTTTTATTCCCTTTCACTCTCAATCATTTCCTCAGCTATGACAGCATTTTGCTGCTTACCTCATAGGCACTTGTGCCTCCTTAACAGTTTCTCACTTAGGATTATCAAAAGCTTTTGCAAATGCAAATAGATTATTACATCCAATAGCTCTCCTTGATTCACTGCTTTGTTGTCACAGAGAAAGAATTTCAACAGATTACCATACACATTTCCATGGTCTAGAGCAATTAAGGCTTAAAAAAAATAATAAGATCAGCTACTTTACCACTAAAACAGAGCCTGATGGTCACCAATGTCAAGTGCACTTCTGTTTAAAGCCTCTGAGGTTAAGTGCAACATTTCTTTTTGGACATAGTAATTGATTTCATGAGAGACTGCATTATTGGCTGGGAAAACATGACAGGAACAAGGGCACAAGGACAAATCCTATTTACCAACCACATATGTAAAAAAATTATAATCAAAGAGAACCAATGCATTGGTGCTCAGATGTAAGTATTAAATATTGTTTTTAATTAAATTAAATATTCTCTGGGCGGATTACTACCAGGGCACACTCAAGGACTAATGGGCCAAAATAAAGCATTAAAAATATCAGACCATTTACATGGCTGGTTCTCAGTCATCTGATCATACCAACCCTCACAAGCAGGTAGTACTGACAGCTCCTAGGTGTGCTGGTCCAACTCCACCCGCCAAATGCAAGATGTTTGCTTGGCTCTCTAGCCACTAGTCCCGAAAAATAACTTCTAGATTATCCCCTGGTTATATCAGAAACAGATTTGTCCCTGCAGCTAGTTCAGCAAGTCTTATTTATCACTCCTTCACCAGGGTCCAGTGAAGAAAAGAGAGTAAGAGGCTTCTTTGCATCTACAAGTTTTCAACCCAAAAAGGGCGTATCTGAACTCCTGATTAGACACACAAAAACCCAATGCTACAGAACTGGCTTGCTCAGACTCTCAGGCACAAATCTAGAAACTCCTCCTGAAATGGGACATAGTTGAGGCAGCTGTTTTTGTCACTGCAAGATTTCTTGCCCATTTATTTTATTGTACGTCTTCAAGCTCAATAACTGGATGATTCTCAGAAACTTCTACACAGAGGAAGAGATTATAAAGATATTTGAGCGACATAAAATGAAAAGTCTTATAAAACTCTCATTCCTTCCTCATTGTATTTTCATTGAATAATAAAAA
Source organism: Tinamus guttatus (assembly GCF_000705375.1). The sequence continues at coordinate 62,183 of NW_010583750.1, read as the reverse complement.
GAAATACAAAACTGCTTGAAAAGGTCAAAGCTCTAAATCAACTATTAATCTCCTCTGCTCATCTTCATTACTTTTCTCATGCTTTTCTTTCATTTTTACCCCAGAAACAAGAGATCTATAGCACCTCTAGGCAGATGTGTTTAATTTAAGGGTATCTTAATATCTGGCTCAAATGCCAGATATCAAAGCAATGAGAAAGCAACATGTGTTATTTTAAGAGACACAACAGAAATCAAAATAGCATTTTCATCCAAGCTCTACCTTGTCTTTGTCTTCCACAACATCAGCCAGCACATCATCGGGGTCCAGGATTCCTCCATCTGTATACTCCAAGTGGTGGATATTTACCCAGTAGGTTGGATCCTGTAAGACAGGGAAAAGATTTCTCAAGCTAATTTTGTATGATGTAGCTCAACCAGACAGAGCAGCTTTGTACCCCATCTTCTTACCACATATTTCCCTCTTGAATCATGAGATAAGAGTCTTGAAACCTACCCAAAATTGAAATTTAAGCATATGCACAAAGTGAGAACTACACATCCCACAAAATGACACTTCAATGTCTCTACCACTAGAACACTTTGCAAGTGACCTTATGGAAGGAGATATACATTGGTTTATTATGCAGTTCAATTCTTCAGTTAGATAGTTAACACAGAAACTGAGAAATCAACTTCTTTGTTTTTTCAAGCAGCTTACAGTTGGACAATGTGGGTTATCAGCAGCACACACACGTGAGTACATGTATGTATGGACACATACCATCCCTGGCAATTTCTGGCCTATGTATTTAATCCAGGTTCTTTCTTTAAAAATGCAGCTGAGGCAAAAATAAATATTTGTTTTCACAAATTAATGGTCCTCAAACTCTGGCATTTTTCTACATTTAACACAGTGATCATCTTAGTTTCCTAATAACATTTTCCTCATGTATTAACTATGCCACTTCAACAAGTGAGAGCGTAACCCCCACCCCCCTGACACTGAAAACAAAACAAAAACAAAAAAAAAAAAAAAAACCATGATGTGCTCACGATGTCCTGATGTCAGAATACTGTTTAACAGCAAGTTCTCCCAAAGATGAAACACAAATCAGAGCAGACACCTGGTCACGCAGCCACTGAGTATATAGCTTGCCCTCCCTGCAGGTCATGTGTAACTGAAACATAGCTGTAATTGAACAACTTTAGACAACACAATTTATCCTCCTAGGGCCAGCAAACACACCTCAGCTCATTATGTCATATTTAAGCATTCTGCACTATCATCACTGGCAAACACTGCCCAGGATTGGTACGGCTGGCTGAAAACATGCTTAGTTGAGATAACATTCTATTTGAGACATCCATAAAACACCACTGACATTGGCCAAAATACGCTAAAATTAAAGCCTAGGAAACTGAGATGTACACACACACAAACATATACACACACACCCAGAGCCTTGAGAATGGCTTCCCTAAGCAGAGGATGCAGCAGAGCACAGTTAATGCTATCTGCGGTCCCAGGGATACTCGGAATACAAGTGCCTTGCTGCCCGTCATGTCTATTAGCGCTTTTATTAAGAAACATTGTTATATCCACAGTGCCAACACTGCCCCAATGCCTATTGTCACAAAACTGATGATCCCAAGATCCAAAGGGACAGCCTCAGTGGAGCTACAGGTACATCTAAGAACAGTTCAAACAGTTACTCAGAGCTGTTCTCAGTAGCTCTTCAGACCAGCAGCCATTCCCTCCCTCCCTTTCCACTCTAACAACCCCTTGAAATGAAGTCTTGTTTCACACGCATGGCTTTTCTGACCCAGGCCACTGAAGAGCCAGCAAGCCAGGCTGGCCGGCACTTCAGCCACACAGTGCCAGCGGCCAGGAGTCATCCTCAGGGGCAGCTGCTTCATCACCACTGCCACCAAATGTAGAGCCGCAACCAGTTTTGAATTTCAATGCTAATGAAATAGTCTCCTGCATCGCAACACAGACTCAGACACCATCATCATCTAGCAGAGCTTAAAACATCAAGAGTCAAGACACAGAATCTGTCCAAGACACAAATACTGATGTTTTCAGACACTTTGAAGAGGCTTCCCAAACAAAATGGGTAACTACAACATTCTCTAAAAAAGCTTATTAAGCATCTCCCCCACACACCTTTAAGCAACAAGCTATACCAGTTTATAGTGTCATAAGTATAAAAAAACCTAGAAGATTTTCTCAAAATTTTATTTTTAGTCTCATTACATAAGCCCAATTAGCTAGTTAACAAAATCTCCAAGCCCATAAGAAACATTCTTTCTAGTTCTAAGGTAGGGGATGGGGAAACTTACTTTACATAAACTAATATTTCATCTGCACAAGAAATGTATTTAGCTCCCTTCTCCCATTCTTAAACACAAAACATAATTGCATTGGTAAAAGTAATTCTCTTGCCATTAGCTCCAGAGTAGTTTAGGCTCACCCTTTTTCAACTGCAGAATATTATTACAGAAATTAGTATGCACCAGCATCAACACAGTCTTTCTTCTAGCCCAGATGCTCTCCCACTTGGCTATATGCCATGAGCTTAGTATTGGTTTACTGCCTTGTATTTGAGCAGTAAGGTACAGTATTTGTAAGGTAGAGCTGAATGACAATCAGCTAGTTAAGTACGTAAAAGTATCTCTAACCTGTCTATTTTAAGTGGAATTACTAGTTATTCTATTTTACTTCCAGTGCTTAAGTCTATTTGTAATCCACCAGCTTGCACTAACTCAGATACTCAGTTGTTATTGTTGGATTTCAAAGTAGGCAGGATACAAGCCCAAGCCAAACTATCTTTACTTGCATCATGCATCCCAGTTTCAAACGTCCTATTAGCTTGGCTCGCAACAAATATAGTAATTTAGTTTGTCCTGATATGGCCACTACCAAAAGCATAAACATCTCTACATCGGTGTGAAAAAGCAGGCGCTGTCAGTCCTCTCCAATACTTGGAGGCAAGTTCTGACTAAACTAGATTTCTCATTAATTCAGAAATATATATTCAGAAGACAACGCTGCATAATTGAGATGCAAAAATAAATAACATATGAAACTTACCAGAGCCTTTAAAAAGAAAAACACCAGGAAGGAAGCACACTCCTTAATCCTTCCCCTATAGGAGGCTCTATTCTATCTAAGAAATAGGGACCATAATGCAAAACAAGAGAAGTTTGCAGCCTCCAGTAACATTTCCAAATTACGGGGAGAAATGACCCAAGCTCCCAAGTCCTCCAACAAAACTGTACCTTGACCCTCTCCTCCCATTAGTTAGCTGCAGTTTTGAGTGTTCACAGCACCTGTATATGCCCTTCGACATGCTCCAGTAACAGCGTTTAGTATTAAGGAAACGTTACCTGGTATTAAGAGAACCTGAATAAGTCACAGCATTTCCCAACTGAATATTGAACAGTTAAACTAATATGCATTTTACCTTAGGGTTGCAAGTCATGTTTGTGTTTAACATCAAGCCACTTAAACAGTGTTTATCATCAACTCCTTTATGTGTGGGAGAGCACTTTAGGAATTACTATGGAAATATTTACAAAATGATAAATTAAAGCCAGGTCACATGAATGCACAAGTACAAAGTAGGCAGAAATAACAGATTTTTTTCTTTAATTAATACTTGCGATGTTCCCTTTGCCACCAAATCCCAACTTAAATATTGCCACTTAGTGCAGTAACTTTAGTGTTCAAATAATTAAATTCAAATATTTTCAGAAATCTTCTATGACTTTTTCTTCTTTTTGGTCATGTCCACACATATTCAATTTCATATACCGAAGTCTGGTAGCAATTGCATTTGTTCCAAACTTGAACAAGAATAAGTTAACCTACTTATCTGAAAATTAATGTACTTGATTAACAGTGCAACATATATAGCATATTTCCAACCGCTTATGAGCAAGGCATCGTAAACAAGTTGGGGACACATCTTAGATGGACCATCAACAAGACAGAAACAAGTCCTTAGTGAATTTATTATCGCTCAGTTCTGTTGAGCACGATATACAAAGTTAAGTACAACCCCTAAGCTCAAATTTCTTATTTAAGCACAGAAAAAACAAACAGAAAAAAAAAAAGACAGGAATGACTCCTCCCATGATTAAGTCTCAAAATGTGGAGAAGCACCTCCATATTATGACCTTCCCTAGAGCAATCACACTTTATGACAAAGGAGGTATTTTGGGTTATGTACAGCTCTACTTGCTAATAAATTATATTTTTATATATATATATCATTATAAAAGTACTCTAGTCAACAAATCGAGAACCTTCTTGCCAAGTGTTTTTGATACCTTTTCTCAATCAGTATGGAGGCCTATTACCTCCCAATATATAACAAGGACTTAATGAACAAATTCTAAGGCTACCTAATATATGAGTACCCACAAGCCAGGCGACCTGTTAAGTATCAGATACTTTCAAACTAGAGCTTGCAGAGCTAGCAACAAGAACTGGGAGAGCTGGGGAGAAAAGGAAATAGAAGAGTATGTCCAGCCTCAAGTTTCACCTCCATATACTTCAAAGCTTATTGCTAAATTAAAACAGCTTTTAGGATTTTTTTTTTAATTTATAACAACCTCCAAATGTCTAAAGTGGGTCTAGTCAGACAGCATTACAGCTGTCAGCATTACTATTGCCAGCAATTAAGCTACTTTACCAGCAGCAGCAGGTCAGTATGCAAAGATTTGCATGCTGCATATTAATTCCATTAATTGTTAAATATTCCTGAGCCACAGTAGAAGGATTTCTCATGAATGATCTACAGCTGAACAGCTAGATCTCAGCAGCAAAAGAATGAATGTACATGCACTTGAACCCGCTCCTACAACCAAAGTGCATAATCTATGCGAAAGAAGAAAGGTTCATCACTTCTCCCACAAGCAGGCAAAGCACCAAGTGTAACCAATACACGTATACACAGTAGAACTACATGATTTCTGTAACTATCATATGTTTAGATTAGCTTTTTAAAGAATAAAAACAAACTAAAGAAGTTTCTGTAGAAAGTCAGCACACTGCAAAACAGCTGAAGGCAATTCTAGACAGTTACTGGAAACAGCAGATCCCAATACTGACCAGACCAATAGCCCAGGGACAAATATGCCTCCCTTAAAGCCATTTGAGTATAAATTAGTCATTCTTCTCACAAAATTAAAGAGAGAAGAAGCAACACTTGAATATTTCACAGCTAAGAAGTTTGCGAGGTTAAGCTTGCACTATGAAGGAATAAATTTATGACCCAAGTTTTCAGCTCTCACCATTGAAAATAAAATCCAACCCTGAAATTACTTTTGTTTGTTTGTTAATAGCTCTGTAGTGTAGTTCAGCTGCAGCAAATTAAACATGATATTTTAACCATTTCTAGTTAGAAACTTTAACATGTACAGCAGATTGAGGTAGCGAAGAAGATGCCTCTCATATTCCATGGAATATATTATACCTTTGAAAAAATTACATCTGCTTGCATTAGAACTGAAAATACTGCAAGATCCTAGAGAGAAGATCAAACTGATTTACATCATTTTACCAGGTGAAGGAATCTACACTCTCTCTTTTCAGTAATGTTCAAGACAAAGATCTGTAAGGCCTGCATTCAAAAGACAGAAATTAAAGTTAGAGAGAAAGGACAGAAGGGAGTCTGTTCATCAAAATTGCTTTTAAGCATCCAACAAGAAAACTACAAAAAACACAGAAGGCGATACAGTAAAAGCAGTCCTAAAAAAGCATCAGAGCAGTTTGATGATGGTCAAAGGTGCTTCTTATTCGATCTTCCAGATAAAACCAGGTAAGAAGGAAATTTAAAGGGGAATTCTGTCTTAATTGTTGGGTCATGGAGAATAGGAAGCAATTACTTGAAGCAGTTGAACTTAAAAGTTCTTCATTCTTAACAAAAGATTTAAGAGGGCTGACTAAAGGGTTCAACTCCCCCACCAAAAGCATCCTCACCTCCCTTTCCACAGGACTCACAAAGAACAAGGGCATTTCACATCGCCTGGAATAGCTACGTAGCCCTCAAACTCTTGTTTGCCATAAGTCAAAGTAAAGGCACAGAACAGGCAAGAAAAACTGCAAGCGAAAGAGAGACACCCTATTACTGGCAGTTTTGAACAGGAGTTGCATTTGTTGGCTTCAGAAGAAATTTGTAGTCAAGAGATCCACCTCTGTAACAACAGCCTCTGAAAGCCAGAGCCTTTTCTCTCCAGTTTCCCTCCCAGCTAAGGAAGGGAATTGAGCATATGCACAAACATCTTTGAAGTGAGACAAGGACTTAACTGAAGTCATTACAAGAGTCTCACACATTTCACCAGCCCAGGGGCATGGCGGGACCTCACTGCCTGCTATGTGAGGGCCACCTAAAAATGACCATTAACCTGATAATAAGTCATTTATACAGCTTTTGACCATTACTTGTAGAAAATTAAAAGGAAGCTACAGTCCAGTCTAACTATTAAGCAACCATTCCAACATACTGGCAGCCACCTCTTTAAGACTTCGCCTTAGTAAGTCTCCCATTGTAGTTTGTTTGTAATGGTTAGAATTAACTGTTTCCAAGTTCAACGTACACTCAGAACAAAAATCCTAAAATATCTGCAAGCATGAAGTTAACATTGGCATACAGGCAGTAATTTGAGAAATCCCTATATTTCCTCAAGTAAAAAAGTTACATACAAATAGAAATGAGGGATTCAAAAGGATTCAGCACAAGTCAATCAAAAAAAAAAAATGAACCTTACGGGTTAAGTGTAACAGGTGCTTACAGAGGGTACACTTGACCTGTTCATGCCTCTGTCAGGTTATACGCCCCAATTTAAATACAGAAATAAATGAGAAAAAAGTCACCCTAAATAATATATCTATGATACTTGGTTTCTGGCCAAAGGAACCTCTTGGAAAATCAAAGAGGTTAAGAGATTTGCTTCATACAGTAAGATGACAGAGGAAGAAAATGAATTGTACTGCTTCAAATAGGAATAAATTAAACATTCAAGTATGGAGCTGAACCATAATGAAGTTGTTTCAAGGGAAGACAAATTATTTGCCCTACCTGGCCAGAGCTCCTTTCAGAACATAGCAGAGATTATTCCAAGGGCAACTGATTGCTAAAAGAAAAATCTGTATTTATAATATATCACACACACACGCATATACCTACACACAGGCATTGTTGCATACATTTTTTGTTCAATCATTTTTCATTTTATCTTTCAAAGTAAGTTGTGAAATCTTCTCCTTTCCCTAATCATTTTATTTTTAATCATTGTTGGATGTGATACTGTGGAAAGGTGCTATCCTAAATTGATAAGAAACTGATGCATGTATGTGTGTGGAGGAGGATTTCACATAACATAAAAGCCTAAGGTGAAATTCTGCCCCTTACAAGTTTTATTCTTTGAAAATATTAAAAGCATGATGTCCAAATGGAGATCCCAATCAGATAAGTATAAAGACAGATTTATCTTCAGCTTGCTATGCTGGACAGCAAGGCTGCAGCTTTTAAAGAGTCTGGTCATTCCTTTTGTCTTGGCGACTCTTCAGGATTAGAAGAGAAAGAAGAAAGCAAGACAAACAAAATCCATCCATGAGGTCTGCGGAGGACCCCAGACTAGTGACAGGAAGAGCAGAACATCTGGGCAAGGACAGAAAAGACTCCTCTCGCTTTTCTCTGAAGTCAAGGTGACTAATGAGTAAAGCTAAAAACACACATAAATATTTGTAAGATCACAGCCTTTCTTTGTTCCATACAAGGTACCCAGGAGTGCTATTTCTCATTCTCAAAAGATTGCCACGAAGACAATTCCATTATCTGCTTGAAAGCCTGAGACAGTGATTAAGGTCCTAAAAGAGCCCAGGCAGCAGGGCAAAGCCAAACAAAGATGCCATTTGATGCTGACAAAATGATTCTGTCATGAGGAGCGTCCATCATGTCACAGAAAACAGGAAAAGGATCCTGCTCCTAAAACTCATCCTTTAAAAATCTTCCATCTCAAACTCAAAGCTGGTTAGCTAATTGAGCTCAAGGTAGATAGTTCTCACCTCTTGTGATCCAGAAAGATAATCTAGGAAAGATAATCTAGTGCAAAGCTGAAAAGCAATACAAGATGGTTAAGACCATCTATGCAGAGATAGAAGAACAAAAGCTCCTTTATTCCCTGCCTAAACAAGCCCCCCACCCATATGCACACACAGCCGCAAGCAGACAGATTCCTAGCACAGAATTCCCAGCGATGTGGCAGGGCACAGATTCACAGACCTGAAATCAACCTAAAGCATTTTAAAGTATGGTCAAACTGGAGTTTGATTTGCTACTCTGGAATCTTTCTGATTTTATACCAAGTCAGATTATGAGCAAGCACCATTCTCTATGTACAACCCACTACCCGAATATTATCTGGAGGCTGAAAAACAACATGACATTTGCATTTAAAAATAATTAAATATTTCAGTGCAAAACAAAAGTGTGAAACCAGAACAGGCAGAAATACTTGGAGACACGTATTATGGCAAGCAGGTCCAGACTGCTCTTAAGAACTACAACAGAAAAAGCCCTTTAAACAAAGTCTCAACTAAAATTGTACTGCACTGTATGCCAGGCTTTGAACTGAAAATCACCTATACGAACAGAGAAATGGTAAATGCAAATGCAGCTTCAGTTATGTTAATATTTAAACTCAAAACAGCCATTAGCTTATTGTGCCCATTAGACTAGCTTGCTTCAATAATTCAGAAACACGAAAGCCTCACCCCTGCACACAGAATCATAGAATCCTTAAGGTTGGAAGGGACCTCTAGAGACCATCGAGTCCAGATGGACTGCTCTAGGTGACACGCAGGGTCACCTAGAGCACGTGGCACAGGACTGCATCCAAGCAGGTTTTGAAGATCTCCAGAGAAGCAGACTCTACAACCTCTCTGGGCAGCCTGTTCCAGTGCTCTGGCACCCTCACTGTCAAGAAATAGGCACATTTAAGTTAAAACACCAGCTCCCAGAACAAAGTGTCTCCATAAATAAAGCCCACAGCATTCCAAACTTTACAGCCCACCACATATTAGCTAAAAGGCTTGGGCTGCTATTGTTATGTTAATAAGCAAGTTGTTATACAGCCACAGGATGTATAATGCAGGCTGGCCAATAATTAATTAGCACTGGGTCTGACCTTTTGTTTCTCCCGGATCTGAAGGTAACGTCGGGGGTAGAGGGACCACAATCACTATTTCCAAAATCCAATATAAAGAAAGCACAAAACAATAAAGCTACTTCAAATCACCAGCAATTCTTCACACAGAAATAAGGTGAAAAAATATTTAGGAAAGTGAGAGGTATGTGTACTAAAGCATAGTATTTCTAAAGTGAAGTCTGGGCTAAGTGAATGAATAATGATGTTTCTATTCTGACAACTAAAACTGAAGATATCAAATTCAGAGCTACCAAAGCATCTCATGGTAAAAGCAAAGGGCAGGCTGTGAACTTGGGCACCACAGCTCAGCTACTAGCACTACTCTGAAGTATACTAGATTATAAAGCAACAAGTTCAGGGCTTAGACTCCACAGAAACCACTTCAGTTTTTCATGTACAAACTACTTGAGATTACAACTCTCTGGCTTTCTTTGGTGAGGTGGTTTATGTATTTGCAATTAACCCAGGATTACTTGGCAGAAATGGCTGAAGTTTCAAATATGTGATTGAGTAAGAACAGATCCCAAACTCCCACAACACATAATGCCTGTAGGACAACGCAGATCAGGGACAATGAAATCCTATAAAACTGTACAGTATAAACTGAGTCTTAGGCAACACTTACACAAGAAAAACAGTAATTTACAAAAGTATATGCTTAATTCCAAGTACAAAGGCCTTACCTGGGGGAAGTAAAGGAAGGAATGAGCAGAGCAGACGCTTTCCTGCAATCATACAGAATTATTTCACCTTCCTCACAGGTAACCCTCAGGTGAGGCAGCAGCAGGTAAGTCCTATTTCTTGTGTGGATGCACCCCTGAAGAGAAATGGGCCATGCGTTTTGCCCAAGGGTCACAGGCCCACACCGTCAGTAAGGTCTGTTGGTAGACTCTAGAACTTTAAGAAAGAAGAGAAGGAGGCCTCTTCAACACCAGGCAAACCCAGAAGCCCTGAAGAAGTTTCCTGGTGAGCAGCAGCGGTAAGGGTAGCTAAGCACAGCTGCAGAAGAGCCAGCAGGCAGGAGAGCGAGGTACCCAGCCCACGCTGGAGAATAAATTGAGAGATATTGAAAACACCTACAGCAGACAGGACAGGACATAGGGGGTACTGACAAAAACGCCCCAGGCTGTACAGGTTATAGGAATGCTTTATCACTACCCACTGTCAAGAGGACTCCCAGGATAGCATTACCTTCTCATTAATGGAAGTGATTACATCTCAGTTTTCCAACTCACATACGTAACTACTGGTAGGGAGCCTGTAACTGATGAGCTTGGCCACAGGACGCGATGCTGTGTTAAGCCTTAAGGCTTTTCAGGAACGTAATTGGATCTACTTTCACTAAGTAGTAGTTTTATCAATACGTGCCGGTGCCCGAGCAAAAACAGCACATGCAATGAAACAGTTGATCCTGCTTTTAATGGCTAGTAGGTAAGAAAGCAGCCACTGCCAGTTGATAGAGAAATGATAACATCAGAAACTGCTGGCACGTTGGTCCCACAGGCTAAATGACTTGGCCTGTGGAAGAACCTGCAACAGATAAGGCTGCGTTATTACAGGCATCTCTTATACTAACCATATTGTAGACAGGTAGGTTTCAAAACAAAATACAACAAGAAAAAAAACTAACAAATCACCAAATAAGCATTGTTTCCCCTCTTGTCCCACTGCAGGGAATCATGTTTTCCACTAGCAAAAAGTTATACTATAAAGCACAAGATATTTCAAAACCAAAACAACATTTCACAGGATGTAAATAGCCCACTACAGCCTATTTGAAAACAACTATACTTGGCAACATGGTATGCAGAAATCAGACCTCAGCTTTGCTCATGAAGGCTAACATGCTGAATTTTGCTGCCCCATCAGATTGGGTTTTATTGCTTAACAGTCCCCATTGATAAGACAAACAGTTCATCCCTAAACAATGCATAAAAAGTTTCATTACAAGCTATGAAAGCAAAAAACACTTATAATCACCACAGTATTCACATGTGAATCACAGCTAAACAAAAATGTTTCAACCATTCAGCCATAGGGAAACAAGCTGGTATTTCTTCATACCACCTATCCTCAAACACTTCAGAGTCAGAGGTTGACCAAGACTTCCATTTAGCGAGGTGCTCATTTCACACCTAGAGCTATTAATAAGCCAATCGATATATGTTGATATTGTTAATTATTATATATAACAAAAACCCAGACTCTTCAACTTTGTTTACACTCAAAAGATGGTGTTCTCGCACTAAGATACACAATATGTGCATATTTCCCAATTTCCACTACATCTGAAATGCCCCAGATACCTAAGGAAAACCATCTGAAACAATGGTTTTTTTCTATCATCTTTGAATCTGACTTATTAAACCAATATTATTAGCGATGATATAGATTTTGTACTTCTGGAAAATAATATTTTGCAACATGCATAACTGCAGAATGTGTGCTATATAAAAATCAAAATGGGTAGTCAACCTATAGTGAGAGTTAAATGGTAATGTTAAATGGTGCTGCAAGAAAACAGAAAACAGATTATGAGTATATAGGGCAGAGACCTGGGAATGAAGAGACATAAGAAAGAAGATAGAGTCTACCTTCAGCACTTCATTTTTCAAAACTGTATGTCTAAATGGAGGTGAAAAAGTAGAAAAGCCAATCATCTACTCCTTTAGTTTCTGTCCTGCTGCAATTACTCCCTCACAACACACACGATCTAAAGTGGATTGAGGATGGCCAAAACTAACATTTTTCCTCACATTCAAGTCAAGGAGTCACACTGATACATTCCCTCATCCACCTTACTTTAAGTGTAAACGTATGAAAAAGACAGAGTTTAGAGTGATTTTTGGTTTGTCAGCAGTTTGGAAAAATAAGTGGATCACATAGAACACAAGACTGAACGAAAAAATACCGTCCCCCCCTCCAAGAGCAATATATTTAAAAAACAAGTAATTTTTTTTCAAGCATTCCTTAATGCTGTAAAGTATTTTGAGCAAAAGTTCAGAATTAGTGTTTCTATTTCTAAAGGCAGAGTGCTTTTAGAATGTTTCTTCCCCACACTCTACAAGGAAAAAGTTAACACCTCCTATCGGTAGCAGAATGTGAGCTATTCAGATAACTATTCTTGAAATACTAAGACAGAAGACTTATTTTGGTTTCTGAGTGCTAAGTCATCTTGCTTATCACAGATTATGTGTTAATGATCATCATGAGGATAGTCCTTAATGTTAGGATTCCTTTTCTCTGTGGATCTATTTCCTCCCACCACCACACAAAAAAAAAAAAAAAAAAAAAATTATCCTCCTCTCTCCCAGCAGTTTAAAAGTCTGCATGATGACCACTGCTAATGCAGAGTCGGGTTTCTCACTATCTGCACTGTCAATAGACCTATTTCAAGTTTCCAACTCTTTCTTTTTGTATCTCACAACAGCCATTCTTGAAGCAATTGTTCAGGATATATTTATTACAATCAGAAGGAAAAAAAAAAGTTAAGTGGCAGCAGCTGAACCTTCAGAATGACATAATTCTGTAGGAATAGAGACTTAACTCCCTGCAGTCCTTGATTTCAGCAAACCTTCCCACGTGCACAAGATATGGTTAGATCTGGTTCAGGAGAACCATCTCCTATCTTTTTTGTATTGGACAGCAAAGAGGAGGCTGAGATAGGAGAAGCAAAGGAGGACAGACAAGTTCCCAGCTAGAATCAATACCTTGTTTGTTAAATAATGCAACTGTCAGAAACAGACTATATGAACAATTACAGTATTTGACTTCTAACTGATATCCAATTCATATTTTAACTGATGTATTTTTCAGATAACTGCTCCAGTCTATCCTAAGGAATGGAACGGGGAGGAGTAGGGATTTAGAGAAAGCCAACTTCTGTAGAAAACCACAACAGGATGACTAACCTAAAGAAAACACAATTGAAGTTGGTGAGTCAGGACAAAATAAATCACATTTTTGGCAGACTTGAAGAAAGCAGATATTTTCTCAGCTCTAGAACTCCCTTTCAGCATGCAGGCATCAGCTTTTGTGAAAGTAATCCAATAGGTTGTTGACAATTCCTTACTACAGTCTATTAATTTGAAGAACAACAGAAAAGTGTTATACCATAAGAAAAAAAAAATCACTATTTTAGCTAACTTTTTAGCATCACATGAGTTAAAGCAGCATCATTTGAAGGCAACTTTATACAGAGGTTAAAATACATAAGACAGTTGACTAATGTAGAAGGGTGTCTTCTCCAGTGAAATTTCCAAAAATACTGATTTTTTTTCTAATACAAGCCCTCTAGAGACTTTACGGAGGGGAGAGAAAGAAGGGCAAAGAAGTCTCCTTTACCTATCTCTTAGCTCCCAAATGGGCTTTCACTTGGACTATCTCACAGTTCAAGAAATAGCAAGGCGTTTTTCCCACCCCACTCTTAAAAGAAATCAGCAAATCAAGAGTAGGGGAGTAAATTAGAACTAACAATTCTAAATACTGCACACAATATGTTGGAAGATCTGGCCCTATAAATGCATACCTAAAAATGTACCTAAATATTTAACAATATTTTCAGTAGTAGTACATCCAAAAAATTTTGGAAGTCATTCATCATTTTAATATAAGCTGAAAGAAGAACAAACCTCTTTACAGAAATACATGATTTAGAGCATGCAAAGTCCCAAGATGTATTTTAATACCACAAGCTTGACTCAACAGAACAATAAACTACTAAGAAGCAGTAAATTTATCCAGATTAGAAGATAACATGACACAGCCTTGAGGACAACATGACCCAGGCTTGAGGATCAACAGAGGAAGTGTTTGTCCCACCTAATCTCACTTTCACTCTTCTAGCTGGTTTTCTTCATACCTGAAATCCCCTGTGTCTCCTAGTTGCATCTGGAAGGATTGCTTTCACCCAGGCCTCAAAGCAGTACTTAACTGCCTCAGTTTTCATGGCCCTCTGTACTTGGGCTGTGACAAGGCTACTCTTAGACAACTGTCATGCCACGTTTCAGTTTCATCTCTCACCAGTTCTTTCTGCATCTTCACTATCCTGCTCCAGGTGACTCCTGGTTTGGTTCAGGAGGGAGACCTAGGGGTGCAAGTTTTCATTACACAGCTGCATAAGCCTTACTGCCCATAAAAAAAAAAAAAAAGGTGTGACTAAGCCTTTTAAAGGCTTGAGCAACTGCAAAGCTGCAAGCTCACCTCAGACCCGCAGAATCCCTGGATTACTCCTAGAAGAGCTACGAACAGACAGCCATGAACTAAGCTGTTAATTGCCTTTCTTACCTCTGCACTACTGTGCTTCTGCCCTAGCTTTTCAGCGTTCAGTATATGGGAGAAACCCAGCAAGATACTTTCTGAATCAAGAGAACTATCAGGAAACTTATCTAAAGCCTGACTGAACAATTGAAGAAAGCCCTATTAGAAAAGGCTGGCAGCTACTCAGCCATGAATCCACAGGAGATGTTCTGCAACTGGCCTCTACGCAGGAGCTGTGGGCTTAGACAACATGAGTCTGACTAGGCAATAGGGGGGTAGTTTGTCCCTACTAACTACAAAATGCAAAGCTTAAGTTTGCAGGCTGTTTTCACTTCTGGCTTGAGCTCAAAAATGATAAAGCTGGCAAGCAGAGAGCATTAGTGGAATCATAGAATGCTTAAGGTTGGAAGGGACCTCTAGAGATCACCTAGTCCAACCCCCCTGCACACGCAGGGTCACCTAGAGCACGTGGCACAGGACTGCATCCAAGCGGGTTTGAAGATCTCCAGAGAAGGAGACTCCACAACCTCTCGGGGCAGCCTGTTCCATGCCTTGCAACACTCAAAATACTATCCATCAAATTCATCATCCAATCAAGAGCACATGGAACTATTAAAAGTTACCCTGGCCAGTTTATACAGAGCTCATGGCAGACAGGCCAGGCCAGGCCACCAAGAACTGTATTCAGCAGAAAATAATATCTGCAAGAACTGAAGTAAATGCTACCTTTACATTCAGCAATACTAAGATTCCCAATACACAGGAAAACAGCAGCGTTATATGGCTTTATCCCTATTAACTACATTGAGAGCATGAAAATAGAGCAACCAAAAATAAAACAACAACACTTGAAAACTAACTTGAAAGTATAAATCCTTGTCCAAACTAAAAGGAATAATCTTCCACCTTAGGATTGTCAACAGACAGGTGCTCTCAAAGCCTGTTCCAGAGGACACAGGACATGCAGCACATTTTTTTAAAAAAAATGCACACTTCTTCAAAAACTCAAACAGAGGCATACTAGTTTCTAACCTCTTTGGAACTGGAATGACTCTACATTGACACTCAAATTAAAAGAAGCAGGAGAAAAGAAAAGATTACAGCTATCGCAGAAAATCTCTAACTAGGATATCCAGGTTTGGAGAGAGAGAGAGAGAAAAAAAAAATAGTTTAGCTCTTGATGCATTAATCATAGTGAAACAGCATCTTCCAAAATAACCTCAAGGTCCTCTACGGATTTGGGAAGAAAGGATGAACAGAGGAACCGAACAGCTAAGTCGGTTCTCTGTTTTTCTAAAGGAAAGCACAGGGAGGGTAGACCCCAATATTTATCAGCAGCTGGCATTTTGTTGGTGATCTGAAAGGCAGTCTGTAAGCTGTACTGCAAAAGCATTTGCCTTGATGATGTCTCACCTTTAAAGTCACAGTCCTGGCCTCAAAAAGAGATCCAACTGCCAGCTGGTAGCAGTTACAGACCACCCTAGGTTTTGCAATCCCCAAATATCACAGTCTTCATGAGACTACAGGCAAGCATTCAGCTTCCCCCTATCTACCATTTAGGCAAATGGCATCTTAACTACAGGCTGTAAATAAGAGTGGTCATTCGAGCATTCTGTAGTTTGCTTTCTCACTGACATAAGCAATAAAGAAAAGCATCAAAATAAGAGGCGTCAGTGGGGCAATATCTGCTGCCAATGCATTCGGGTCAAATCAAAGAGCCACCTGCCTAAACCTCTCATTCAGGAGCACCCTCAGCCACAAACTCAAGGACTGTAGTTGATCTAGGGTACCTGCCGTAGCAAAGCATGGTCATCAGCTCTGAAAGGATATACTGATGGCACAAAAATTACGGGCTTACACCAGAGTAATCACACACACAATCTGATGACAAATTAAGACATTACTACACTTCACTTAATGGCACAATTACTAGACAGATTTAAAAATTTGTAGAAACAAGTCACATATGCTTCCTGTTTAAAGTAAGGATAGTGATACAGAAAAGTCTCATCCAATGCAATCAATATCTTGATTTTTTTCCCCTTGCATGTAGCTTACCAAAGTAATCATATACAAAAATACAAATTGCTAGCGATAAGAGTTACAGAACACCTATACAGCCTGAGAGGAACAAATGATGCTTTTTTAAAAAGAGGATGTTACATCAGTACTGCACAGACTTATTTTCAAGAAGCCCTTGCAACAGGCTGATTTGCTAAGCCTTTCACATGAAGCAACTTCCTTGGTTAACCAATATATTTATGGCCTTATGTAGCCAGTGGAATTTCTAGACCATTTCTATCAGCAGATAGCTTACATGAGCCTACCATTTTTATTTAAACCTAATTCTCTGACATAAAAAGGCATAGCTATACAAATAAGTAAAACTCAAAAACCAAGCATAAAAACACAAAGCAAAGCCTGTTTTCAACATGCCAATTGCTAAAGCCCTCTGGCATCATCATGCTGAAGAAGGAACACTGGCATCTTAATATAGTGCTAATGGGTGTTTTCAATAATGGCAGCAATAGGTTTTTACACCTAGGACAGCTGCAGCTCTCACTACTTTAGGAACACCAGGAAAGCCAAAAGAAAGCTGGGCTCCATGAAGAAGCACGATGAAAGAATACACAGTGCGGAGTAACTCAGCTGACCTATTATACCCAACAAGTAGGAAAGAAAACACAGTCACCTAACACAAACTGAAAGGCATTCTTCCTTTGAACACTTCTAACATTTGTGTGTTCAAAACAAAAACATTAAGATGTTAATAAAATGCCAGTAGAATATAACACTCTATTCTCAACTACTTAGGGAAAGTATTAAAATGGCATTTCATGTAGCGAGCAAAAGTATCTCTGTTCCATCCTATGCCAGAAGGTTCTTGGGTTTTTTGAACATTAAGATTGTCATATTGCAGGAGGCTTCTTCAGCTGGAAATTAATAAATGAAAGTTGTATTTCGGGTTTTAAAGTGCTTCTCCACGCATTCATAGAAGCAGATTTAAATTTGTTCTCTTGAGCAAAGCAGTCTCTACAGAGAGATCAGTACTGCTTTCTTCAGAGGCTGCCTTCCATGACTGCTTTAATGGCCAGTAGTGGTCAATGGTAGTGACCATTAAATGGTGTTCCAAGAGCTTTGTTGTCTCTTAGATTATATCAATTCAGTAATAACCAGAACCTGACAAAGATGATCTGGGAGACAAATGGGACTATACAGGAAAAACCTCATTATATTTATATAACAACTTTACACCAGCGATTGTGATGAAGAATAGAAGCAGATTTTATAACACCTTCCTTAAAACATGAAAGAAAGGCAGACGCTTCTTAACCGTACTTTTTCAGGATTGTGTAGTCAGATTAATTAACTGCGGATAAACAGAAGGTCACAGTCAATGGCTTACGGATCACTTGCCCTTGCCAGGACAGGCATAGTCAAAGTAATAGTGATACATAAATAAGTGATTGACAGGTGGACGTGCTTCACAATAAACCTTCAACGTGCCTCACTGCATTAGTATTTGGACAAATGTTTAAAACCAGAGCTTTTAAATCATGATTTGACAACTGATCAGTACTAATTGATTACTAAACTCTTACTCAGCTTACAAATCAGGATGTTAAAACAAAATTAGCAGTCTATGAAAACAATATGTATTCAAACTTCTTAGAAATCTAGATCAAAAGCATCTCTGTTTCTATGAAGCTATCATCCAAGACATGCATACACAAAAAATCTAATGTGAAAACCTATTTAAGCACCAAGACATGCATACACAAAAAATCTAAAACCTATTTAAGCGTTTAAGTTGTCAATTTCTTCTTGCCTGCCTTAACTAGGAGATTTTGTATACCCATCAGTTTGCTGCATAGCCAATCACTATGTTTAAGAACACCATGTTTAACTGATACATTTGATTCCAACCAGTACCATCAAGCTGTAACTCTGCCTACCTTGGAATACACACAAAAACTAATTGCTATTAGCGCAGGTTCCAGAAGTCACTGAGACAGGAGGAAAAAAAAAAATTGCCAAAAGATCATCTTCTCTATGATTAAAGACAGTTATATACTAACAACGTAATTCATATAGTAATTCTTCAAGAATCTGAAACTATGCCACTCAATAGCTACTTCCAGTAACAGTGTCACCACTGTTAAGTTGGGGGACAGGGAATTTGCTTTGTACAGAAGTTCCTGAAATACATTATTTCCTTCCCTTTTCTTCTCTCCCCCTACTTTTAAGATCTCTCTTCCTATACAAGGGTCAGTTAACCCAGATGTACCCCAGGTGTTTATGAAGAGTGCAAAAGTGGTAATCAAGTTGTTTACTGAAATATATCAGTTTCCAAGACCATTTAAAAGCTTGCTAACATGCTATATCTTATAGAGCAATTCTGAGCCAAATATGGAAAAGCATATGGAAGACAAGAAGGTGCTCAGGAGTAGTCAGCATGGATTCACCAAGGGGAAATCACACTTAACCAACCCAATAGCCTTCTTTGATGGAATAATGTCTGGGAAGATGAGGGGAGAGCGGTGGATGTCATCTATTTGGATTTCACCAAGGCTTTGGACACCGTCCCTCACAACATCCTCCTGGACAAGCTCCGGAAGTGTGGGATAGATGAGTGGACAGTGAGGTGGATTAGGAACTGGCTGGACGGCAGGGCCCAGAGAGTGGTGATCAGCGGTGCAGAGTCTAGTTGGAGGCCTGTAGCTAGTGGGGTACCTCAGGGGTCAGTCCTTGGTCCAGTCCTGTTCAATTTACTCATCAATGACCTGGATGAAGGCACAGAGTGCTCCCTCAGCAAGTTTGCTGATGACACGAAACTGGGAGGAGTAGCTGATACCCCAGAGGGCTGCGCTGCCATCCAGAGGGACCTGGACAGACTGGACAACTGGGCGGTGAAAAACCTCATG